>CM052883.1:100396397-100510058 GCA_028534135.1 Potos flavus
AGAGAGAGAGAATCTTCAAGCAGACTCCCTACTGAGCTTGGAGCCTGATACGGGGGTCAGTCCTGTGACCCATGAGATCATGACCTGAGCCAAAACCAAGGGCCCCAAATATTTTTCTCAACAGACTGAGCCACCCAGGTACCCCAAATGTTTTTCTTTTTCGAAAACAAGTCTGCATATAATTCAAGTTGGACAATTACCATGGAGTTAATACTGGACTGGTAATCTCTGCCTCTGTGAATTGATTAAAGGAGGAAGGAAGGAATTTTTTCTAAACTTCTCTTCTAGTGCTAAGAAGACTTTATGACTCTTCATATCAAGAATTCATGAGGTTTTGGATGATTCAGTAGCACATATTTAGGAAATCTGAAATTAGCCAACAGGATCCTCATGGCTCATTTGCTCCGTGATTTTCTTGTTCGGAACTCTTTCCTGTGGAATCCAAAGGTGTTTATTTGTATTTCTGCCATATCCAAGTACCATAGTGAAATCTTGTTAATGCTTGGAGACTGATTTTCTGAAGTATTAATTTCATTGTTTGAAAATATCAAAGAATGTCTCTATGGGCGCCCTGGTGGCTCAGTCGGTTAAGCATCCTATTCTTGATTTCAGCTCAGGTCATGATCTCGGGGTTGTGAGATCGAGCCCTAAGCCCCCCATGCCAGCTTCACGCTCAGCAGGGAGTCAGCTAGAGCTTGCGTTCCCTCTGCCCCTTCCCCCTTTCTCATACTCTCTCTCTCTCTCTAATCTTAAAAAAGAAGAAAATATTAAAGAATGTCTCTTAATTTCTCACTGCAATACCACCCCCCCTCCCTGGTGTTGTGTGGATTTTGAATGCAATACTTCTTGGGGGGATATCAATATATAGTCCTCTTTGGGGCTGGAAGAACTGCATTGTGATTATCAGTGACAATTTTCCTACTGGGCATTGTCTTCTCTACACTTAAAGGCAGAAAATTTATATTAACACTCAAGGCAGTTACACGCGTGTGGGGACAATAGGTAATGGGTGTTTGGTATTAAATGCACAGGTCTGTTTTTTAGGCGGGAGTTGTAAGACGCATTATGTAAGGGCAGCATCGTATGATACTGTGAACAGGCGTGTGTGCTGGAGGGGCCAGGTATTCTTAACCGGGCGGCACCCCTCGTCCTTAGCAGCTCTCAGGAGTAGAATCACTTCTAATGCTTCTGAAGTTGTGGTAACAGGGTGGTCATTCATG
Source organism: Potos flavus (assembly GCA_028534135.1). NCBI lineage: Eukaryota > Metazoa > Chordata > Mammalia > Carnivora > Procyonidae > Potos > Potos flavus. The sequence goes on from CM052883.1 coordinate 100,397,618, forward strand.
GGTGTCACTGCTCACTGATTCTTTTTTTTAAAGATTTTATTTATTTATTTGACAGAGAGAGAGAGATTACAAGCAGGCAGAGAGGCAGGCAGAGAGAGAGGGGGAAGCAGACTCCCTGCTGAGCAGAGAGCCTGATGCGGGGCTTGATCCCAGGACTCTGGGATCATGACCTGAGCCGAAGGCAGAGGCTTTAACCCACTGAGCCACCCAGGCGCCCCGCTCACTGATTCTTCTAATGGAGATCTTCAGAGGAGATAACCTAAGTAACAGGTAAGTCTTAAACAACTGCAACTGGCATTGCAATGTGTTACGTGGGGCTCCTGGGTGGCTCAGTCATTAAGTGTCTGCCTTCAGCTCAGGTCATGATCCCAGGGTTCTGGGGTGGAGCCGCACACCTGGCTCCCTGCTCTGCGGGAAGCCTGCTTCTCTCTCTCCCACTCCCCCTGCTGGTGGGAAGTTCCCTCTCTCGCTGTCTTTCTGTCAAATAAATAAATACAATCTTAAAAAAAAATGTGTTAGGCAGTTTCTCCCTTGCCCGTTGACGGCACGCTGTTTGTTTTAGGGTCAGACAAAAAGGAGCCTGCATCTGCAAGTTGGGTTCCCGTTACAGTGCATCTCCTCACCGGCCTTTCCCCTTACCAGCCCCCCCCCCCCCCCATCCAAAAAAGTGATGAACTGGCACAGGAAGCTTCTCTGGGCAATTTTCCTGGAGGCCGACCCTGACACTCAAGACCCGAACTGGGTGACCAAGTTACAAGGAAGCCTTTGAAGACGCAAGACTTTGGTTGTGATTTTCATTTTCTCAAGAAGGCAGTTAATGTGGGTTGATGAGGTCAGATTGCACCTAGCAGAAAAATTCCAGGAGGAATTTGGACTTTCCCAGTCGAACGTAGACCTTTCACATCCTCTCTTCCCTGCCACCCCAAAACTCTCCGTTGGTGAGACCCAGGAGCTCAAATACATCCTCACCTACCAGGCAGTGAAGTGACTTCACAAATCCCTAATCCCCAAGCCGATTTGCCAAAGTCAATGCATGGGCCGCAACAAAGCCCTTCACAAACAAAGCCACACCTAGTCTGGTCTGCAAGTGAAGTAAGTGGATTACTTTCTATCCACAGCTGAAAGTTAGGCTGCAAAAGCACCTTTCATCTACCTCCAGGCCTTTTCTTGGCTCCATGCTGTTCCTTCTCTCTCAGGGACTGACCCAGAATCCCCTTCTGTCAGGAAACATGTCAAATCTGCTGGTTCTCCCCCACCTCCCAGCTCTTCCCCACAAACTGGGGAGGGGCAGGTCTAAGAGGAGAGGGAAAGTGGGGAGTCCTGGTGTGGTCCAGGCCGACTACAGCCCCAGTGCCATTTTCCCCCTTTGTGAATATGGTTCATTACAATCATAACCCCTTTCTAAGCAACACAGCCTCTGGGAGTACTTTAATCATTCTCATGAATTCTATTATTGTTTAATATTTTAGTTCTGACTTTTTGCCACCATGAGATACACTTTAGTTTTAGCCTTGTTTTACAGAGACGTAAAAATACCTGTATAAAATTACTTATGTATTTATCTTTTCTGCTTGTCATTTCTTGTATATCAGATATTTCTCTGGGTTCATTTTTTTTGCTTCCTGAAGTACATCCTTCAGGTGCCTGGGTGGCTCTGTCGGTTAAGCATCGACTATTGGTTTTAGCTCAGGTCGTGATCTCAGGGTTCTGGGATCAGGCCCTGCATGGGGTGGGGTGAGGTCCTCACTCAGCAGGGAGTCTGCTGAAGATTCTCCTCTCTCTCTCCTTCTGTCCTTTCCTGCCCCCTGCACTCCTGTGCTAGCTCTCTCTTTCTCTCTCAAATCTTTAAAGTACATCCTTTAGGGCATTTCTTTAGGGACATTTGTTCGTGGTAAACTTTCCATTTTTGTTTAAAAGAATGCATTTATTCCATTCTCCTTCTTAAAAAAAATGGCTTCATTGGGCGTTCTAGTTGTTAAAGAAGAAAAATTCAGTGGGGTAAATTTGAAGATCTAATTGGCTTTGTTAATGGATTCATGATTCAGGCAGCATCCCATCTGGCAAGTAGAGGGGTGCCCAGAGGAGTTGTACAAAATGGAAGGTGTTTATAGGAAGGAGGATGGGGCAAGAAAGTTATTAGCAAAAGAAAAGACAGGATTGTTCCAGGCAAGATCACCATACCCTAGGGGAATTCAGGGGTCTGATTAGATAATTTACCTGTTCTTCTGTGCCCATGTGACAGGTTATTTCATGGGTGCTTATCAGAAAATTCCCGATTGACCTTTTAATTAAGACTCACATTTTTGGGAGAGGTTGAAACTGGATTAGGTTAGGTGTTAAGCCTCAGTTTGGTGACTTGGCCTAAGTGACGCCATTTTGAGACTGTGGTTTCTTTTTATTATAGTTAACAGTTCTATTCCACTAACACTTTGAAGATTGGATCACTTCTGTCTTCGGACTTCAGTCGTTGCTTTTGAGAAATCTGTTAGTCTAATTGTTGATCTTTTTTTGTGGGTGATATTATAATGTCATTGTCTTTGGTATTCTGCAGTATCACTTCAGTGTGCCTAAATGTGGAATTCTTTTTATTCTGCGTAGTATAGAGTGTTTTCTGTGTCTTCGTATAGGTGTCTTTCATTAACCTTGGCTGTTATGTCTCAAAACTGCCTGTCCTCCAATCTTAATTCTCTCCTAGGACTTCCATTTTCAACTTTCTTATTCTATGTTCCATGCCTCTTAATGTCCTTTTAATATTTTCTGTCTCTTTTTATTGCGTTCTGGTCACTTTTTTCCAGAACTCTTATCGGTTCAAGTGATTCTGTCTTCAGCTGTGGTAAATATGAGGTTTAACTTGTCCATTGAGTTTTTATTTTGAGTGATTTTATGTTGTTTCTGAAAATTCTCTTGGGCTAATTTGTGAATATTTCTGGTCATTTTTTAAAGTTCCGTTCATTTTTTATTCCATATTCTATTACATGAAATATTTCATGTTTAGAGAGTACTAAACATGAAATATTTCATGTAATAGAATATGGAATAAAAATCTGAGAGTGCTAAAGCACAATCTATCTGAGAGTGCTAAATATTTGGAAATTAAGGGTGTCCTTCTGTTTCTGGCAACTCTCATTTATGTTGCTTTATTGCGTTTTGAGGAAATTCTTTTTTGAGAGCTTATATTCGATTAAATTTAACTTATAGCGACATTAAGAACTTAAATTGAGAGCTTTTCTCCAAGAAGATCTGCATTTTTTGTGTGGAGTTTGGGGACAGGACTGACCTAGGACTATGTTAGCAACCTTCAAGGGTCTTGACTTCACGAGTGTCAGGTTCAGCTACCCAACCATGTGAGGGACCCAGCATTCCATCTCTGAAGCTGGAGCATCTGCTCCCAGGGCAAACCTGACTTATGTGTATGCTTGCCACTTACGATTATGAATTTATCTTACGTTTCTTCCTTCCCTCCCTCTCTCTCTCTCTTCCTCTCTATTTGTGCATATACTCCTTTGGAATACTTTCTGTACTTTTTTTGGTGGTCAGAAATGCAATATTAAGTCTGTTCTACTTATCAAGGATCTTGTTATAGCAAAAGGGCTTCTTAGAGTGTGAGCTAGAAGCAGAAAATATGATCTCTTTAGAGGATGCCCCACTTCCTTGTTTCCTCTTCATTACAGCTAACTCGTGCCTGATTATAGGCTGAGTCCTGGAAGTACTTCTGGCTTATGGAGTATGATGGTACCTTCATCACCCAGCATTTCACATACTACCTTATGCTCTTCTTTACTGATAACCCTGGGGTCATTGGTCAGAGGTGTTTCTTCAAAATACAGTATTAGGTATAAGTCAATGACTAACCCTTTTAAGGAAAAAAAAATTGAACCCCATATTTAAGTATTTAATTTCTTTAAAAGATACATTTTCAGCTAACTTATGTCATGCAACTGATTTCTTTAGAAGAAAAAGCATAACCCATTAATCATGTGGCTCTTTCCATTTAGGTATGGTATTGGCATAATCTGCTTCTTGAAAATTAGGTTTGTGTCTCACTTTTCTTTTTATACCTGCCTACACCTACCATGATAAATTTTTCTGGAATAGAATTTTTTTTTTTTTTTCAGCTGGCTTTTCATAGATTTGGATATGGCATGTAGGGTTGTCTTTTTTTTTTCCTGCAAGATTTTATTGAATGCAGACACAAAAATTATACCTTCAGATAGCATTTGAAATCTCCTGGTAGACCAATCTAAATAGAGCAGGTCGTTTGGTTTAAGTTATAGATCTCAATCATGGACTTTAGGGATATTTTCTGGAAACTGATTCCTTGTCCTGGTTGTAATCATTGGTACTGCATCTCCCTTCATATTATTGATGAGTAGCTGCTATGATTACATGAGAGAGTCTCACAAGGATGGAAAGTGGAGATAGAACTGTGTTTTATTTGGTGTTAAGGTAATACTCAGCGTTCTTGCCTCATCTGGATAGAGACCTTTGAAGGAATGGATAAGGTATTCTGTGTTCTCAGTGAAGAGTGGTAATAGGGCCTTGGAGTGTGAAACATATCCTAATTTTTTTCTCTTCAAAAACAACATTTCGAAACAAGTCAATTTCTGAGGGCAATTACAGAGCCATTTGTATTGACAAAAGAACAACAGGATGCGTTGTAGAAGGTCACGTATCTGCTCAGTGCTCAGGTGCTTAAGGACACACCACGGAAAAGCATAATACCTCCCTTTTCTTTTCTCTTGAGAGAGGGCTCTATTTTTAATCTTACCTAGTATTCTGTGGATTGTATTCCAGAAGAAAATCTGATGAGAATTACATAGGCCACCTACCTTACAAAGAGAGGAAGGGAAAACTCACCAGGGGAATCGCATCTCTTTTCTGATGAAAAATGGTAATTCCTGATTGATCGAAATATCATGCTGAGTGGGTGAATAGCAATCTGGGGTCTGTTGCATGCTTCCTAAAACTCTGCATATGTGGGTTGTTCTTCAAACACAAGGAGGTCCTCTGCTGGCTATCTACTGGGGACATGTGGGGCAAGAATGACCAAGACCAAAATCTGTATGTTTAGGAAGGTTCTAAAAAAGCCATCTCCTCTAGACTTCTAAGACCCTCATAAGGAAACAAATATAAGAATTATTGCATGTGGGATTACTTAGAGCATTAATGATTTCCCAAGCTTGAGAATATATAAAATATAGCAAGCAGGGTATTTCTTAAGAGCATGGCCTAAAGGAGGTAGGACAGGTGCCGGGCCTGGGCTGCTCTCTGCATACCCTCAAATTCTCCTGAAAATCTTCCCTTTGGGATGGATATGGTTAACTCCTTCATTCAGAGGTATAAATCACTAAGAAGTTTCATGAGTGTCTTCCTCCTGGTTTTCAACTGGAGATAATCTTTGAGTCAAGGGAATGCAAATCCAGTTGTGTCATAGCAAGGCTATCTACTGGGGAGGGTAAGATAACTTCGAAAGGAGGAATGGGGAGTGCTGAGGGCTTGACAGAGCCACAGGCCTTTCCTGTGACGTTGGCAAGCATCCGTAGCTGGTGGTGCTCATGTTGAAATAGAGGAGACCCCAGTGGGCTTTATCTAGCTTTTTTGTCGGACTTTGTATCTTCAGAGCAGAGAACCCTGTGAATTCTTCTGTGTCCTTCATTATTTTTTTCTTTTAATTTTTTATTTAAATTCCAGTTAGTTAACATGTCATGTAATACTGGTTTCAGGAGTAGAATTTAGTGATTTGTTACTTACGTATAACACCCAGTGAGTATTGTCACAAGTGCCCTCCTTAATTTCCATCACCCATTTAGCTCATCGCCCACTCCTTCAGGCCGTGTGCATCGCCCACCCACCTCCCCTCCAGCAACCCTCAGTTTGTTCTCTCTTATGATTTGCTTCCCTCTCTCGCTCTTTTCTCCACCCCCTTCCCTTCCTATATGTTCATCTGTTTCGTTTCCTGAATTCCACATATGAGTGAAATCATACGATATTTGTCTTTCTCTGACTGATTTCGTTAGCATAATATACTCTAGTTCCATCCATGTCATTGCAAATGGCAAAAGTTCATTCTTTTTGATGACTGAGTAACATTTCTCTCTTTGTGTGTATATATCATATCATTATCTATTCATCAGTTGATGGACATTATGGACATTGGGGCTCTTTCCATAGTTTGGCTATTGCTGATAATGCTGCTGTAAACCTTGGGGTGCACCTACCCCTTTGAATCTGTATTTTTGCATCCTTTGAGAAAATAGCTAGTAGGGCAATTGCGGGGTCATAGGGAATTCTATTCTTAACTTTTTGAGGAAGCTCCATACTATTTTCCAGAGTGGCTGCACCAGTTTGCATTCCCACCAGCAGTTGTAAAAGGGTTCCCCTTTCTCCACATCCTCACCAACGTCTGTTGTTTCCTGTGTTGTTCATTTTAACGCTTCTGACAGATGTGAGGTAGTATCTCATCATGATTTGTTTTGTATTTCCCTGATGATGAGTGATGTTGAGCATCTTTTCATGTGCCTGTTAGCCATCTGTATGTCTTCTTTGGAGAAACATCTCTTCGGGTCTTCTGACCATTTCTTGACTGGATTTGTTTTTTCGGTGTTGAGTTTGCTAAGTTCTTTATAGATTTTGGATACTAACCCTTTATCAGATATGTCACTTGCAAATATCTTCTTACATTCTGTAGGCTGCCTTTTAGTTTTGTTATTTCCTTTACTGTGCAGAAGCTTTTTATCTTGATGAAGTCCCAATAGTTCATGTTTGCTTTTGTTTCCCTTGCCTCCTGTGACATGTCTAGTAAGACGTTACTATGGCTGAAGTCAGAGAGGTTGCTGCTTGTGCTCTCCTCTAGGGTTTTGACGGTTTCCTGTCCCATACTTAGGTCTTTCATCCATTTTGAATTTATTTTTGTGTATGGTATCAGAAAGTGGTCCAGTTTCATTCTTCGTGTAGCTGTCCCGTTTTCCCAACACTACTTGTTGAAGAGACCATCTTTTTTTTCCACTGGGTATTCTTTCCTGCTTTGTCAAAGATTAGTTGACCATATAGTTGTGGGACCATTTCTGGGTTTTCTCTTCTGTTCCTTTGATCTATGTGTCTTTGTGCCAATATCATACTGTCTCGATGATTAGAGCTTTGTAATAGAGCTTGAAGTCTGGAATCGTGATGCCGCCAGCTATGCTTTTCTTTTTCAGGATTGCTTTGGCTGTTCGGGGTCTTTTGTGGTGCCACGTGTCCTTCGTTTCTAACTCTATGCCTGGTGCCAGTAGGAGCTCTGCGCGTGCTGACTCTCGAGTGGACGTCAGCTCAGGACTTGGCAGCAGGGCTGGGGTAACAGGGAAGGAAGGAGAAGGAGGTATAGAGACAGGTGCCTGACACACGGAAGGCTGGCATGCTGAACAGAAGCATTGTCTCGTCTTTCTTTTGTCATGGTCCCGGTCCTTCTCATTACTGTTCATCCTTTTGTGAAAAAAAGTGGCTCTTTGTTTTTGTGTCTGCTTACTCCCCCGGGTTTACACTTCTGCTCCATCCCAGGCCCTCACCGTTGGTCCAGGAGCCTGGGTGCTGTTGGCCTTGTGCTCAAAGAGAGTGAATGCATCCCCCTCTTCCCTGGGTGCCCCTGAGAGGTCTGTCGGAACAGGACTTCAGGTGGCAACCCTTCTCCCTTCACCCCCTACGCCTTGCTTTTCTCTGCTTTGGATTTACTCCAGACCCAGCCAGGAGCTTCAGTTCTTGCTCAGGAGGTAGTTTGTGCTGCTCTGTCCTCCAGCCCCTGCTGCCAGACTGGCAAATGTCCAGATGTATTATGATCCTGTTGTTCTAGGGAAAAAAAAAGTTAAATGTTTTTTGAAGGGGAGGGGAAGGGGGGGAAAAGTCAGGTGCTTTAGTTTGGACATCAGAGTGGTTTGGCTTGTGTCCTGTAGCCATTCCATAGGAGTTTATTTAGGCAGACACCCACAAAGAGATTGATCAAGGAGGGACAGGAGTTAGTCATCTATCTTAGACACTTGGCAAATTCTCTTGCACACCTGGAGACACAGTTCAAGATGCTTGCCAGGAAACCAAAGGTTTGTGCCTCCGGAAGAGGAAGGGGGCCTGGTCCCCCTGAGTTACAGCAGGGCCAGATGAAGTGATTCGCCATGACTGGGGAGAGGAGCATCCACTGTGTTCCTCCTCCCTAGTCCTTCCACTGCTTAAAATTTGCATTCACTTCATCTGCACCCCACCAGATCTTTCTACCTGGGGACAAGAGGATGCTGTGTGAAGTCTGTGGCCTTGCACCTGTTGTGTGTGGCTGAGAAAGGTTATTGAGCCTAAGGACCGCCTTAGGACTCCTCCCCTGCCTAAAGTTTCCTACTCTAAAAAACTTATATCCCACATGTCTGCAACTTCAGTTATAATGATACCTTTCCATGTTCGTTTGTTTAGATAGGCCACATTGCTGCCTTCTGTTGGCAACCCTCCTGGACGAGGCTGCTTTGGTTAATCACATGGATGTTGTGAGTATTATGTTCACAAGTGGATATAGAGAGGATAATTTGATTGAACCTCAGAACCTCACCACACGAGCCACTCCTGCTTAGCAAAAATACACGAAACGGTTGTGATCTGGAGCTTCATTAATCTCCGGGATTATGCTGCTTGCACATTGGTTAAATACTGTGGTTTCTGTATCTTACTCTAATCATTGACTTTTTATCAAAGAACTTTGGACACAAAGCAGTGTCTTAGAATGTTTCAGCATGAAGGTAGTTGTTGCTCTCCATTTGCAATCCAGAGTTCATTTCATCTCCTATGCTTTTATGTTACAGCTTTCTTAATGTTGTCAACATGAATGTGCTTCAAATAGCTTTCAGTCCTAATCTCGTAGTTCTGTTCATTGGAGATAAGCAGCAATTTCTTCTCTTCCTCTGGGTTACCAGCGGGTCTAAATACCCCTTTAGTTGGGCTGGCAGGACCAAGTGAGAAAAGATGAGAAAGGAGGAGGCGGGGGAGAAAAAAAAAATGGGAAAATGTGAGAAAAATAAAGAGAAGAGAGAGGAGAGTGAAGCATTCTGGGAAGGTCACTAATTACTTAAAGGTTAGTCTTGCATACAAGAGTTTAGGAGCCAAGGGTTAGAAAGGACCTATCTGCAGTCTCCCCAAAGAAAGTATGCATGTGTCTTAAGTCAGTCTCTTATGTGACTCGAAGAGTCACACACAATATTCTCCAGCATAAGGCAAAAGACAGCTGACTAGTAAAGTCTCTAGGGATGAATATGGACTAACCAGAAAGGCCAGAAAGAATGGATGATGAAAATACTACTTTCAAAGAGAGAGACATCCCAGAGAGCCCCAAAGAACCAGAGGATCTGAAGGTAGACAGCAGTCTCAGATATCATTTTGGTCTTACTTTTTTGTCTCAGAGCTGGCAAAACTGAGATCAGGAAGGCAGAAGTGATGAGCCCAGAGCTGTGGTGAGTGAGTGGCTGAGGAAAGCCATGTGTCGTGGGTGCTTTCCATACAGTTGTGCTGCCTTTTCTAGAAGTGTAATCCTTGGCAAGTCAGAGCCGTGTGGCATAGAATCACATAAAGCTGGCCAGACAAGAGTTTGATTCATTACATCAAAAGAATAGTCATGCCTAAAATGGAGTTCATCTTTTCGAGGTCTTGAAAACTCCTCTTTTTCCGGGCTGAGCCAGACTATCCCCGTGTACAGCAAATAGAAGCAGCTTTCTCGGTGCAGCCCAGGTGGCCTGGCACAGACTGACACTCGAAAGCTTGACGTGGAAATGCACTCCCTGTCCATGTGATTCCATGATTTGATTTCCATTTGGGCAAGGAGAAAGGAACTTAGGGAAGGTATATAGTTTACTAACATGGAGAACAAGAATCCACGCATTCTTCAGGGGCAGGATCAGATGTGGCTCAGATTCCTCAGTTCACCGCAGCTCCAGTGGGTCTGGGGCGCAGCCCTCTCCCCCCCATTTTGGCAGCCTCTTTTCTGCAGATGGAAGTGAACTCATTGGCAGCTACACACCGAGAAGGAGAGAGTTTTCGAAACTCCTTGAGAGCTACTTAGGGAGGAGAGTTACTGCTAAAGACGAGGACAACGTATTTCCATCTTACAGATGTGCAGTTTGTTAAGTGCACTTGGCCCTGCCCCATTAAATTAGCCTTCCAATCTCAGTAGCTTGTTGAGAGAATTACTAGGGCTCTGCTTCATTGCTCCTTGGCAGGCAGTTTAGTAGAACACTTTGGTAGCAAACATCAAGACAGAATACCGAGACTTAGAATTATGGTCTGCCCAGAGTCCCTTAGCTTCTGTGGACTGAAGCTTTTATTTATTTACTCATTCTTAAAATTTTTTCTCCGGTATGTGTGCTTGTAGCAACAGAACCAAGAGCAATTATGGATCAGACACTTTACTGCTTATTTAGTGATATTTCATGGTTCTGTTTTTAGTAGGTTCTAGATCCCCTGTGGTTTAAGTGATTCACAGCCTCTCATTTCTTGGTGTGTCTGGGTTGCTTACTCTTAGCTACACTTAAGACTTAAAGGGTCTTATAGACTCATATTCAGGAAGGTGATGTTGTTGGCTGGAGAGAGTCCGAAGCGCCAAGTAGCCTTTGTGAACTGGTGCTGCGTGGTCCATTTAATGAAGTTCATGCATACCCAGTGTCCATGGTAATCACTGGTCTCAGTACCTACCCCTGTCCTTTTAACTTAGATGCCGGACAGGGAGCCGATATAGTTAGTATATATTGGTCTCATTTTAAGGTGATGAGTAGACATAGTGGTTGATTTCTCCTCTTTTGGAGAAACTCTTGGAGAACATGTTTGGAAACCATGCAAAGTGGGCACCTTTCAAGAGTGTCAGAGCCAAAATACATTCAAATACACTGAGTCAAAATACATTCAGTTGTTGCTCTGTAAGGTACAGTTCTAGATGTATTGCTGCAGGATTCACAGATTCTTGGGGCATTTGTTTGGATCAGCTTTGACTTTTTCATAGAGTGCTGTTCTTTACTGGAGTAAGGGAGAAGAGGATGTTGGGAAAATTTCTACCATCTCTTTGCCTTGGTTTCACTATTGAGATGCTTGGATGGAATGTGAGTGAGTGGAAAGAGTTTTAAAAAAATCATTCATTCATCAAGTATTTATCGAATGCCTACTTGGTGCTAGGTGTGTTGGAGATACAATATCGAGCAAAACCCAGCCCCTGCTCTCTGGGCAGATGTTAGATTTAGGGAAGAGGGAAACCGAACCTGTTTCTGGTAGTAAGTGCCATGCACAAACAAACAAATGGGGGGGAAAAAAAAAGCAACAAGCAAGTAGAGAATGGGGCTATGGAATGCAGGGATTGCTGTTTTAAAGAAATATGGTCAAAAAAGACCTTTCTGATAAGGAGACAGTTGAGCAGAGAGCTGAAGGAAGGAAGGGAGGCCGGAAGCCCTGTGGCTATCAGCTGGAGAATGTTCTGGGCAGAGGAAATCCAAGGAAGTAGTCAGTCAGCATCTCCCCGCAGCTCTTCCCTGAAGGCACAACTTATTTTTCTTGCTGCTTCCAATATATAAGCTGAATACTACCACTTTTACTATAGGTTTATGCAGTACTTACTATTAAGTGAGAATTATACATGTAATCTTTATTAGAGCAGTTGTTGTTAAGTACTAGATTCATTATCTTTCTATTACATGGAATTCTGGTTTAAAAAAAAAACAAACTATAGACAAAAAGGAGACTCCAACCCGCAAAACTCTTTATTGCTTCTTAGGTATTTGTAGGCCTAGAAAACTATTCCTCTGGGGATGGGAATGCTACATAAATGTACAATTGTTTTACTGCCCCTGCAATTCAGATCACTAGAGAGTGTTCATCTGAAATAAAAGCAGGTTTGCTTGGGGATAGATTTGAATCAATGATATAACTTGAAATTGTGCCAGCAACCCCATTCTCTCACAGTGTATGCTGCGGCAGAGGGAAATGTTGCTATAGGGGGAGGCAAAGGAATGTCTTGGTTTAGCATTAGCCAAATCTGGAAGTAAGCCAGGATCCATCTAGAAGCCATATAGTTAATCCTTGTTGTCAATCACTGTCTACCAGCCCAGAGCTATCAAATCAAGATCTTTGAGGTTGGCCTACTAGAGTCAACAATAGTGAAGCAGACAAAGTTAGGGATATGATAAATTAATAAGAGGATACCTTCATATTTTTAAACCAAAGTTATTTTGGAATCCTGGAAAATATTCACAAGATATTCAAGAATCAACTCTTCAAAGCAGATTACTCCTAGTTACATCTGATTTTTTTTTCCCCAGGGTCCCTTGTAATAACCCATTACAAGCTGTATTTTATAAATATTGAGGGTTCCTCTAGTTAAGAGGATATTGTTCAGTGTGTATATTTAAACATGCTTATGAATGAATAAATACGTATTTTTCTATTTTTTTTTTTACGTATTTTTCTATTTCTATGAAAGTTTAAAACATTTTAAAGGAATCAAACATCAGAAATCAAATGAGAGCTAATTTACCAAGAGCAGAGCTAATGTATCACTTTTAAAGGGTACCTTTCTTGATTTCTTTTTCCTTGCCATCTTCCAACCCTCCGATCCACCCTGCCCCCCCCCCCCATTCCTGCCAACTGGCTGCGTGGGATGTGGTTCCTATGAGCTCTGACTGTGCTATGTATATCTCAGTCATAGTTGTGGACACTTGTGAATTCAGTATCTGTCCAAGGCTTTCTGGAAAATGGGCTATGTCCTTGAGTTGAGAATTGCCAACACTTTGTGTGATACTTGACACGTAGTGGGATTCTGTACATGTTTATTGAATAGATGAGTGAATGAATGAGTTAAGGTATGTATCTGGTTCTGAACTTCCTGGTAACCAAAGCAAAAAGAGAAATAAATCGATTACACAGTTCTTATAGGCATAGATTAAACCGAGCATTCCTTCAGAAGGTACAATTCTTGTCTTAGTGCTAAGATCCTGAAAGAATTTATCTAATGAAACATGGTATAAAGGTAGTGAGTTATAAGAAATGTTATTTTCAACACTCCATAAGCTACTCTGGCCCTGACCTCAGTGAAAGAAATCCTGTGGCTTTTGGTAGAGCCTTGCAGCTGGATGCTAACCCTGGCTCCTGCAGGCTCTGGGTCTTCATTAGTTTCTTAGCAGATTCCCTGCTAGAATATTCCCTTTCCCAGATGGCAGTGGGCCCACAAGAGAGCTTCCTTTGTGCTGCTGCATTTTACTTTCACAGTTGCAACTATCTAATAGATACTGTACTGGATGATTTTATTGTGCTCTGAAGCAAAGTGTGTGAACTAAGGGAAAAGCTCCAGTAGAAGCAAGTCGTGAGGTTGCTGTAGTCAATTGAGGACTTGCAGCCTGCCCTGGCCGGTGGGGTCCTCCAGTTGCCTCAGACAAGTTGCACTTGCTGACCTTGTGGGCTTTCTGAGGAAAGGACTGTTTTCTCAGTCAGAATACAGGTGAGAATCAGCTATGGATATCTGCTCAATTAAAAAAACAGACATTTTTAAACCAGTCGCTTTTGTGAAGAGAGAATCATACTGAGAAGAATGAAGATGTGGTTGCAAAGGGAAAGAAGATTGATTACTTTTTGTGTGGGTGGGAGAGAGAGGAGAGATACTTGCAAAATTCTTTGATCCAGCGACATTACTGAAATGTTTTTAAAGGATGTGTTTTCTTGTAAATTGGATAATCACCTTGGAGGAAAGACTTTGAGTGGTGAAGTGTTCTGAATCCCAAGGCATTTTGAGAAGAAAGGGCAAGAAAGATCTTTATTGAGCATCTATTATTTTTCAGGCATCTTGTGAAGACTTTGAGGCATTTTTCTTTTCCTCTGAACTCTTACGGTCAAAGAAGGGGAAACTGCATTGATAATGTTAAGTAAATTATTAAGACCATTCAGTTAGTGTCTACTTTCTCAAATTTGGCCAGTATCAAATCCACTTAGTGTGTTCCACATCTCAGGCTGGTGTTTTTTTTATTTTAAAAGTGCTTCAGTGGTTTCCCATTGTTCTGAACTCATAGGGCCTTTAGAGCTATTGCAAGGGGGACTACATTTAAGGGCACATCTAGCATTCTCTGTACAAAAAAATACATGTCTTACAGATAGGTCTATGTATTTCAAAAGTATGTAGCCATTTTGAAATCTCCCCTTAAGCATTTATTTAAAAGCATTACATCTAGAACATAAACTCAACAAGACCTGGGACTTTTTTTTTTTTTTTTGTACTTTGTTGTAACTCACATACCCACAACCAAGCTCAGCATCGCAGTTACCCAGTAAATCCTAGTGCATGCAGGAGTGAAAGAATCATTATGGTTCTTTTTGCCAGACTTTAGTTAGTCAAGTTTGTATTAGTAGACATTTAGATTGTTTCCACTTTTTCTTCCATGAACTATACTGATCCATGCCACAATTGAGTCCCTTATCTATATACATCATTGCATTTTATAATCAAATACTTTTCATTATAATTGATTCCTAGGAGTAGAATTGCTGGGTCAAAGGAATACATTTTAGATCCTGATACTACTTTTTGGGCGCAGTTTGGCACAATGGATCAGTGACCCCGTCTCTTTCGTAATTACAGTGTATAAGATGATCTGCTTCACCTCAACTTGGCTGACATTAGGAGCTATCGTTCATATGTATGTATGTATTTTTTAAGTCAATAAATTTTTAAGGAATTTCACATGTGATTCCTTCCATCGCCAGTCACCTTGGTTCCTCCAAAGTCTGAGTCCTCATCTTCAAGGTCGCCCTTTTAAAAGAATTTCTGCTCCAACCACTGTTGTCATTGTCAGTGAGTCCACAGTTCTTTTCGTTGGACTTCTTTGATCTCCACTTCAATGTGGACATACTTCAAAAATTCCCCACCCGAACGTATATGAAATGCTCTCTGATCATTTACTCCAAAGGCAGCGACCCATGTTTCAAATCACTTTTACCATAGAGCTTTCCTGTTTGAAAATCTAGCACAGATCTCATTTGGATGGAGGTTCTGAAAGGCTGTTTTCATTCAGTGTATTCACTTTTTGTTCCTTTATGGTATCATTAAATTCCAGAATTTGGAAGGCTTAGTGCTTCATCTAAGTTTCTTTTTATCCTGCTTAGGAGCTAAGGCAATAGAGTGTGGCTTTTTTCCTCCTGCATTGAGTGAGGCTGTGGGATGGTATTATTCAATGAAATTATTATTATTATTATTTTCACATTATTTTTTTTTCAGCGTTCCAAGATTCACTGTTCATGCACCAAACCCAGTGCTCCATGCACTCCGTGCCCTCCTCAATACCCACCACCAGGCTCACCCATCCCCCCCCAAAACCCTCAGTTTGTTTCTCAGAGTCCAGTCTCTCATTAAATTATTTTTTTAAACTCCAGTTTCTGTTTTGTTACTCTCTGCACCCTCTGTTTGAATACATGGACTCTGTCTCTTGTCATTGGTCTAGAATTAACTGTACGTCATTAGCAAGTGGAATCTGCCACTCTCTGAGAGACCGTGCATGCGTTTCTAAACTGAATTTAACCGTCTGGGAATGATCTGCTATTGGGAACATGTGCTCTCTTGTCCCCAGCCCAGCCAGCCAGCGTGAGTGAGTGAGATGCCATACGGGGTTGCTGTTGGCCATTATGGATGCCTGACCGTGATCTTTGCTGGATCACTGGAGCACTGGAGCACTGTGTAAGCAGTGTGGATGGGAAAAATCTATGTATGAGCAACAGATAGTGCTCTTTACAGTACTTGCTAGATAGAAATGACTTATTGTTGGCCTTTTTTGTGGGTTTTCAGCAGAGGCTTTTACAGAACTCACAGAAGCTTGTGCTCAACATTCTTCAAAACAATGTTACCAGTACTTTATCTTCCGAAGTAGTGTTTTCTTCTCTTTGATTCACATATGAAAACTGTGTAAACCAGTATATTCCTTTTTGCTTTGGTTACCAGGAAGTTCAGCACCAAATGTAAATCTTGATCACTCATTCATTCATTTTATTCCGTAGATAGACTTGGAGCCCCTATTACATGTCAGGCCCTATAGAAGTGCCGGGATTCTGAGCTCAAGGACACAGTGTCCACCCTCTCACAAAGTGGTTCGAGTTCCAACTCGGGAAGGAATGTCTTGCCTCCTTGAGTCTTGCTTTGGATTCTTGCCCTAGACGGGAGAGCCCAGCTTTTCCCATGGAACATAACCCCTCTCCACTAAACTTATTAGCACTAGAAAGAAGGCAGCTCATTTTCCTCTCAGGTGTAGACAAAGGCTGCTTGTTGTCCCAGAGTGAAGGGCCTTTGGTGAGTTGATTAGCACACAGCCTGGTCTGTGCTGCTTTTCAGATGGAGACCATCAGATATAATCTGCCACCTCATTAGGTTGACACTGTTCCTGCCCCCTCTTGTAATAATGGCACTGGAGCACTTTACAGTCTTAGGTAAGTGCTGTAAGCATACACTACCCAGGTAACCCAGGGTCAGTGGCGGCAGATGCCTGAAAAGGCACTTGTTTTCTCATTCTCTGCTCTGTTTAAAGTATAACAGGCCAAGATGTATAATAATTGGGCAGGTTTAAATATTAGAGGAGCAGAACTTGCAGCAATATAACTATTTTTATCTGTGATGCAAACTTGTACTTTTTCAAGATCAAGGGGACAATGAAGGAAATTGGATGATTGCCACGGACTTACAGAAGCGAGCTCATTTATTCTAGAGAAGAGAAGGCAGAAAGGTGCCCTCAAGTATTTGAAGATATATAAGATAGGCAATAATTAGGAACTCCTCTCCTTTTCAGTGAAAACAAGAGAAATAGAAGTCTTATATTGATTCGCGGAGGAATTAGGTTAGGCCAAGAGCTCGCTGACTAGAGACTAGAGAAGCCTGTGGGCAGGGGGCATGGGGGTGGTGCAGGCTCACCTATTTCTTACTTGTTTTGGTTTTTTAATAGTAGGCAGTTATTTTCTTGGCTGGAATTGGGTTCCAGAAGGTGTTTTGGGGGGTGGTACCAGACTATGTGCTAATTCATAAAAGTATATAACCTGCTCTCAGAGAACCATGTGGGTATGGTGGGATTTGGGGTGTCCTTTCTCTGTTTAGTGGGTTACAAGGGTGTGGTGGGGAAGGGCTGGCGACAGTGGATATCTGGCTCAGTGTCATAGAGCTAACACCATCTTCTCTTTGGGTCAGAACTCGGAGACCAGGGTGCTGAGTGAGCTTGTGACTCAGTGCTTGAAAGGGTAGGGGGCTCCCTTAAAGAACCAAAGTGGGAGGGGGGTGCCTTAAATCAGACCTGTCCCGAAGCAGCAGGGTGGAGAGACTTCTTTCTGTCCCTGGGATTCTGACATAGATTAGTGCCCTTTCTCTGATAAGTGAAGCCCAGAGGAGGTAAATGGGAGAGGTCTAATAGAGAACAGAATTTGATAGGGAATGGGGGTGTCCTGCCGGGGGACAGGCAGCTGAATCCTTGACTCTCAGAAACTCAGCTAGATCGGATTCACCTGCTGGCCATGAGGGCCAAGGTCCCTCTCATGTGCTTAGATTCAAATAACTTCTTTAAAGTCTTCTTTCTTTTAGGGTATTTCTGTAGCATTGCATTTTTACTCCCCATCCTGTATGAAAAAATTTCCTTTAACTTTTATGGTTAGATGACCAAGAGAGTAAATGCTGATTCTGAACTTGTAACATGTTAGCCTGGTGAATTTCAGCAAAATCCAGCATCATGGTACAAGTTCTTTCTTTGTTCTTGAGTCTGCTCTTTCTCCAGAGAGGAGTCTTCTCTCTTTGCCCTATTTTTGATCATTGGCTAGGTGCAAAAGGAGAAAAAGCTGCAGTTAGAAAAAAATAAACTTATATGAAATAGGGTTTGGCCAAAACATAAAACTGTGCTATAGACTTACCATGTGCAAATCTTGTTTAAATTGGAATGTTTATTTAGTGTTTACTGTGTACTGCAGGGTATTGTGGGTCAATGCTTTCTTGGGGCTTATCGTCGTGGGAAGCAAACAGAGAAGTAGTGAAATCCTATCAGGTAGTGATAAGTGAGGAAAAAAGAAGTAAAGCTGGTAGGGAGATAGAGAGGGTCTGGGAAGGTAGTAGTGTTTTAGATCAGTGGTTAGGGAAGGCCTTTCTGAGTAGGTGATGTTGGAGCAGAGATCTCCATGAATCCAGGGAGTAAGCCATGTGACTATCTGGTGGGAATGTGAGGAGAAGGATCATTCCAGGAGACAGGATAGCACATGCAAAGGTCCGGAGGCAGGGCCAGGAGATACTTGATGAGTCCTTTGGGAGCAGGTAGGAGAGAGAGATTGGAGAGGTAGCTAGGATTTGCCAAGTTGGTTTGCAATGAAAGGAAGCAGTCTTCCATTTGTTTGTACTGGTTTGGCTTTGCAGTTTTTGACTGAGCACCTTTACATATACTAGTCAGGTAATGAACCTCTTGGAAACCTTGCTGAACATGTTCGCTGGTTTAATTGCACAGACATGTTAGCCCTGACAGTTCATCAAAAAAGGAATTTGAAGGGAATGTGCAAAGGAATCTGAAATTTCTGCAGTTTATTAGGCTTATCACTAGAGACTTCATTTTATTTAGATGCTGTATTTTTAATGAATAATGTGACTAAAAACTTTCTATTTATTTGAATAATAAGATATGAACATGGTAAAAATGCAGATACTATCTTTTCGTGAAAATAAGGCTCCCCTGTCTCCTAGTGCATAAGAAGCAACTACTGTTGGTGCATCGGGTCGGCAGGGCGTTTCTAGAATGTAAAGACTATAGGAGTGCTGACAACACTGACTCCCCCGTTGACCCTCCACCTTGTTCTCCCCTCTGGTGTGCAGATGGTGCCACTCGAGATAACTACCCTGGGACCGCCCCACCGTGCCCCCAGCTCCAGGAAAGTTGGAAGTTAAGGTGTGGGGAATTAGCTGCATATTACTGCTTCGATCCTCTGTGTGCCTGCCTGTCCACCCACCTGCCCTATTGCCCAGTCAGTGAAGTACCCTGAGTAGAACTCTGTGTAAATGGGATGAAGAGGCTTGCTTCGTTTTTTTGGTTTTAAAGTGCCTTCTCAGTCTGAAAGATACGTTACTAACCCCCCTCCACCTTCTAACAAATGCCCTTCCCCTTTGTTAAAAAAAAAAAAAAAAAAAGAGAAGGGAACTGTGACCATACACATTGTTGCATATCTTGCAGATCTTGGAGCTCTTCCGTATCATAAGCATCATAAACTTAGTGTTGCCTCATTCTTGTTAATGCTCACTTATCTGACAAGACCGCAGTTGAATCATTCCTGCATTGATGGACATGAAGGTTTTTGTATCTTTTGCTGTAATGGTCAATAGTGTGATGAAAATCCTTGCACATTCTTCTCTTTGCACATTTATAAGTGTATCTATGGGAAAATTCCTAGGAATGGATTGGGGGGCAAAGGGAAAATGTGTATTTTAAATTTTGATAGGTATTATCAAATTGTATCTATCTACGGTCACCCTGGCCGAGAGTCCATGTTTTCTCGCATCCTAAGCGACACCTTGTAATTGCCCTTCTTTTGTGTTTACGATAAAAGTGAAGCATGCTATTTTAGTGTAGTTTTCTTTGCATGTCTCTTAGAGTGAACTTTAAATCAGAGATAAACAACACTGTTTTGGTCGAGGACTATTGTCTGTACGTTCATGACTCTGAAATCTATTGAGACTTCTTAGAAACCTAGTAAATGGATAATTGTATAAATTGTCCAAAGTGCTTTAAAAAAATGAATTCTATTTGTTGGGAATAGGTTTTTTTTTTTTCCTTAAAGATTTTGTTTATTTATTTGACAGAGAGAGAGAGGGAATACAAGCAGGGGTAGTGGGAGAGGGAGAAGCAGGCTTCTTGCCGAGCAGGGAGCTGATTGGAGGGCTCGATCCCAGGACCCCGGGATCATGACCTGAGCCGAAGGCAGATGCTTAATGACTGAGCCTCCCAGGTGCTCCTAGGAATAGGGTTTTGAGCACATTTTTAGATTAATCTTGCTAGTTACATTCTTCTCATGATCTATAACCCTACTAGTTTTTTTCTGTATGTTTTCTCAGATCCTTTCAGAAGAGAATATCTACTAATCTGTGCATTTTTCCATTTGTCCTTAGAGTTGTCAGCTTTCACTGGATATTTTTGTAGGCTATGTTGTTTAGAAACACTGTAGTTATTTCTTCTTGGTGCATCATAAGCATGAATTTGTTCCTTTTTGTCTCTGATATTAATATTGGTACACCACAAGCACCTGGGTGGCTTAGTCGGTTAAGCGTCCAACCCCCTAATTTTGGCCCAGGTCACAATCTTGTGGGTCCTGGGGCTGAGCCCCACCTTGGGCTCCACGTCTGCTTGGGATTAGCTCTCTTCGTCCCTCTACCCATGCATGTGCCTGCACACTCTCTTTCAGTAAATAAATCATTAAAAAAATATTGCTACACCAGCTTTTTCTCTTTTCAAGTGGTTTTGGTATATATTTTTCATTTCATTTTTATATATTTTCTATGATTGTGTTCTGTGATTCTAGAAATGTCGTTGGAAGACTATAAATGAATCACAAGCCATTCAGCATTTTCTATTCTAACAAATGAGTTTAATATGTCCGTAATTTTTAAATTATGGACATATTTGAATATTTTCTGCTGTATTTTGTATTATATAACCCTTTTTTCCCCTTTGCTACTTTAAAAAATAGTTTCTACCTTTTGTTGGATTAATCAAATTTTCTCCTTTTTTTCTCCCCCCTCCCTCTACCTAAGTAGAAGCTCATTTAGTTTTCTAGGGCTACTATAGCAAAGTGCCAATAACTGGGTGGCTCAAAACCCTAGAAATTTATTCTCTTGCTAGAAGTCTGAAATCAAGGTATCAGCAGAGCCATGCTCCCTCTGAAGCCTGTGGGGCGTGTGTGTGTGTGTGTGTGTGTGTGTGTATCTTTGCTTGGTTCTTAGCTTCTGGTGGTTTTCTGGCAATTGTTGGGATTCCTTGGTTTGCAGCTGCATTGCTCCAATCCCTGACTTCCAGGTCACCTTATGTTCCCACATGGATCTCTGAGTGATTTCTGCTCTTAGTTTATTATTTCCGTCCTTCTGCTTGCTTTGGGTTTATATTGCTCCTTTTCTAGATTCTTGATGCGGGAGGTTGGAGTGTTTTGAGACCTTTCTTTTCTAATAGTTATATTTAGTGCTACGAATCATCCTCTCTGCACTGCTTTATCTGTTCTAGTATTTTGACAGATT
Source organism: Potos flavus (assembly GCA_028534135.1). Taxonomy (NCBI): domain Eukaryota; kingdom Metazoa; phylum Chordata; class Mammalia; order Carnivora; family Procyonidae; genus Potos; species Potos flavus. Next base: position 100,418,868 of record CM052883.1, read on the forward strand.
GTATTTTCATTTCCTTTCAGTTAACTGTATTTTGAAATTTCCTTGAAGACTTGTCTTTGACCACTGGATTATTTAAAAGTGTATTATTTCACTTCCAAAAATTTGAAGATTTTCCTGTTATCTTACTGTTACTGATTTCTAATTGATTTGTTGTGGTTGGAGAATACCCTCTGGCTGATAGAAAGTCTTATAAATTTGCACAGGTTTGTTTTATAATCCACGATGTGGTCTCTCTTGGTCTATGCTTCATGAACATTTGAAAAGAATGTGTGTTCTGCTGTTTCGGGGTGTTCTACAAATATCTGTTAGATTCTATTGGTTGATGTTGTTCTTTTATATTCCTCTGTATCCTTGCTGATATGCTGTCTAGTTGCTCTATCAGTTGTTGAGAGAGGGTCAGTGCTTTTTAAAAAGTTTTTTTCCTCCAGAATATATCCTTCCTCTTTGAGGACTTAAAATATTATCTGAATTCATAAGGAGCATTTCTTATCTGACCGTCCGGTAGACCTTGGAGATTATGTGACACTGGTGTCCCCTCCTTAACATTTAAAAGCAGACTATACATCTCAGCTGCTGGAGATGAGCACAGTGAATTATAGCTGCTGGAGGAAGAGGAAATAATAATGATTTGAAATTCCCACATCTGTACTATTGTAATAAAAAGTTAACTGATTTCTTAATACCCAGGCTTGCTCTGGTCTAGGTCATCTTAAGAGACTTATGCAGTAGAGTTGAGTATAAAGGATGTTAGAACCTCCTTGGGGAGCTTTTTAAAAAAATACTGATGTTTTGTCCCCCACCTAAGACCAATTAAATTAGAATCTGTTGGTGCGTCGCTTGGGATTGGTCTTCATTAAGAGCTCCCAGGTGAGTTCATTGCCCAGTCAGGGTGCTGCCTGGCTAATCTCTCCAACTGTGAAGCACCTACAGTCTGCAGGTCCTGTGCTGAGTGTGTGGGCGCACAGTTGTGGAAGGTCCTCGCTTTTTGGGGAAAGCGGCCCCATAGCATTTTCTGAGGGTCTTTTACCTGAGACTCAGTTAATATTTCTTAATTGGTTGGCCTAATCACAGACAGCTAATAAGCTGCCTGGAATAGGAGTGAAAGATGTTATGAGTGTGAAGGGAGTTGGAGGACAGCAGCCCAGTATTTGTTCAGGGAAATAAGAGATACCACATCCTTCGCATTCAGTCCTTGTTTTTGCCACTTTTGTATTTGCTGTGTACTCTGCTTACTCATCTGTACCCCCTGTTGGTATTCTTATTTACTGCATTTTCTTGGACTAAAATTCTCGTTTACCCTTTCCCTCTCTACCTGATTAATTATAAGCTACGTATCTTAATTGTATTCTTTAGGGCCTATCCCTGTTTTTCAAAATTTATAAACTTTTATTTTAGAATAGTTCTAGGTTTATAGAAAAGTCGAAAAGATAGTACTGAGAGTTCCCATACACCCCACACCCACTTCCTGCTGTTATTACCGCCCTACATTAATGTGATACATTTGTCAAAATTGATGAGCCAATGATGATACATTATAATTAACTAAGTCCATATTTATTCATGTTTCCTTAGTTTTTACCTAATGTCATTTATCTGTCTCAGGATCCTATCTAGTATACCACATTACATTTATGGACTGTCTTTAATTTTTTTTTATATTTATAAAATCATTTATTTTCCATTTAGTTTAATTGGTAGCTTTCTTTTGGATAAAGCAAGAATATTTACATAACTTAATTCCTTTATTTTTCCTTCCCAACTTCTTGGCTAGTGTTATGTAAATTTTGGTTCCAGTTTGTGTTTAGGAATATAAAGGCCGTGGAGTTTTTCATCAGGGCAAGGACATTCTGTGGGAAATGGCTGTTCTTGGTCTTCCTGTGCTGAGGACATCAGTGAAAACCACAAGTCTAGACCACCAAGTTTTGGATATCCCATTTGATGATTTTAGAAATCTGTCTTCTGAAATTGCAGAATGTTTTCTTAAATCACCACCACTCTCACCCCAAAAGAATGACAAAGGAAATTAACTGTGACAAAAACTTGTCCTTTCAATCCTGGTAGTTTCTAGAACCGGGTGTCTCCATCCAATTCTCTTTTGAGGAGCATAAAAAACAGAGTCATCATGAGATGCAGTAAATAACACCCATGGAGTTTAATTGTTTTTAAAATTGTAATTATAACTAATTAAATGCTAAGATGTGAACAGCTGCACAAGAATATTTAACAGCTTTCTTGGAGCCATCCCCACTTTTGATAGGACTTTTCAGAAGGCTACTTTATGGAAACACATAGTGAGTGGTTATTTTATATTTCACATAAGGAAGTGAGGAGTCAGCTCGAGAATTGGCAAGACACGAATTCTCTGGGTTTTCTGCGTAAGCCTCTCATTGTAGATCTCTTCAGCTGGTGGACAACCGCAATACATAGCATAAGTAGGGGCCTAAGACTGGTCCGCTGGCACTGCCAGGTGAGGCGAGATCCAGTCAAACTGGGGGATGAGGGCCCTCTCTGTGGAGGGTGTCACCTGAGCTCAGTCTTGAAAGATGAGTAGGACTTTTTCATTTGATATGCATGTATTAAGCTTGGACTGTGTATGCATTACTGTTAGAACTGGGACCCCTGGGTGAAATGAGTTAGGACTTTCACTGTGGGGGAGCTCACAGTGTGGTGGTGGGGGAACTGATTCATCAGTGGCTGTAGTCCAGGGTGGGGGATGGCCGACTCTGGCCCATGGGACCCAAGTCAGCCTGCCACCTCACTTTGTGTGGCCCGTGAGCTGAGAATGAGGTTTTATTTTCTTTTTCTTTTCTTTCTTTCTTTTTTTTTTTTTTTTTGAGATTTATTCATTGTAGAGAGCACACACACATGGGCACACGAGTTGGGGGAGGAGCAAAGGGAGAGAAACTCAACCAGATTCCTGCTGAGTGCAGAGCCTCATGAGCAATGGGGCTCCATCCCACGACCCTGAGATCGTGACCTGATCAGAAATCAAGAGTCCGTTGCTTAAACGACTGAGCCACCCAGGTGCCCCAAGCTGAGAATGATTTTTATAAAGCAAAGAGAAAACAGGGATGGGTATGGGGTCTCCTACCATGGCCTGTGTGTGTGTGTATGTTTCTGGCCAAGGCGGTGCCTCTATCTGGCCCTTCAGAGGATGGCCCAGAGTTTTATGGGTTAGAACTGCAGCATATCCGCAGGCTGCAAGAACACAGCTAAATCTGACTGGGGAAGTCCGAGAAGTCGCCCCCCAGACGAGGAAGTGCAAGAAAAAACATCTGACACCTCTCCTTCTTGATAGGCCTTCAAATATACCAGTTTTCCTATCATCTTTCCTTGATTTTTTTTTCTTTTAAAATTTAGTTGTTCTTTCATCTGCTTCATATAAAACATGGCTTCAGTTGCTCTTCTTGTCACCGTTTATTGATTGTGTCGTTCTTTGTCTCTGTTTCTCTGAAGCAGGGTTTCTTAACATGAAATCTACAGATGGGGCTTCAGGGGTTCTTTGAACCCCTAAACTGAAAGAAAACTGATGCACGTGTGTTTCCCTGGGCAGAGGGTTCATTAATCTGTCATCCGATTCTTAAGAGGCCTGTCATTCAAAACTTTTGAGAGAAACACTTTTAAATTGGGTTCCTCAAAATGAAAATCAGTGCTACTGATGGTGGGTCTGACCAGTGCAGAATTAAGCAGAGGGCTTGTGAATTCCCTTCTGTCAGTGCAGGCCAAGATTACAATAGCTTCGGTTACTCATTTGACATTTAGTGAGAAGCTCCCCTCAAAAGTACTACGCACTTGGGCTATAGATGCAGTTTCTCTCTTTAGGGGATGCATGTGATATCAGAGGGTATCAGTCTGGATGCTCACGAAAGCAAGGTAGAGAAGAATTAAAGTGCTAACAATTTATATGGGAGATGCAAGCTCCAGGTGAGTATGAAGTGAGAAGAAGGGGGACAGGGAATAGGGGCTGCTTGGGTGCTGGCTGGCGCCTTCCCACAAGCCATGAAGAACCATATCTATCTCTCAGTAGCTTCTTCACCTGGCTCAGCACCTCTCTAGGAGGGTTGCAAGGAGGGGCTATACCTCCGAATAGTCCCTAGTAGGGAGAAAGGAGGGTGGATTTATCTGCTGGTCTCTCTCCCATGTCCTTTTCCTGTCTGTAGTTTTGTCCCGCGAGGTGCCAACTCCGCTTTCTCTGAAGCTGGCATCCTCCAGCCCTCAGGGCCTGCTCAGGAGGCTAGGCACTGCGCTCCACAGCGTCGTAGTCTGGTACGCAAGTGGAGGGGTGACCGGTGAATGTGGGGACGACAGTCAAGGAGAAATTGGGGATGTGCTTGACAGAATTAGAGAAGGTGCACAGGCTTTGTTTCTAGTACTAGGGGAGGCAGACCTCTGGGCAAACAGTGGGTGGAATGGGGGGCAGAACCTTCCCGGCAGAGGAAACCTATGACAAAGGTAAAAACACGAGTGGAGAGGCAAGAAGACAGTCCTGCTGAGGTGTGTGCATCCTTCTTTGCAGCCATCTGATATTTACTAAGCCTCTAGTCGTGCCAAGGCAGTGTAATGGGTGAACAAAAACAGACACGGTCTCGTCTTTCACAGAACTTAGATACAGTGCCCGAGACAGATATTAATCACTTAATCATACTAGCAAACGTAAAATTGCAACCGTGTTAAGCAGTCTCAGGAGAATGAAAAGTAGACTGCTCCGAGAGCCTTTCTTGGATAGAGTTAAACACAGTAAGAGAGGTCAGAGAAGGCTTTCCGGGGAAAGTGGCTCATGGACCAAAATAGAAAAGATGGGTAAGACTTAAGGGCAAGAGGAAGAGATGGGTGAGCTCTGTAGGCTGGGGGACACCATGCCCAGAGGCTTTGTGGTAGGATGGAACATGGTAAATGCAAACGTCAGGAAGAAGGCCAGTGTGGCCAGAGCAGATAGAGCGCCAAGGAGAATGGTTGGAGAGGAGGTTGGGTATATGGGGACAGACCATGCCAGGCTGTATGAAAGGAGTTCCACCTTTTTCTGAGGAACAATGGAAAATTGTTAGAGAAATTTAAGTGAAATGTTATAGTCTTGTTACCAGTAATTTGGAAGACCCAGGCAGGAGGACCGTAAGATATTGTAGACCCTCTGAGCTTCAGACTGTTATAGGAGAACTATGCCTTTTTTTTTTTTTTTTTTTTTTTTTTTTTTAGGGGGAGGAGGCAGAGGGAGAGAGAAAGAGAGACTCTTAAGCAGTCTCCATGCCCAGCACAGAGCCTGACTCAGGGTCACGCTCATGATCCCGAGATCATGACCTGAGCTGAAATAAAGAGTCAGACGCTTAACTGACTGAGCCACCCAAGTGCCCTAAGAACTATAGCTTCTGGAGCCATTCCTGAGAAATCCCGAATATTAACCACCCCAAGGATATGTGAAAGAAAAGCAACTCCAGGAAAATCCCTCCAGTAACAAAGAATAGGCATTAGAGACCTTTGGACTGGTAGGTGTAGGAGACCGTCATACTTACTTGCTGGCCCGAGGGGCATTTTTCAAAGTGATGCAGAGCTTTTTCTAGACTATTATCTCTTAGATTTCCTAGCAGCATTGTCAAGTGGGGCAAGAAACTAGAGGTGCCCACATAGAAAGTTCTGTAACTTGACTCTGGAATCCAGATCTCTTCCCGAGGCCCCGCCTCACCAGTGGTAACCCTGGATGAGGTCAGGCGAAGGGCTCCTCCCACAATGTCCGGGGCTAGGACTGTACACGGAGGGTGCACGATCCCATGTTCTCTCTGGTTCCTCCAGAGCTCTGACCCAAATTCTGTTTGGGCCTCACTGTGCCCAAGCCCCCAACATCTATTCTGCTTCCAGGAGCTTTGGGGACCCTTGTGTGGCTCTATATTCTGCACATTCAAAACCAAACAAAGCAGAAACCCCACGGTGAAGCAATTTGAGAAAGAACTTTTATCAGTCTAACTACCAAGTTACCTTTGGCTTGTGATAAACAGAATAATCCAACTCATTAACCCAGGAGAAGGTATCTCTGAAGGGCAGCCTTTCTGTCTCTTGAAAAGCTTTGAGAGGAATTTAAATTAATTCTTATTTGGCAGGAACTTATTTATGTATTGTGATTACTGCCAGTCAGAACAAAATGTCTGATGACTACAGGAAGCCTTGGGATTGGGTACAGCAGGCTCGGCTGATTACAAATGTATGCATATGAGCCAACGTGTGTGTGTGTGTGTGTGTGTGTGTGTGTGTGTGTGTGTGTATTTTCTCATCAAGTCAGCAATTCTAGTAGTCATGTGTTCTGAGCTGCGAGCAGTTTTGATTCTTCTTTTTTCCTCAGGATATTTCTAGATGGCTGCAAGAGCAGACCTCTCCTGACCCGTTAATCTATGCAGTTTCAGTGCACCAGCAATAATAGGGTGATATCTGTATGCAAGCTTCTAATTCCTCACGTTCCCTGGAGTGCTCAGCTTTTTCCTTTTGGAGCTGGACAGCTGCTTGTGAGAAGTTGATTTAACACATCAAGTCTTGGATGTTCCTTCTAAAAGCACTCTAGGTGCACTCTAGGTGCACTCTAAATTGTTACATCTTCCCGGGAAGACGGAGAAAGGAAGAAGGGCTGTTTCAAGGCTTTTATCTTCTTTTTGGGTCATGGACCCTTGTGGTCCCATGGTAATACCTCTGAACCCTCTCCTCAAAAGAATGTCTGGGTTCACCCTCTCTCAGCCCATCTCTTACTTGCTCTTAGCTCCAGGCTCCATATGAGTCTGGAATTGCCAGACCTTTTGATTTTTCAAGACAAGTTTAGAAATAGAGATAGTTGTGTGATCTTTTTTTTTCTTCCATTGTTTAAAAAAACCACACAGCCAAATTAGTGTATCTCCAGGCCATTGTAACTTCTAGATGGTCATAAAATCTTCATTTTCCTTAGGGTCTCTGAGTTCCATGGGACTTATTTATCTGTTTGGTTTGGCTTCACTTTTCATGTGGGAGACTTTCCTCAAATGCCTAGTGATCCTTGGCTATCCTTGGCTAAAAATTCCATGCCAGTGGGTGGAGTTTTCTTGTAGGTGAATGGATGATGAGTATATATGGCTGTTTCTCTTTTCCAGAGAAGAATTGTCCAGTCTCCCAAGGAAGGCAGGAGTGAGGTCGGGTATGAAGGGAGGCGGGGAGGGAGAATGTACGTCTTTCCAGAGTTGGGTGCCACTGTTACAGGAGCAGTTGGATTAGTGTGTGGATTATTGCCAGTCTCCCAGTTTTCAGTTTTATACTTCATCCCACTGTCCATTGTGCCCAGTGCTTTTTGAATCCAGAGAATCCTCTTGTTCCGTTTTTCCAAAGCACAGAGTACTAGTCTTCTATAGGGTTAGATGCCTTGCCTACGCAGGGATGAGGAGCAGCTCTGGAGGTCTGAGTTGCTCTGTCTGCTTTTAAATAATCTCCGTTTTCAACCTAAGATCTACCCTTGCCTTCTTGCCACCTGGTGTCTTCGGATTTGAACCTCTCAGGGCTTCTGCAGAATAAGTATCTTTTCAGTCTCTTTACCACTGGTTCCTTTCTCACATTCTGTGCATTCAGATCTCCTGTCCTAAACCTGAATATAGTTACCTCCCCAGCTATTCTTTTTGACTTCAAGTTTCAACACTGAAGAGTAGCTTACTGTGGCTGCTCTATTTTTCAGGCATGTCACGTGTGATTTCTCCTGCTGTGATCGCTACTACTCCTTGAAAGCTCCTGATTCTCCAGTCTTGCGATGTCTCAGTCCTTCTCTTTATCACACTCAACTCCAGTGGTGGATTCTTGACCCATGATCCCTCCCGTGGCTTCCTGCTCCCAGGGGCCCTTCCACTCCTGGCCACTCCTTTATCTCATCACCTTCCTCCTCTTCATGTGCTCTCTCCTAAATGTCTGCATCTCTGAAGGACCTGCCCAAGGCTGTCTTCTCTCTCTCCTGAAACAGACGTATCCAATATCCAGCTCCATGTGCACTGCTGTTACCTTTAAGTAGGGAATCTTGGATCTGTGTTATCCCCAACCTTCTCCCTTGATTGAATCCAGCCCCTATAAATGCCTGTTGGAGATGCTTAAGATGCCGCAGAAACCTCAGGTTCACACGTCTAAAGCCAAATCCATCTTCTGTCCCCCAGCCAGCTCTTCCACCCGAGTTTTCCATGTTCGTTAGGGGTATCACTGCCCTCCAATTCATTCAAGTTAAAATCCTTAGGGCCATTTCTTAGTTACTCTTTCTTACTTCAGATTCTAATTCGTTCTAAAGTCCTATTGCTTGTATCCTCACAGGGCTTCAGAACCTGTCCCCTGTCCCCTGTCTTTTGTTTCCATTTGCACTGCCCATCCTTAGGACCGCAACAGCCCTGCTTGAATTATCATTCCTGCTACTCTTCCTACCTTGGCTTTATCCTCTCTCTAGTTGGTCTTCTACACCCATGACATCCCAGTCCAGGTCTAGTGACAGCAAAATGAATGAGAGTTATTAAAAACTGCATATTTCTGGATACCTCCACTCAGTGATTTTTTTTAAAGATTAAACAAAAATCATTTCACAGAGAGAGAGCGTGTGTGCACACAAGCAGGGGGAGTGGCAGGCAGAGGCAGATGGAGAGGGAGAAGCAGTCTCCCCGCTGAGCAGGGAGCCCAATGTGGGGCTCCGTCCCAGGACCCTGGGATCAGGACCTGAGCCAAAGGCAGATACTTAACCAACTGAACCACCCAAGCGCCCCTCCACTCAGTGATTGTGATTCATTAGACCTGGGTGGGATGCAGGAATCTGAATTTTTCAAGATGCTTCCAGTGAGTAAAGCAAATTCAGAGCAATTGCTTTTATTTGCTAAATGTATTCTTTATGATTTTAACACAAAAATCAATGCTATGTGGTTTTTATGGATGTATACACCTATCTCTGTTTCTTTCTCTGTATAAACATGGACTAGAAGGATCTTCACTGAAGGGTTAGTTCTGGGGGAAGGGAACCAAATGGAGCTTAAGGATAGGTATGGTTTATTTCTCTTAAAAACTCTAAAGCCACAGTGGCAAAACATCAACGTGATTTTATCATGGTTGGAGAATTGTTATATTGTTTATACTTTTCTTTCTGTATTAAGCAGTCTCGAAATGTGACAGAGGATTCTGATGCATCCCCAGGGCTAGGTTCTGCAGCACCATCTAAGTGCTCAACTCAGAGTATGGATGTGCCCACATCACACCTGTCTGAAAGCCTTCCATGATTCCCAGCTCCTGCAGTGTCCGTTTCAAAGTCCTTGGCCTCGCATTTGAGATGCTGGCCTACCTTCTTAGCCCTGTTTTCCATTACTCACCATTCACTCCGTCAGGGAGCCAGAAAGCTCTGCTCTTCATGCAAGTGGGAAAATGCATTTGCTTTCACTTGGTTCTTCTATAGATGCTGCTGTTTCTGTATCTAGTTCTCTTTCCTGACTTGCCACTTTTTGCTCATCAAAATATTGTGTATCCTTCGTCGCTCTTAAGTTCTACTTCTTTACTAAGCGTTCACCCTTTTCAAAACTTCCATTTCTGTATTTCCCCCAGAATTTCATCTATACTTCTTCTAGGATACTTACAGTACTGTATTAGTTAATGTTATTTGCCTTTGTGTTTATCCCGTCCTCCCCGTCCCCAAATGTAAGCTGCTTGAAGGCAGAGACTGTATTATTAACTTATTCAATATACCTTTTATTGATCACATTTTTCTGAGCACATGTTATATGCAAGGTGCTGTGCTAGATTTTGGAGAAGATGTACATATGAGTGAAGCAGGGTTCTACCCAGACTCGGCCATGAGGTTTGTGACATGTGTTTGAATCACTAAGTGCATTCTTGTACTCTCCTCCCCATCTGTCTGGCAGGCTTCTAAGTTTTAAAAGAAAGAGGAATCCACTGTGATTGATGACACTCGTCGAAGAATTATGGAGGAGTTGTCTTTTGGGCTTTTCCGTGAAGACATTGACAAGGGAACATAGGTCAAGATAGAAGCTTGTTGAATTAATGAATAAATCCTAGGCAGAGGGGCTTGAAAGTCTTGGAGACCTTTGAGAATCTACTTAAGAACCAGTAATTCACTTTGACCAGGCCCTAGACCAAGTGGAGGGGATCGGTGGAAAATAAGACTGGGAGAGGGTTTGGGGCTCATTCTACTGGACCTGGATGCTAGGGTACCCCGAGATTGGCCTTCATTTGGTGAGGTGCTGCTGAAAGTTTGGACAGGGTGGTGGCATGATTGGGCTCTGTTTCAAGCAGCAGTGTGTGGCCTGGTCCATTAAGGAAGCTGGCAGAACAGAAGGAGACAGGGAATGCAACCTGGGGCCAAGGTCGTCAGGCAGCAGGCATGGGAAGGAGGGGACAGGCATAAGCACTTTTGTAGGTTAGAACCGATTGAACTGTACTTCCTCACTATGAATTATGCAGCTGATGGGAACCAGGGAGCAAGTGGGTGAAAGCCCTTGAACATGACTCAAAGAGTTCAGCCTGGGTCCTGAGTAGGAAATGAGTCTGTTAATATGAAAAAGAGCATTGGGAAGAAGGTGGGGTTTTCTGGTACAGATGATGTGTTCTGACTTTGGATATTTAGTGAGATTAATAGTACCCCCCCAAACTAGATACGGTAAGTCCTAACCCCTAGTACCTGTGAATGTGACCTATTTGGAAATAGGGTCTTTGCCGATGTAATTAAGTTAAAGATCTTCAGATGAGCTCATGCTGGATTTAGGATAGGCTGTAGAGCCAGTGATTGGTGTCCTTAGAAGAGAGAGGGGGATTTGAACAGAAACTCAGGGAGGGGCGCCTGGGTGGCTCAGTGGGTTAAAGCCTCTGCCTTCGGCTCAGGTCATGATCTCAGGGTCCTGGGATCGAGCCCTGTATTGGGCTCTCTGCTCAGCAGGGAGCCTGCTTCCCTCTCTCTCTCTCTGCCTGCCTCTCTGCCTGCTTGTGATCTCTCTCTCTGTCAAATAAATAAAATCTTAAAAAAAAAAAAAGAAACCCAGGGAAAGGGCAGGATCAGACAGAGGCAGAGATGGCTGTTATGTGAGTGTAGGAGGACAGAGGCTCGCTCTGAGCTTCCAGAGGGCATCAACCCTGCGGACACCTTGATTTTGGGTTTCTGGCCTTCAGAACTGTGAGAGAATGAATATCTGTTGCTAGTCACTAAACTCGTGGCGCTGTTATGGCAGTCCTAGGAAACAGACCAGATACACTCAGGTTTTAGAACAGGATAAGAATTTACCAACCTCCGAACTCCATCTGTAACTTTGTTGTTTTGTGTGATCCACTGGATCCACTGTGGACATTCATTGTGAAGATCCTGTTGCTATTGTGAGTTTGGGAAGGGGGTGTGGGGTCAGGGGTGGGGAGGGAGTTGGGTTTTTGATTAAACGAGGCAGAAAGAGTGGATTTGCTTTCTTACAGGGAATGCTGTTTCAAAAGCAAGAAGCAGTCAGTAATTGAGCCTTTACCAAGTTTCTATTTTGTGTCTGACACTAGGCTAGGCCCTGAGAAGGACAGAAGAGTAAGATTCCATATGGACTCTTGAGGGGCTCACAACTCAATAATTGAAACAGAGCCATTAGCAAGGGGAATGTGTTATCAATTGTTAAGCGGTATAAGGAAGATTGCACAGGATAAGGAACCTTACTTTATTTTTTTATTAATTGGATACTTAAAAAATTCATCGCCGAGTTTGCGGTTGTGACAAAGTCATCGGGATGTGTCCCTTGATTCCATTAAGGTCAAATTACCCTTTGGTTGAAGGCATGATGCATGCCGATTTAACAGCAGAGCCCTGGAAATTGTAGGCTGAGAAATCATCCTTTTCTTTTTTCACCTCCTTGCTAGGAAAATGCTGTGCAGCCCACAGAATCAGCGGGGGGTGGGGGGGTGGGGGTGGGGGGGAGGGGAAGCACAATCACCCTCCGGTAATGGGAACTGAACAAATTCAAGTACTGTCTTATCTAAATGGTTTGACAAGTTCCCATTCGCCTGGCTAATTGGATCAGTCTGCTCTCCTTTTTCTTCCAGGGGCTGGGACTTGGCAGGCATGAGTGTTATTGAGTGTTAGTGGTCCCCTGCTGCTGGAATGCACCCAGGACGGAATCCCCCACCCCATCACTGCAGTCTGGAGAGGACCCCAAGAGCCTTGCCGCTGACCCCTGGAGTGCTTGGCGGCATTAGTTCTGATAGGAGATTTCACATTTGTTTCTGGAGCTTCCAGGCAAAGCAGGGTCAAGCTTGTGTTGGCTTGGGGAGGTGGCCAGAGTGGGACTGAGGAGCTTGAGGAGGCTAATGGAACTGGGACATGAGGACAAGCTCGGTGATTCCTTGTGCTTCCTTGTGCTTCCTCTGTCACTGGTGACAGCCACCGACAGTCCAGTCCATCTTGTATGACTGTCCCCATCCCCCCATGAGTGCAGCGCAGTCCCTTTCAAGCTATAGCACCCGGAGCCAGACCCATGCCTACCTATGCTATAGGCCAAATGTTGTCTATGCAGAGTGGAAATTGAGCTATGGTGTTCATGGCTCCCAGCACTAGCAAAGACATCAGTCAGCTCTCCTGTATGAGCTTCTCCAGTGAAGGAGAAAGTAATTACTTGCGAATCAAGTCTTGAGGCAACTGGGAGTCCTCTTGTCCCTGATAATCTCTTACTCCAGACTCGTTTCTGTAATGTGCAAAGCTCTTTGGCCCCCAACCTCTCCTTTTCTTTTTAGGAAGAGAGGGAATTAAGGTTGGTTAAGGCATCCGAACCAGCCTTGGGTATTGAGGCAAGAGAAATGAGGACTCAGTTTCTGGACGCAGTATCCCCACAATTGTTTGCAGGGTAACTTCTGGTTAGCAGAGAGCATTTGGGAAAGAGAAAGTTCCTATAGTTTTGGAGGTCAGAGGTCTCGGGGCAGGCACTGGTGCCTTGTTTTAGAGTAGGGGTCTTAGGAAATCTGTGAGGTGTTCCTCCTTCTCACTTCTTTGGGTTTCTAGATCACCCTGGTTGGGGGTAAGGAAATGAATGACAGTGAGCCCCTTGAGAGGTAGGAGACAGAGTGTTCCTGTCACCGGTACAGTCTCCTCCCTGGAAATGTAGGCGTTCAGAGAAGGAAAAAGGGAAGGACTGCCATAACAAGTACCAGAGACTAGGTGCCTTAAAGAACAGAAATCTCTTACTTCACAGTTCCGGAGCCTGGAAGTCTGAGAGCAAGGTGTGGGCAGGTTTGGTTTCTTCTGAGGCCTTTCTCCTGGACTTGTAGATGGTCGTCTTCTCCCTCTGTCCTCACGTGGACCTCCCTCTGTCCTCACATGGTCCTCCCTCTGTACATGTCTGTGTCCTAATTACCTCTGATAAGGCCAACAGTCATATTGGGTGAGGGTCTACCCTAAGGACCTCATTTTAATTTAATCATCCCTTTAATGACTTTGTCTCTAAATATAGTCACATTCTGAGGTACTTGGTGGGGGGGATTAGGATTTCAACATATGAATGTTGGCAAGAAGAGTGGAAGCCATGGTGTTCATGGCTCGCAGCACTAACAGAGACCTCAGTGAGCTCTCCTGTGTCTGTGTTCTGTGTCCACATGGAAGAGGATACAGTTCAGCGCTTAACAGAAAGGAACTGGCATTCTACCAGGTTCAAGTTTAATTTTATAACTTCTGGTGAACTCTGATTGTCTTATCAGGGCTTTTTTTTTGTTTTGTTTTTTTTTAAAGAATTATTTATTTGAGGGGGCAGAGGGAGAGGGAGAGAGAAACCCAAGGAGACTCTGCACTGAGTGCAGAACCTGACCCAGGGCTCGATCTCATGACCCCAGGATCACAACCTGCGCTGAATTCAAGAGTCAGAGAGTTAACTGACTGTGCCACCCAGGGCCCCCGCCTTATCTGGATTCTTGTTTTGATCCATTTGAAAATGGATCCAAGCCGTGGGAAGATATTTTTGAGGGTGTTTGTGGATGTGCATGAGAAAGGTTTGAATGAACTTAACCCAAGTTGGAGGATCAGAATGATTATTGCAGATGAGATTTTCATACTGCAGTTGTGCCCCTCATCCACTTTCAAAATGTGTATTATTGATGCCCTGAGCAGAGGGCTAGAGTAATACATTGGGACGGAGAACTAAGTGTCTTCTCCTTCTGAGGTTTCCCAGTTAGGCTAATTTTGTGATCTTTGTATTAGCATCCTACTTTTAGCCTATTTGGGCTGTCTTCTACAACCCATGGAAATGTCTTCTGTTTCAGAGGCAATGGACTGTTCATATACGAAAAAGAACAATCCTTTTTTTTTTTTTGCGTTATGTTAGTCACCATACAATATATCATTAGTTTTTGATGTAGTGTAAAAAGAACAATTTTAACAGTGTTCATTTTGTTTTGATCTACAAAAAACTCTTGCTTTCAAAATCAGTCTTAAAAAACATACAGGAGGAACTCAAGGCAAAATTGTTTTTTTCTAAAACCACTCTGGTTGGTTGAATGACATATTCCCAGTTAACTGAACACAAAAGTCGTAATGAAGTTCAGCTCAGCCAATTGTTAAGAATCTGGGATGACAGCAGATCCTCCCAGTTGAGAAGTTTATGCCGAACAAAGTGGCCCAAATCCTCTCTGGCTCTTGATTTTTGCTTGCAATTCCCTTGTCAGTGTGCAAAAACGGTGGTTGTTCATCAACTTCCTGCGGACATCTTTTGATGACTCACACTGGGCCACTCGTGTGAATTCAGGTGTGCGGTGGCCTCCCCCCCGGTTCCCGCCATCTGCTCTTTTATACGCGCTAAAGGTGAAACCCAGAGCAGAGTGCAGGTTCTCGAGTTCTCTTTCAACTATTAAATTGTCTTGCCGAGGTGGTGCTGTGGGCTGCTTACGACCCATGTTTCTACACAGAAGACTTGTTCCCTTATGTGCATGTCTAGGAATAAAAAGCTGATGGATGGCAAGCCGGTTAGTATGGAAGATGTTTTTCTAGCTGATTCTGTCGGGGTATTTTATCTGTAGGGACAGAAAGTAAGTGCTTCACAGGACTGCAGTTTCTCTGACTTCTTGACAGCAGCGGTTTAGATGGAAGCTCATTATCGCTGGGGGGAGGTCAAGAAGGACCCTTGGTAAGCTTTAGGCACCGGACATGAAGGCGTTAAGAGCACGCTGGCCACATAGTGAGGATATTCCAATCTCACTCCAGCTTTAAACATGAAGAACATTAATTAAGATTGTGGGGGAGATTTACCTAACCCTTAGGGAAGAGGAACTTAGACTTTTATTTTCTTGCTGCTGCTACTGATTCTGAAAGTAGGATTTATACAATTAATTGGTTCCTTGTGGAGTAGCACTTCTGACTGCCATAGTCCTGGTCTCAGAATAAAGTGAATGTCTAAAAAATCAGACTTGTCACACTGTAGATATTCAACAGTTGTTGAGTTAATTACATAAAAGATCATTCCAGGATAAACACAATGTGGTATATACTAGCAATGGAATATTACTCAGCCATAAAGAGAAGTGGAATTCTGGTACATGGAACAACGTGCATGAATGTCAGGTTCTTCATGGTACAACGTGCATGAACCTTGAAAACATTATGCTAGGTTAAATACAAGCACAAATGGGCAAAGATTACACGATGGCACTTACATGAGGTACCTCAAATCAGCAAACTCAGAGACAGGAAGTAGAATAGTGGTTATCAGGGGCTGTGGGGGGCAGGGGTGGGTGGGCAATTGGGACTCAGTGTTTAATGGTACAGAGATTCTGTTTGGGATGATGAAAAAGTTCTGGAAATGGATGGTGGTGATGGTTGCATGACACTGTGAATACAGTTAATGCCACTGAGTTGCACAGGGAGACAAACCATAAGAGGCTCTTACTCTCAGGAAACAAACTGAGGGTTGCAGGAGGGGATGGGGTGGCTGGGTGATGGACATTGGGGAGGGTATGTGCTATGGGGAGTGCTGTGAACTGTGTTAAGACTGATGAATCACAGATCTGTACCCCTGAAGCAAACAATACATTATATGTTAACACAAATAAATAGAGTTAAATTAAAAAAAGAATTAAAATAGTAAATTTTATATATATTTTACCATTATAAAATTTTTTTTTAAAGATTGATTCTAATGCAAGAAGGCTATTTAAGACTTCTACAAATGCAAACCTATAAAAACAAAACCTTACCTTTCTCAGACATGTGTGACCTGAACTTACAAACCTATCTGAGGGCAGTTTTGCTGTGGATCTGCCCCTGATCAACCGTAGAGAAAACCTTTGCTCCAGGCAATTGCCAGGGACCACAGCCTCAGACAGTGTA
The DNA here is from genome assembly GCA_028534135.1 of Potos flavus. Classification (NCBI taxonomy): domain Eukaryota; kingdom Metazoa; phylum Chordata; class Mammalia; order Carnivora; family Procyonidae; genus Potos; species Potos flavus. The sequence goes on from CM052883.1 coordinate 100,435,162, forward strand.
GCCCACTTCCCACCCAGCTTCTCACTCGGAGAAATGATATTTCTGGGAACTACCTCAAAGGAGATAGGGTTCACTCATTGTTCCAGAAATTCTGATTTTTATCCCTGGATCAAGTCAGATGATCAGACTCCTGTGTGCTTCGGCTTCTTTTTGGCCTTACTAGGTCACTTTTTATCTCGCCCTGAGGGATGCAGTAAGAAGCAGTATAGCAGACTCCCCACCATATGTAGTTAGAGGCACTTCTAATTAATTACTTTCCCTCCTGACCCTTCAGTGTGGGTGATAAAGGATGCTTTAAAAATTTACCCTAGGAAGGAAAGGTTCACACCTTGGGAGAAATTTCTTAACAAGAAAAAGCTAACACTCTTGAAATGTTATACTTTATATCTTAGAGTCAGTGTGATTGTGTCTCTTCATTGCTTTCGCCACTGGGATGCTCAGAACCTAATTTATGAACCACGTCAAGTAATAGTTTAATACCTTACAAAATGCATTTCTGTGAACTATTCCGTATGCTCTGGCCTCTTTGTCTTCTTCACATCGTATATGTGTTTTATAAATTAATACATTCATTCTTGATATTAGATGGTGTATTAACGTTCTCCAAAGAATCCTGACGCATAGGGTGCATGTGTGTGTGTGTGTGTGTCTAGTGATTGACCAGTAGATAGATAGATTGATTTTTGTTTTTGTTTTTTTAAGATTTTATTTGAGAGCACACACAAGAGCAAGCATGAGCAGGGGCAGAGGCAGAGGGAGAAGCAGGGAGCCTGACGTGGGACTCGATCCCAGGCCCCTGGGATCACGACCTGAGCTGAAGGCAGACACTTAACAGACTGAGCCACTCAGACACTTGATTTTTAAAGAATTGCTTCCCATGATTATGGAGGCTGGCAAGTCTAAAATTTACAGGGCAGGCCAACAGGCTGGAGACCCAGGAAAGAGTTGATGTCACAGCCTTGAGTCCAAAGGCTGCACCGAGGCAGAATTCCCTCTTTCTGAGGGAAACTCAGCCTTTCCTCTTAAGGCCTCAACTACTCAGATGAGGTCCGAGCACACTATGAGGGGTAATCTGCTTTTCTCAAAGTCTACTGATTTAAATGTCAATCACATCTAAAAAATACCTCTACAACAATATCTAGACTTGGGTTTGACCGAACAACTGGGCCCCATAGCCCAGTCAAGTTGATTAAGCACAAAATTAACCATCACAGATGAGGTCTATAAAAATACAATAGAATTTCCTTAAAATGGGCCATAATTGGGGTCTTTTACATGTGCTGCTTTGAGTGCATGGAGAAGAAGGTTGCATTTCCCTCCCACCCCCTCATCTAGGTTCAAGTCTCATGTTGTCATCGTTTCATCAGCTGGTAGGGCTGTCTTCCAAAGAGCAAGGTTAGTTAATGGCATAGAGTCTTCATTGTGTGCGGATGTGTTGAGTGTGTGAGTGTGTGAATGCTCTGACCTGCCGACGTGCCCTGGTATATGTAAGTGTTACACAAAGTTCTGCCAGCTCCTTGGTAAACAGCCATTTTTGTTGAGGGACGTGATGAGGTGTATGATTTCACCAGTTATTACCATTCCCAATTAGACGGGCCCCAGCTGCATGTTAAGAAAACGTTAGCTCCCTCTCTGCAGCTTGAGCAGCCCCACCTGACTTGATTCCAGGGATTTCATGCATTTGATATTGTTCAATGGGCTGTGTTGCTGCTGTTGTAGTCTGCAAGGTCTTCAAACATCCGGAGACCTGCTCTGCACCAGAAAACATTGCAGTTATTGAGGAATGCAATGCATCGCCCGCAGTAGTTCTTACCTTTCTTTTTATCTTTGGTAGGCTGGTTACTTTGTGTGGGCAGAGACCTCATCACGGTCAGTTGGGGAGAGGAGCCTGACCGCCGCGCTCTCTCCTGAGGTAAGGATGGAAGCGATTACGGACTTTGGCTTTTCGTTTGGGAGCTCTGGGTTAGGTGATCTGGGATCCGGGCAGACTCTGAAAATCTTGGGACTCTGTCCTTTACCTGTCTCCTTGGTGATCTGCCAGATTTTCTAGCCCATCCTCACCATGCGCTGCTCACTGTGGTCCTGGGACGTGGGAGGCAGATTTTGGTTTAGGTCGTATTTCTGGTGAACCCAAGGAGAGAGTCCTCATGCCCAGGAAATGATCAGTAGGTGAAAGACTCCTCTGTTTCCCACATAATACACTAATTTGGTCAGTTACAAGAGAATGTTCCAGAGTTACTCTCCTGGCAATGGGGGCAGGAATAGGTGGGGGATAGAGAGCAAAGCTCAGAAGTGTCTGGATGAAATGAAATACATTGCTAAGTCTACTTAGGAAGTGCATACACTAATGATTGAGCATTTGCAATTATAGGACATTTAAATGTTGAGGATTAGAACATTTTTCCTGATCCAAAATAGAATGAAAGTGTTACTCCAACAGAGAAGAGGAAACAGCATCTATTTGGGCATGTTTAAAGTTGTACGTTTTCCTGATGACTGCTTTTTAGTTCATTCATGTGCCCTTTCCATTTTCGGTGTGATGCTTAATACACATGTTGACCAGATTCAGTTCAGTTGACCTGTCTCTATTTTCTCAGTGAAAAAACTGTATCTGAGGTCTGGTTTTCGCTGGTCAGGCTGCCAAGGCTGGGGAATATCTTTTTGAGACCTCAGGGACGTGAGCCTGGTCTGCTGAGGAGTCTTCTTCTTGGTGTGGGCTATTGGCTCCCAGCCCAGAAGCCCTCTGCTTTGCAAACAGACCTCCCACCTTGCATCTAATGGGTGGGAGACGCAGCTTCCAAAGGAGGTTGTCTGAAATTGTGATCTGATGGAGCCAGAAATCTTCTTGTTTCTTGTCTAAAGAGCAGATAGAATTATTAGCACTCATGTTTGTTAAAGATAATTACAAGTTTCAAGCACAAAGCAGAATTCTGTAGGATATCTACTGAGATGGTTTACTGCTTGCCTTTTTTTTTTTTTTTTTAAAGGATGACATTGTGTTCTCCTAATTAGGCCTAAGAAAACAAGTAGGAATCTGTATGTTATCACCGTTTCCCTTCGGGCATATTGGGTGGTGTGCAAGCTGTTACTTCCACCCAAGAGTCTTTTATTAATAAACCCAGAGAGTATGGAGATCAGAAAAGGGACGGTCCAGCAGTGAGATGTGTGGAGAGCATTGGGCTCTCTTCCAAAAAGCAGGGACTCTTAATGCCTTTTTAGTTACAGTGTTAAACACAGTGCTAGGAGCATCCTAATACTGATAATCGTAACAATGATGATAACAGTCGCAAGAAAAAATAATAACTGTGAAATTAGCCATCTCTAGCACTATCATCATGACAGCTGTCATTTGCTGGCTCCTACTTTCTGTCAGGCACTACACTAAACATTTCGTTTGCATTATTCTCAATCTGCATGGCATTCCCATGAAGAAGGTCCTATTCACATCCACCTTTTAGGGTTGAGGAAACTGAGGTTTAAAGATTGATTTGTTTAGGACTTAGAGAGCAAGAGTGTACGCATGCTTGCAGGTGTGCAAAAGCAGGGCAGGGGCAGAGGAAAGGAGTCTCAAGCAGGCTCCCTGCTGAGTGTGGAGCCCCATCTCATGACCCTGAGGTCACCACCTGAGCCGAATCAAGAGTCAGGCACTTAACCAACGGAGCCACCCAGGCATTCCCAGGAAACTGAGGTTTTTAAAGAAAGAGTAGGTAAGTTGCCTCAAGTTAGATAGCCAAGTAAAAAGGGGCAGATCAGGAATAAGACCGACTGAACAGCACAAAATAGGGGCCAAGCACGGTGGGGCTTCGAGGCACATGCTGATATGCAGGGCTGGCACTCTACTTGACTTTCACGCTTGCCCCTGCTCAAATGCCCTCTGCCCACCATTGACATTGTGTCTCTTCTGCATTGAGGTAGACAAACATTAAAAAATATGTAAGTAGTTCAAGAATGCTGAAGAATATTTGGCCTGTAGGGAATAGCAGAAAGAATGAAGAATAAAACTTACCCAGTGATGGGCACCTGGGTGGCTCAGTTGGTTAAGTGTCTGCCTTCAGCTCAGGTCATGATCCCGGGGTCCTGGGATCAAGTCCTGCATCGGGCTCCCTGTTCAGCGGGGGCCTGCTTCTCCCTCTCTCTCTGCTTCCCCTGCTTGTGCATGTGCATACTCTCTTTCACTCTGTCAAATAAAAAAAAAAAATTATCCAGTGTTAAAAAATACCAGCTTTATAGTCACGAACATGTTAGTGTGTTTTGCTACTATTTTTGCCTTTGTGTAGTTTGTTCACATAGTTACTACATATTTAAGTCTTGAAATTTAAATCTAACATAAGTATTTTCTTGTGCCTTTGTCTTATAAGAGTGTCCTAATGGCTGCTTAAACACTCAAGCGTATATGGTTAGAGGGCTCTCAAGTTTATCCCACAAGAAGTTGTATCCTTGAGTTGCTCCCATGTAATAAGTGCAGAGTTGTTGTTGTTTAAGATTTGTTTCAGAGAGAGGGAGAGAGAGTGCATGCACATGTGCTTGTGTCAGGGGAGGGGCAGAGGGAGAGGGAGCGAGAATACCCAGCAGACTCCCCACCAAGTGCGGAGCTTGATCCTACAACCCTGAGATCATGAGCTGAGCCAAAATCAAGACTTGGAGGCCCAACCAAGTGAGCCACCCAGGAGCCCCAGGCACAGAGTTTCTCCTCACTGTATTGGATGGCCAGTGACTGTCTACTGCCAGAGGGGTTGGAATTGTGGGGTGTCTATGCCTGTAAACACCTTGTATCTTGAGAGGGGTCTCTATGGGGTTGGTCCAAGTCTTACTGGTCTGGAGCCCAGAAGACCCAGATTTGGGTTTGCATTGAAACCAGTTGTTGAGTCCTTGCATAAATTACTTCATTTTGGCATCTTCATCTGTGGGCCAGTTATATCTAGTTAGCTCTGTAATTCCATTAAAACAGGGTTTTTCTGAACCCTCTTAATTTGTAATCTGATCAATTCCAATTGATGCAGCAATTTGGGTGGGCTCAGCCGGGTTACTTCTGAATTGCTTCAAGCAGGGAATTTTGTTTTTCAAGATGACCAGACCTGTAAGCTCTTGGAACATGAAATGTCTTGACTACTTTTATATAACCCTTGCTGTCTTCATTTCTCTGCTTTCCTCCCGCCCCTACTTTCTCATGCCTAGACACCCACAGTACTAGATGGTACAAAGTATGTGCTCAACAAATACGGGATGAATAAATAAATACACGGACAGATGAAAGCTACTGGTCTTCACCTAAGAACCTTTAACACTACGGGTCATCCAAATTATTAGATTACTAAGATTGTTTTCATTTAGATGTGGTGGCTTTGCTTTTAACAGACAGGAACTTAAGCTTCCAAAGTTTCTCATAATGTATTTCAGGATGATTTTCCCACAAAGTTAATTATCACTTCTTTCCACATGTTACAGATGATAGAATACTGATCTTTGGAACTTGGTATTTTTTTCCCTTTGTGTTGTGGGTTGAGAGCGTTTTTTTGCTTAGGTCACAGCAAAATCAAAGCCTGGAATGTAATCATTCTCTTGCTGTGAGCAGCAGAAAAAAAATGAAGATGTTCTGGGCTCCCTACTTTCTTGGAGCCGCATAGCTGGACTCTGGGGATCACTTGGTTGGTTCTGACTGGCTCTGCCGGGTTCTCACTTGGTGAGGCGGACCTTGAATTGGTTTGCTCTTGCCTTGAAGGCATCTACCGAACTCATTGTGCAATGTTTAAGACACATGGTATAAAGCTACTTCCGAGGAAACCAAATCTTGCCCTTTGGGGCCCTGGATTGTATTGTAGGCTAAAAGGAACAAAATCCTGTGTTTCCATACCCCTCCCCCTGCCCCCCACCTCTGCAAAGACCTAATTTGTCACCTTACCTTGGCACAGAAAGCTTGCTTCTGTCTCTCCAGATTTCATCATTAATCAGCCTTAGCTTTTCCCAAGTTTGTAGGCTGACTGTGGTGGCCTTAGTGGCCCTCAGTGAGTGGGATGAGAGCTTGGCAGCACCATGTGGTAGTTGGTAAGCCCGCTGACAGACAAATGGCCTGGTTTCCCGTGTATGTTTGTGTTGGAAATACTCTTGGTCATAAAGCCTCATTTGTTTGGGGCTCTGTATCAGTTATCTATTGCATAATAAGAAATCACCAGAAACTCAGTGGCTTAAAACAACAACCATTTTATTTGCTCATGATTCTGCGGGTCAGCAATTTGGGCTGGGCTCTGCTAGTCTTGCCTGGGATTCCTCATGCCATCATACTCAGCTGGTACCGACGAGGAAGTTGAAAATAGACTTCACTTCCTAATGGAATGGCTGTAAAGAATTCATGGCCATGTAAAATTTACCCTAGGTTCTTAACTTTGATATGAAAGCAATCTGAAATTAGTTTATTTTACTATTATTTTGTCTTAAACCATCCTGGAGTAGGAATGGTGTTGTCAGCCCATGTGAGAGAGTTCTGGAAAATGGAGGTCTGCTGTGTAACATGCTCAAGAATATAATAATAATAAAGATAACAATAATAACAGCAAATGTTAATATTGTTCTTACTAATGTCAAACACTGTTTTAAATCCTTTACATGTCATAACACCTTTGGTCATCCCACAGTCTTATGAATAAGTACTGTTTTTATCCCCATTTTATAGGTGAGAAAACCAAGGCACAGAGGGGTAACTCCCACCAAGCCATAAAGCTGCTCAGTGGCAGAACTGGGATTCCACCCAGGCCGACTGTCTCCAGAGTCGGCATTAACGCCACGTGCCTCTCAGGTTAATGGAAGTGAAATCCTCCTGACTCTTAGCAGCATTCTCTCTTGGGCCACATACTGTCTCTAGAGGCAGGGGGTTTGGCTATTTGGAGAGGGACACAGCCCTTCTGGGTCCACCCATGTGGCCAGAAGCAGATCTGGTTACCTTGTAGGAGACCCTGATGAGAGAGAGAGTGACGACGCTCGGGACCCCACGGAACAGAGAGGGGTTCTGAGTGTGCGTGTGTGGAGGCGTCCGTTGATGGTGGTGGTCGTGGTCATGGTGTCACTCCGCTCGTTTTCTGGGGAGATGTTTGAAGAATGAGAACATTTAATAACGTCGTCCCTAGCTTTTCAGATAGTCTCTTGTTCTTGGCTTCAGGTGATCACAGAGCCTAAGCTCAAAAGAAAAGAATGTGTTTAGCTCCTTGTTTGAGGATGACCTCAGGGAAATGGTGGGCTCACAGCTGCTTTTACATGGTGTTTGTGGAACTACATCCAGTCCAGTCTCCAGGCGGTGCCAGGTGGCATAAGGAAAGTAAGTGACAAATCTCACCAACATTTATAAGGTTACCCTTGTCACCATGGATGAAGTGGCCCATGGCCCCTTCCTGACAGCTGGGGGACACATTTAGCGGCCAGGACACACAGTTACCACTAGAATGGGAGAGAGACTCCCAGTCTAAGACTGGAGGGCAGTTATTCTAGCCATCTTGCATTTTCTCTCCATCAAATCTCCTTGTTGCCTCTGGGCTCCTCAAGTAACCTCCTCCTTCTGATGTCCTTGTCCTCGTACTGGGACTCAGGTTAGCATCACGGACTCTTCCCCTTGCTGGGGGGTATTTGCCACAACTTCTGTGTATGTGAGAAACTGCACATTCGCCCTAATACAGACTCCAGCTAGAATCTAAGCTGGAATATGCGCAGTCGAAACAGGCAGAGCCCCACCAGGTAGGGCAGAACACAGGTAGGGACGAGGGAGAGGCTGCTGCTGGCTGCCCTCCCATTCCCTCTCCCCTTCCCACACCAGGAACTTCCCGGAAGGCCAGATCTCTTGATAGTCAAACAGGAAATCCTAGGGATGCTTTCCTGATACTGGTAGAAAACAGTTACCTTTATAATCTTTTCCTTCTGCTAATCTTGAAGAGTTTATAATCCTGCCCTGCATGGAGGACTTGTTCCTTTTTGGATACTTGCTTGCTTTTTTTCTGATTTGAACCAGCTGGGACACCAGCTGGGACAGTTTATCCCCTCGCATAGCAATGAACCTGACAGGCAGGTCTCTGAGCAGACCTTTTCTCAACAGGGCCTTGCTGTCCGCTGTTGCAACTGAATAGTTCAGCTTGCCTTTATGACAGAATGAGTGAGCAGAACACAAGCAGGAAGCTTCTTTTGTTTCCAAGGCCTCTGGGGCTGTTCTTTCCTGGCTGTAAACTTAATTGCTTCCTGGGATGGGTCTGTCCAGCAGACCAGTACCCCTCTAGCCCCCACCTGTTTGGCCAACCAGTACTACCAAAGCCCGCACTCCTGTTGTCCCGTAGGCTTGCTTGATGAACACTACTTCGCCTTTGGCTCTGGCTGACAGCACCTGTGCCGGGGCACCGGCGGTGCCCGGGAGTGGGCTGTGAGAGCGGGGGTCAGAGGAGGGGGTGCAAGGCCGCTGGGCCTTCTGCACTCGTGGCGTACCCGATGAACCTTGCAGACTGGGTCACCACAGGGGCCTTGAGTGCCTGCCAAAGTGCTCGTGTTTCCCGAAGGGGAGGTTGAGTCACCTTAGCCCCACCAGAGATCTGGTGTTTACTTGAATTCACTGCAGTTTTGACTCACCCTAGGATTGCTGGGTTTCATGGTTCCCCCTTCTCTTCGGTTTTGTGACAGTGTTGTAGGAAGGCAATACCTGCAAGTCTGTGTGAGCCCCTCCTTTTTTTTCCCCTAGCAGTGAAGAGGATTGCTTAATAATAAACACAGAAAGGGAGTTTAAAAAAAGAAGAAAGGACTTTGCTCTAGGCTGGCTCTTGGCAAGGAAGTCTGAGCTGAAGAAGGCATTTTAAATGGTAAGAATGCATGTTTACCCATCTGCACATGCATCGCTCAGCTTCTAACCCACGGCAGCAGGCACATTGGCGACTTTCTTACCATCCTCAATGGCTCTTTCTTGAAAGGTTGTTATTAGCAAGCCAACTAAAGCACAGCTTTTCAAATGGAACCTTAAGCAGCTCTTAAAATTTCATCTTCAAGAAGTCTTTCTAGAATAGACATGAAAACTTCCTCTATGTCTAAACATGACAAGCCCATGCACGATTCTCCTGTTTTCACCACGATCACTTTCCATATTTATCCTGTGAACATCGAGTCCTGACTACTTATTATCCCCTCTCGTCTTTCCCAAATGTGGATAACGGCTTAGAAAAGAAGGGCAAAGAAAGTGGTTACTCCACTGTCGGAGGTCTGCGCGAGCCACAGTATGGTACCACCAGACGGGAGAGGAGTCAGCGTGTGTGGACAGTGACGTTACCTGTAGAGGGGGGTACTCGATCACAGGTCCTCACTTCTCTCCCGCTCGTAACCTTCAGCTGTACTTTGATCGGGTATGTGGTCAAGCCTTTTCACTTAAGTTTACTTTGTAGCCTCAGCAATATATCCAATCAGATTATTACCAAAATCACACATAGTATAAATCTATTCAGCTATTATCCAAGGGAACTCTAAAATGAGGGAATAATGTAGAGAGTTCCTCGCCGTCTATTAAATCAGTTTATTTTTTGTCTTTCTTTAGTAGCATTTCATTTGGAATGAAATATTGTCAAATTATTTTATTGAAATATGTTTGACGTATAACACTGTGTAAGTTGAAGGTACACAACATGTTGAAGCATTCATATATTGTATTATCACCATTGTAGCGATAGTTAGCATCTCTTTCATGTCACACAATTACCATTTCTTTTTAGGGGTTGGATTCAGATTGTTTTTTAGCAAGTGTGGTTATAATACAATATTGTTGTCTATATTCACTCTACCATGCACTGGCTCCCAAGGACTTACTTCTGTACTAGTTGCAAGTAAACTATACATATATGTATTTAAGATTTTATTCGTCAGAGAGAGCACAAGCAAGGGGAGCGGCAGACAGAGGGAGAAGCAGGATGCCCGCTGAGCAAGGAGCCTGATGCAGGACTCAATTCCAGGACCCTGGGATCATAACCTGAGCTGAAGGCAGTCGCTTAACTGACTGAGACACCCAGGCAACCCGCAAGCAAACCATATTTTAACATGTCTCCCCATAGGGTAAATTAGAGTCATGTGACATGGAGAATAGTGGGGAGATGCAGATTAATTAGAAAATGAGAATCCCTAATGCATTTATGGATTTACTCCTGAGATTGGTTTTACTCTGAAAGGGGCACATTTTCAATTTTTAAGTCATTAAAATGAACTGCCGTGTTAGAGGCTTTTAAGTGTCAGCATGTGTGTTCCCCTTGTTAGAATTAGGCATTTTATTAGTTTTATATAAAGGATCCCTAAAATAACCGAGGCAGAGAGCTGGGTGGTGTTCCTACAGGATTTTTCTCCACAAAGATTACAAATGTCTTCTCTGCCACCTCTACCCTGTCTCCTCGGTAAGGGAGAGGCTGAATGGATAATTCTGTGGATGGATTTCCTTGAACTGTGAGCTGAAATGCAGACTTTAAATAGAGAGTTCTAAGATGTTAGGGAGGAAAGTGACATTGATTTATTTGTTCTGTTTTTGGCCAGCCTGAGAAACCTGTCCTGTCAGGTAATGAACAACTGCTTTTATCCTAACTAGTGACTTCAAGAGAACGATTACTCATTCCATCATTACCATTCCCCTGACTCATCCAGGCTGGCTCATATTGGTTCCATATGAATAAGAGTCTTCAGGCAGTGGACTCTAGGCCCAAGGTAACTGTTTAGTTATATTAGTTATATAAATGTACCTTGGACATGGAGTCATGTCGCATTCTGGAAAAATACTTCACAGGTGCAGGTTTGCAGCCGTGCGTCTATTTGAGACCTTGGATTGCCCAATTCAGTCAAAAATGGCCATCCTGATGGTCAGTGTTGAATGATTCTGGGCGTTACCAGATCTCCAGCCTGCCTGGCGTGGATCTAAAGTGTAAAGATAAGGCGATGAAAATGGTGATTTGGGAGCACCTTTTCCGGCTTGTCCTTCTTAGTAGTGCTGCAGGTTAATCGCAGAGTGTTCGGTGGTGGTCTCAGTCAAGCCACTTCAAGGCCTTGTCCGTGGGATGGTGGGAAGAGCACCTTGACACTTAAGAAGATGCGGGCCATCCTAGACGGTCACCACTGCAAGGCAGCTGGAGTCATTTCCATTTGACAGATGTCCCCATAGGGTGTCGCTGTTCTCGGCACTGCGCTTGGGTCCCTTGTAGGTGATTTGGATGACAAACAGGAGACTGAATTGTCCCAGATCGAATTGGGATATATGGGCCCTTGTGGAGATGTGTATTGACTGGCATGCGTGTTTAGTTCCAGTTCATTCCAAAGTTTAGCTTATTTCTGAGTTCTTAATATGTATATTTGTTACAGCTCTAGAGAAACCGAGTTTTGAGTCTTAACTTTGAAGACTTAGTGGAGCCATCACATGCTTCTAGGAGTGCTTGACATATAGAAGAGACAAAGGAAATAGTCAAGGTAAAGGGCTGAATGCAAGTCTGTGAAGTAGCTGAAAATCCTACCTCTTTTACAAATTCTTAACTAATCCTGCTGGGCTTTAAATAAAATCAACAGTTGCTTTTACAACAGCTAGTCTGTCACCTTTCTCTGCCTTTCAGGCACTTGAAATGCATCGTTAAATAATATCAGAATTAATCCAAAGCCCCTTAGACTGAGCTGCTTGGGGAAGGAGCCTTGCCTTCTTCATCCCGAATTCCTAGGACCAAGAAAAATAAGGACACCTCCCCCCAACCCTGTTTTATAAGTAAGTATATATGAAGTAATCAGTAGTCATGAAAATAAACCCGAGGCCCTGGCATTTGACAACGAGTCCTGTAGCGTCCTTGTTCAATGGGAACCTGAGCTGAGGTGGGGGCAGCTGCTCAGGGATCCTTGGACAGGGCCAGCCTGGAAAGGCAATAATGCCTAGGTGTGCCCTTTGGCCGATGGACTTGAACCATTGCACCTGATTCCTGTGTTGCACTAGGAAGGCTCAGCCTGACCAATGCTAAGGAAACAAACCCAGCTCTTTTATTACTCTCTACAACATTTATAGCCAAGTCCAATTCGATGCCCTTCTCCTTGAGGCATTCTGATAGTCCTCTTAATGATTTATTTTCTTTTTCACAACCAAAAAACAAATAAAATATTTTATCACCTTTTGGGTAGACTTGATGTCTTTCTCTTCATTTCATCACCTTCTGGGTCTATAAAATTCCCCGTACATTTCAGTTTTTATAACTCAAGGATAGGAATCCTGTTTTCTCATTTCTTACATGAAGCCTCCCCCTATCCTAGCCCTCAGATTTTTTTTTTTTCTGGGAGGTTCTATGGCCTCAATCCTATTGTTGTGTGTGGTGGGGGTGGGGGACAGGGGATGGGAAAAAGGGGACTTAAGAAAGGCCACATGTTTGCAGTAATACATGAATTGCAGGGAAAGGTTTTGAATAAGAAAACAATATTTTTTCAGAGCTCCTCTCCACTACTGAGAGGTATGAGAACATTGGAGCCATTGGTGGTGAGTGGTGGTTGTGCTGGTTTAAGAAGAAAATTCTCTGCTACTGAAATTTGCTCTGGTTTCTTCCCCATATCTACAATAAAAACCAATGATGTACGTGAGTGCCCACAGCACTGTGTTTACCCCTCTGTGTTCTGAATCGCAGGTCTGCACCCCAGCTCCCTGCTTTATAGCTGGCCGGCTCAGCTTTTCTACTCTTTCCCCTTTTGCTCCTTTTTGCCTCACATGGCTCCTGACATTAAGGTGTCAGCAGCACAATACTCAGACCAGTCATCGTGAGCCACAGAAGCTACTGGACCACGTGTGGATTCATAAGGGGCCAAGCTCTTCTGGGGAAGCAGTTTCCTATCTCAGTCGACGCAGCGTAGAGGGTGTTGAGTTTAGTGGTGCAACTGAGTGGTCTGAGATCTCCCTCTCCTGCCTCTCTGGTTCCTTCCCCATTGGCTCCAGTAAGGACCAGAGAATTGGAAGGCACTTCAGGGTCCTTACCATCAAGGATCCTTCAAGGAGTTGACGAGTAGTTTTACAAGGAATGGAAAAGCACTCAAAGGAATAAGGCTTCCATTGATAAGTGCTCTGTGCCTCAATCCTAGACCCTGGTATGCCTAGGCCCCTCTGTCTGCCACCATAACCTCCAGACTCCCACACCTGCGGCTTGCCCTTGGTCATATTAACTACTGCTTTTTTGCCCTTACCTTAGCTATTTGATTCACAGACTTTCAAACTACGTCTGATTTTTGGCTTCGGAGGGGCATTCAGGCTAATCAGGTGACTGGAGGCAATTGACAGGACTTGTCTGACAGTTACTTAGGTCCTAGCATGACAGCCAACCCTTCTACAGAAGGCAGTACTATTATGACCCTGAAGGAGGTCACAAGCAGTCCTGTAGGATCTGCACCTATTAGGATAGCATCTATGCTTTAAACCAACAACAACAAAGTCTCCACAGGGAGACTTCGCTCTATACACACCCACTACCCCTGTGCCTTAAGACGTCCAACCGTCCTCACTTTGAAATGTCTCCTCTGCTTTCATCCTCAGTCAAATCGTTTGGGAAGATTTGAAGCAGATCAGAGCCGTGTTTGCGTTTTTCTGGGGCATGAAAAATGGCATTTCCATTATTACATGTGGAGAGAGGAGGGAGCAAATGTGCAGCCCGGTTTTTAGATTACAGGTGGAATTGACAGCGTTGGTAGTTAGAGAAGCAGCCCCAAGCATGGGAGCTGTATTCCGTACCACGTGGAGAGAATAAATCCTGGACCCCACGACAGCAGTTTTTTTCACATGTATTTCCGACCCCTCCCCATTTGGTGGGAAAGAGATTTTGTTTTCGTATTGTTGGACCTCTGTTTCCATCACATATGTAGCCAACTGGCTAAGATAGCAACTTGAAAAGCTGGTTGGGCTCCTGTTTTTGGTGTCCTGGCAGGAGAGAGATGTTTGTTGTAATTGGGTACCTTAGCTGTTCTTCCATCTGGCCATTTTCTCCTTCCTCTTATTCCTTTCACCTCATTTTTTTGGGAGTCAGGTTGCTTTTTCTATGGTAAACCGATGTGAATGACCAGGGGCGATGAAACAGCTCATGCATTGCTTTCGGCTTCGAGGGCAGACATTCTGGGAGTAGTCGGTAGCAGGAAGCTTTGCCGTGGGTTCCGCAAGGGGTTGGGATAGATGGCTAACGCTCCGAACAAATCTCCCGCTTGTCAGGCACTTCAACTGGGTTTTCCCCACGATGAGAGACTTTACAGGTGGTACACAGAGCCTGTTTTAGAGGACTGGTAGCTTGTTTCCGCCAAATCTGCCACCCCAGCAGGGAGCCAGCTCAGACGGTGTCGACTTCCTACACGGCCTGGCGCGCTCTCCTTCCTCCAAGAGTTTCTTTGCCACCATCAAAAACGAAAAAAAACTGGAAGGGAACTAACGTTTATTGAACACTTACTCTAGGCCAGGCATCGTGAAACATACTTTACAGTTAATTCACTTACTTCTCCCTGTTTCTTATCATTGACTTCTCACCACAGCCCTGCAATTTAAATTATGCTGTCGTGATTTACAGATGAGGAAATGGAGGCTCTAAGAAGTTCAGCAACTCACTCAAGTTCATCCGTTTCTACCGATGGTGATGAGAACCTAAGTTCAGGATCTGAACAAGGGTTCCCTGACTCCAGTTAAACCCAGAACACACTACACCTTGAGAATGACTTGTGTTCTGCTGGGGGCTAGGGATTTAAGTAATTCTGGCTGAGGAGCAATTAGGCTCCCAGCACAGGTTTTTAATGCAGAATGAAGCACAGAGGCGATGGTTCCTTGTTTTCCCTTTATCACTATGTGGTAACGTGGGAGCTTTATTGAAACTGTAGAATAGTATAAAGACAGGGTCTTGTCCCTGCTGTGATCTAGAGGTCAGTGCAAAATTAACTGTTCATGATCATTTTACCCTCTGCCACCCTTCTCAAATGAGACCAAACAGGGCTCCCTCTAGGTCCTGTTCTTTAGCCCATGACGGACCATAAGTGAGGAAACAATGCAGAAGCTAACCCCTGTTCACGCAGCAGAGTCTGCCAAAGTTCAAGACTCCACATCTCCACTGACTTCAGACACTGGCAGCTAGCTCAACTTGCTTTTGAAATTTTGTTTTCCTTTAAACTTGAGAAATGCCTTTAATGCTTTTCTCCTGATACTAATACATTGTAGACATGATCTTCTAAGCCCAATGACTGTTTGATGAGGTCCCGGAAGCCCGTCGGTGGTGTAGATTCCTCTTTCTCAGACAAAAGGTGTATCTCTGCACTTCCTGTAGCCAGGAGGTCTTGTCAATAAATCCACCAAAGGCCAGGCCAGTCTGCACGAGGCAGGCTTCCCACCTTCCCCAGTGGGATGAAAGGCAGCCCTTTAGAGCTCTGTGGGATGGAAATTTCTTTTCCTATGCAACTCTGGAGTAAAAGTGTACATCTGTCGGTATTCATTCTTGTCTGGCTATTTAGTGGTTGGGAGATGGTGGTTTCTTCATTAACCAGCTTATAAATACCCAAGTTTGGAGGTCAGGAAAGAGTTCCAGCTGTGCCTCGTGATTTTGGAATCACTTACTAGTGGCAGGTGAGAGAGGGGTGCAGGGGACCTGCTTCCCCTTCCCACATGGATGCTCAAGGGCCATCGTTCAGGAACAATTCAAAGGGAGGTTTGTGCATCCAGTTACTGGACCGGGGTTTGGAGAGCCTGACTTGATCCTGGCACAATGATGGGTCTTCGGTTGGAATTAGAAAGCTCTTCAATTATGTGGATGACTTTCAAGGCACTAGGAGATATTTTACCAAGCCCACCCATCTCAATAACTCTCCGTGAGCAGACCGTGCCCATAACTGCTTTATATTGTATGATCTGGAGCTTTTGTGACGAATTGCTCATGAAGCACAGAGAGCTGCATCACATATTTTAAGGAGATTTTATATTTTGGACAGGAGTGATTAAAATAACAGGCTCTATTGCTCAGATCAGCACATATGCCACAGACATCATTTTCTCCCCCAGATTTCCAACTGGAATCTATTTCTGTTTGTAGTGTTGGTGAGTACTGGAAAGGTCATTTTGATTTGTTTGTTTTTTTAAGTGGGCATTCTGAGTATGGAGTAGTTAATCAGTTCACAGAGAGCTCTTGTTAATTCATAACTTACAGCCCCTTTTGAAAATGTCTCTTGACACTGTCATTGCAAGCAAAGTCACAATCCCCTTGGGATCCTCCACCCTGAAATGGTCCTGCGAGGGAAAGCTCATCTAGCACTGCTGGCTTATATACCATCTGTGTTCACTCCAGTTTTCCTAAATTTACAATCAGTCCTATAGTTACTGTAGGGGTTCTTTTAGTTAGGTTAGGTAATGCACAAAACTGGTAAGAAATAGTTGAACCTAAGTTAAAATGGAAACAGCTATATCTTCAGTAGACATTTTCTACAAAATTCCATCACCTTTTTTTTTTAAAGTAGGCTCCACACCCAGCGTGGAGCCCAATGCAGGGCTTGAACTCACAACCCTGAGACCAAGCCCTGAGCTGAAATCAAGAGTCGGATGCTTAACTGACTGAGTCACCCAAGTGCCCCCAATTCTATCACTTTTATTTCTTTTTCTTGACAATAAGAGAATTGTAACTACCAGAATTGTAAAGTCTGTCCTTTTGTACCTGGCAAGAAGGTGGATTCTGGTCTGCTGAAGTTTTCTCTGGGAAGATTTAATCAGTGTGTGCTGTCAAAGAAGAGAAACGTTCAAGCTTTGGTGAAGACGCTTTGTCTGTCTTGATAAACACAGTTAAGGTAAGGCGACGTTAGGTGCTGTGTGAGAAAGTGAGGGGAATACTTTTTATGATTAGAATACAAAAAGACAGATTTACTAGAGGCTCTGCTGGGCCTTCTCCCTCTGAACTTCCTGATTCAGCAGGCAGTGTGGCAGTGGGTGCAATGTTAGGTGCTGTTGTACACATGAAACCAGCGGGTTTGACGATTCTCTGCTTCTGGGTCGTAATTCTTTGGCAACAGTGGAAATTCCAAACCTGCAGTCCTTCTTGATTTTCCTTAGGGCACACATATCCCTTTTCTTAAGATGGCTTTTTTGGGTGGTGGTGGGTTGGTTTTTGCTGTGGGGTAGGGGAGCTAGCTTTAGATAGTCTTCGAAAGGGGACTAAAGGTGGGGCACTTAGGTGGCTCAGTCAGTTGAGCATCTGCCTTCGGCACAGGTCATGATCTCAGGGTCCTGGGATCAAGCCCCGGATCGGGCTCTCCGCTCAGTGGCGAGTCTGCTTCTCCCTCTGCCTCTGTGTTCCCTCTCCCTCTGTGATTGCTTTCACTCTCTTCAGAATAAATAACATCTTTAAAGGAAAAAAGTGGGGGTAGAGGGGGGATGAAGGGGAAGGAAAAGGAGAAATAAGCAAATATTGAAATATGAATGAGTTGGAGAAAAGATATTAACCAGACTCTTTGCTTAAGTTTCATTTGTTGGTGGGAGGCGTCCCACAGGAACAAGCTGCTGTACCTCTGGCCCAGCCTGGCCATGTGTGTCACCACGTGTCCCCATCACCGCCCTCACTGCCTGTGCTGGCCTGCCAGGGGACCGGCTCTGCCTCAGGCACAGTAAAGGGCCTGGAGGGAAGCCTGGATGTCAAAGGCCATGAAGTGAGTTTTGCTTGCTGAGTTCTCAGTTGCCCCAATTCTTCCCCCAGCTTTTTTGAGGTCAGATTGACAAACGTAATTGTGTGTAAAATTGACAAAATCGTGTTAAGGTGTACAATGTGGATGTGATGATTCGATATTTGTATCCTTCATGAGGTGATGACCACAGTCCAGTCAGTTAACCGCTGCGTTGTGACCTCACATAGTTACCTTTTTTTTTTTTTTTATGGTGAAAACAGTTAAAATTTACTCTTAGCCAATTTTAAGTATGTACTCCAGTATGATCAACTCTGGCCACCATGCTCTACATTACAGTCCAGAACTTACTTCTCTTATCACTGGAAGTTTGTGCCCTTGGACCAGCATCTCCCCATTTCCTCTAACCAGTCCCCCACCCTCAGCCCTGGCAAACAACCACCATTCTACTCTCTGGTTCTATTATTTTGACTTTTTTAGGTTCCACATGTAAGTGAGTTATCAAATTACAGGATTTGTCTCTATTTCTGGCTTATTTCACTTAGGAGAATCCCTCCACTTCCATTCATGTTGTCACAAAGAGCAGGATTTCTTTTTTTATGGGTGAATAATATTCCATGAATATATGCCAAGAAAACCACATTTTTCTCTCATTCCTCCATTGATGGACCCTTTGGTTGTTTCCTTATCTTGGCTGTGGTGAATAATGCTACGATAAACGTAGGAGTGCAGATACCTCTTCAAGGAAATGATTTCATTTCTTTTGAATATATTCCCAGAAGTGGAATTACTGGATCCTATGGGAGTTCTATTTTTAATTTTTTGAGTAACCTCCATACTGTTTTCCATGGTGGCTGAGCCAATTTACGTTCCCACCATCAGTGCACAAGGGTTCCCTTTTCTTCACGTCCTCATGACTCTGGTGATCTGTCTTTTTGAGGAAAGCCATTCTAGCAGGTGTGAGGTGATAGCTCATTACGGTTTTGATTTGCATTTCCCCGATGACCCACTTTCTTAATTGGGGTATTTGGTGTTTTGCTATTGAGTTTTAGGAGTTGCTTATATATTTTGGATATTAATCCCTTAGCAGACATTGGTTAGCAAATGTTTTCTCCCATTCCATCAGTTCCCTTTTCATTTTGTTGATTGTTTCCTTTGCTGTGCAAAAAATGCCCCTCAGGTGGCCTCCTTGACCTGTGACCTGGGAAAAGACACTGCATGGGCCTTTTTCTGTTTCTTCCTCTGGGCTGAGATTAGACTAGACCAGTGGCTTTTCGGATGTTTCAAGCTATGGATCCCTTTACCCACATGAAGTGTTGTGATCTATCCTGATAAAAGCAGTTTTGTAAAATCTGACCTATTCTCATTTAAGTGTGGGTGAGGGACCCAGAGTTCCCCTCTACCCCACTCACATCCCCTCCATCTGCTGGAACTCCCAACAGGCCCCCGGGCCACCTCCAGCTCGCTTGATAACAGAATGCAGAAAGTCACACTAATAGACGGCCTAAAAATGCGGGCGATTTTACCTTTGTCAATCCTGAAGACAGCATATTTTACAAATTTTAAGTCAACCAGCCTAAAATGACTTCATCCATCATGAATTTGAAAGCACCAATCATTCTTCTCTTTTATATGCCCTGCTCCTTATAACCTGAGTATTTTTAGCTTTGCTGTTGTTCAGTGATGTGCAAACAAATGTGGGTGATGAATTCTGGAAAGCATACCCACCTCAACATTTCAGAACTATGCCGGCCCTTTGCTACCCTCTCCTGGATTCCAGAAACCCTGACTCTCTGCCCCCCACCTCCCACCCCTCTAACCCTCTGCTATACAAATACCATATCAACTTTCTTAACCTCTGTATTTATCATGTCCGTCTCCTTCAAAAAATAGCCCCATTGTTTGAAAGACCAAAACTCAGCTCCTGATACCGACTTTCTGAAAGTTCCATGATTATTTAATTTTCTCCCAAACCCTATTCCCTACTTTGCTCTAATATAATTCCATTTCAGTAAGTCATTCTTTCCCTAATCTCTGCCTCCAAGCCTATGGTCATGCTCTTTGCCCATCTCTCTCTCTTCCTTTCCCCATAAAGACCCTTCATCCTTTTTGTTGCCTACATATATCCTCTATAGCTCACCCTTCATGTCCTTCCACACTCCCTCTTCTCCCTCGCATGGTACTTGGCAAGGAGGCAGCGTGGGGTGGCAACAAAATCACACAACAGGACTACTATCCTGGGATTTTCCCGGTTATTTGCAAGATGCCCTTGGCTAAGTCTCTTTGGGTCTCTGTTTCCTCATCTGTAAAATGGGGTTAATAAAATAATATCTCCCTTGCCTACCTCACCATGCAATTGTAAGAATCAAGAGAAGAGTTATATGTGAATGCACTTTATCTAATTAAAGACCTCATTTTTCCGGTTTTGCTCTTATACAGTAGTAAGGTGATATTATCCCTTATTGTCTCCTCCTAGAGCACTTGTTTTAATTACTAATCAAACTCAGCCCTGTCCTCACTGCAGTCATTTCACGGGTGATACCTAGTCTGGCCAGTTCTTTAGGTTAAAGATTTTTCCTAAGTTTAAAATTTGACTTCAATACAACTTTACAGGGTTTCTCACAGTGCTGACCACATATTAAGGTAGCTCGTGGGGATTTGTTTAATAGAATTTGATCTCCAATGTTTTCCAAGAACTGACCATTTTTGGTATGCTGGCAGTAGAGGTCACTTAATTATCAGAAGGATACTTGGATTCGGGCATCCTCCCAAAATAAGACTAAAAGTCTTAAGGGTTTAAAATGGATGTGGAAGGCCTTAGAAACAGGCTAACTATATTATCCGGGCGAGATACTCTCCTGAAGATTGACTTGAAGCAGAAGTCTGCTTTGGGACCAGTTGTACTGAGTCTGGCAGTCAGTTCTTGGTCAGCATAGCTGTTTAAAAATCCTGGATGCTCACAATGAGTAGGGAGAAGGCTCCAGTGAGTGAAGATGTCACCTGGACTATCAGAACCGCGCTGAGATCCACCAAGGAGGCTGCGTCCGTCTGAAATAGCAAAAGAGGCCCTTGGATGTCTTTCAGCAGCTCACAGGACTTTGCATCCAACTTCTTCCAAGTCAAATATGTTCCCAGAAAATAAGTTCTTGTGCTATATTCATTGTGAGAGGGAGTGCTCTTAGTGTCTCAGTAAGTGGATGGCAAATACTTCTTCGTGTAAGTGAAAATTATTTCATTTTGAATCCTAGGGAAAGATACCATTTTTTAGATGACTAGAATGCCTTCAGGAAGATAAGGTGGGCATGCTGTGATAAACTCTCAGGGGGCAGGTGGGAGTGGGCGGGGGCGGGCAGGGCATGCCGGGGAATGCCGGGTGCCTCATACTACACTGGAGGCTTAATTTGGACTAAACTGACGAGCCATAAACCTGGATTTTTTTCCCCCTCCAAGCTTGACTTATCTAGGGTATTGCATGCTTCTGGAAGAACTGCACTTGTTGGCAGGTGAAAGTGCTGAGCCAGGAATGGGGACATGAGAGCTGTTAAGTTTATTGGAAATCCTCAAAGTACCAGGCTATCCAATTCCTAGTTTGGGATGTGGAGGCAGTGTTCATCTGCACGCATTCGTTTTTTCTGGGGATATCTGTGGAAAGTCTCTACCAGCCTGCTGCTTTTTTTTTTTTTTTTTTTTTTGAAGTTTTTCCTGGGCATTTCCTCTATCTACTTGGCCAAACTAAACGTATGTAGATCTGTTCTTTTCTGATTTGCTTATTTCTGGGGTCCTCCCTACATGGTTTGAGTGTAAATAATATGCTTCCTTACCTACTACAAGCTATAGGAATCTCTAGCATTTTAGAAAAGTAAAGGTGGGGGGCTCCTAGGAGGTGCAGTCAGTTAAGTATCCAACTCTTGATTTTGGCTCACGTGGTTGTGACATTGAGCCCTGCGTTGGGCTCTATGCTCAGCGGGGAGTCTGTCTGAGTTTCTCTCTCTCTCTCTCTCCCTCCCCCCCATCCCCCCTCTCATGCTTATACACGCACTTTCAAATAAATCTTAAAAAAAATAGTAAAGGTGGTAGAGTTAGTAACACTCCATAATCCATTGTTTCCATGGCAACTAGCACATGTTTGCTGTTTGTACATGAACTGCTTTTATCACTATATTCAGACCACTTTAGGGCATGGACCATGTCTTAAATTTTTATTTCTGGTTCCTCGTATGGTACACAGTAGGTGTTTAAGAATGCTTATTAAATGAATAAAAGGAGTGTATATATTTGTGTGTGTGTGTGTGTGTGTATGCATTTTCCATTTTAAAAGTTTAATTAATACTTTCTCAGCTAAGAAACCCCCCCCCCAATAAATGTGGGTTAATGATGTCAAAACATGACACTTCTAATCCAATATTCAGTGTAATTACCCACACAAAAGGAAGCCAAATAAATGAGGACTCCATCATGTGGCCGTGCTGCAGCGGCAGAACGTTGCCAGATTTTCTTAGATTTGTCTGCAGGGCCCAGTGAAACCAGACCCAGAGGAATTCTTGTGACAGCATTCTCAGCTCTCCTTCATGAGTTACCATTGCCAAAAGCTATAGGAAGTTAAGCAAAAGCCTACGCCAGGTAGCAGTATTTAAATACACAACCACCTTGTAGCCCTTTTTTAGCTATGAGACTCCTGAGGTTCTGGAATTTTCCTTGAAGGCGTTCATAAGCAAATCAAGCTTGTTAGAGTGTTGATTATTCTTGGCACTGCTTTTTTCCTGATGGAAGCTCCCGATTGGATGTCAGTTTGGTACTTTTGTGTGTCAGCCTCTGTCTCTTTCTCATATAGACTTAAACCCTTAACTGTTTTGAGTTAATGGTGAGAAGTCAGATGATGTTTGCTGTAAAGTATGTACTGAGCACCGGACATGTCTTTCCTACATTCTCACTTAAGTGTAGCCTATAATGTACGCATACCCTATGCATATATTTTTTTCTTATCAAATCCATTGTCTCATAAAATGCTCCTTAAAATAAAATGGGACTCTCACACCTCCTTTCTTCATTCCACGATATTGAGCAAACATTTGGACACCTGCTCTGTGCCACACCCATTGCTGGAGATGAAAGATGATTCCTGCCTTCAGGAAGCTTGAATTTGGTGAGAGAGGGAGATAGGAACCTCCCTTTGCACACACATTCTTCTCCTTATTGAAGAATCTGATGTCCTGGTCTGAGTGGTTACAAGGGCTTCTGGAGCGTTCAGGGATTAGTCAAGCATTTTTCGGTAGACCAATTAAAAGAAATCATTGAGGAGAATAATTAGGGTCCAAAGCCCCAAACTTAATCTCACATTAACTTGGAAAAATAGCCGCAGTGATTGCCATCTGCTGACACACCACTGACTGACAGAGAATGAATGTTCTAGGCTGGCCAGGCCTCCCTTGAGCAGGGCCAGGGAAAGCACCCTTGATTAGAGCAATTAGAGTGACTCCCTGAGCCGGTTCTTAATTTGCTTACTCACTTGACTGGACTATGCTTTTGGCTTAGGGAGCTTTAGGGGAAGAAGAAGAAAAAAAAAGCAAGGTTTGGGCAAAAGGAAAAGAGCAGTTAGGGAGAGAGAATCCAAGTTCTCCTCCCTAGTCAGTTTAGAGTTGGCAGGGAAGGAGAATGGCATCAGTGTTCAGGTGTAAATATGAAGAAGCCGATTTGGAAAATGGGTCCTCTGAGTCTTGTTTGGGCGAGAATCATTGAGATCACAAAAGGAAGCATCTGGTAAGTTCTGGAAACCTTTTTGTGTAAGCCCAGAGTCTAAATAATGCACTAAATGGAGTGTAGTGCCTATATTTAAATATTTAGGTACAATTGGCTGTTCTTAGCCTGCTCTGCCATGGTCCCATGACTTGATACAATTGCTTTTAAATGATCATTGTCTAGATGCCAGAAGGGGATTGTACAGAAGAGGCGAAGAATCTTAGCAAACCAAACACGGAAAATGCAGAGAAGATCATTTTAAGCCAGAAGTCCATCCTAGCAAGCTATGTTTAAGAAGTTTTGAAGGCCCTATAGTGTAGGGATTAAAATGGAGGAGTTTGGAATTGCTACCTAATTCATATTCTAGCCATGATTTACTAACTTTGTAGTCTCAGGCAAATTACTGATCCTCTTTTTAAGCTTCAGATTCCTGAATAAAATGAACTAGTGATGTTATGTACCTGACACCCAGAAGCCTTCTGTAAGTGTTAGCTTAGATAAGGAAGTTATCCTGCATGAGAACACATAGAGAAAAGCCTCGAAAGTCATTGGAAAGCCAGATTCTGAGAGCAGGAACTTTGTTCTAGGGACGGAAGCTGTGGCTGTGAATCAGGCCGTGCCGGGCCCTGGGTAGGTGCTCCGTAAATATTGATTGAATAACTGAATACGTGTAGTTAGTCCAAGTAGAGTGTATAAATTGGATTATTTTATGAAATTAACGTGCATTTTAAATGAATGAAGTATAGGAAAGAAATAATGGGTGAAAATTTCAAGGGTGGCGAAGGTGTATTTTTGAAACCTGTAGCCAAGAAAATATTCATCCTCTTGTTGCCCATCAGGGACAGAGAGTTTGATTCCATTTTCTTCCCTAAGACCAGATGATCTGGGGGACCATTTTTGTAA
Organism: Potos flavus; assembly: GCA_028534135.1. Taxonomy (NCBI): domain Eukaryota; kingdom Metazoa; phylum Chordata; class Mammalia; order Carnivora; family Procyonidae; genus Potos; species Potos flavus. The sequence goes on from CM052883.1 coordinate 100,459,417, forward strand.
CGTTCTAGATGGTCTCTTCGGGGGAGCAGAGTCGCAGTTCTTCTCTCCTGTTTGGATTGTGTTAGAGGAGACACTGCAGGAGAGAGAGAAGCACTACTGATTATAGATACACTTTTCTCCAGCTTACTTCCGAAGCACCACTCTTGAGTATCCCTTTGTGATGGAGAACAGAGGCTCAGAGGGGCTAGAGGCTGGGGGAGGTCTTAACTGCGTCACCACTCTCTCATTTGTAAATAGAGCAGGACCATGACTAGTTGGTTCTGCCCTTGTCTGTGGACAGTATCTTCCTCTGCTCCCCGGGGTTTCAGGCCCTGACACAGAAGGTGGGGAAAGGGATTGGCATTCTCCACCTAAGCCTAGCCTGCAGTCCTTTCTCAGACAAGGCGTGATGAACAAATACTGCCTTTGAAGAAAGGTGTACAAATTTGCCAAAGAAAGGAATGCAGTTCTGGGACCTCCTAGCTACTGGATTATGTAAATCATTCAACACGAGTAAAGTTGAAGTTATGAGAGTAATTTCCATTTGTACCACAACTAATTAGTTGAAGGGAAATGGTGACGGGGGATGTGTTCTGTAACTTCTCAGGAGGTAGCCTTGGAAGGCTGGCTCTCAAGAGTGAGTTTTAAACATAGCTCTAAGATGTAACATGTGAGTAGCTAATATTTACTGAGTTCATACTATCTTCCAGATGTTATTCTAAGTGCTCGAAACACAGTAACTCACTCACTTGAGGTCATTATTGTTTATCTCCTTTTTTACAGTGAGGAAACTGAGGCACCGGGAGGTGAAGCGACTTGCCCATTGTTAGCACTAACTTTTAACATTTGATTACATCCTGAGAAATAGCCTAGGTATGGCAAGATACGTAGCTGGTCACTCAGCTAAATATAGGGGAATTTCCCCCTTGCTGTAAGTGCACAAGGAGCCATTGCTTCCTTTCCTACAGGAGTGAGTCCTAGCCCCCTCTTACTGTGAAGCTTTGACACTAGGGGCTAAGAGAAAGGCTTCCCAGGCCACTGCCCCTTTTCTACTTGAAAGTCAGAAATCTGGAATCTCAGAATCTCTAATGGAGTCACAGGAAATGAGCTATTTCTAATATTTCAAAGAGCCTAATAGAAATTGTTCATATAGGGACATACATACAAAACAACATATGGGCTAATGAGTGTATAAAAACTTTTTTTTTTCATTTGTCAAAATTATATACCATGGTAATGTAATTTATTTTGTGGCAATTGTACATTTTTAATCTTAAAATGGGTAATGAATTATCTCCTTCATACAGTTTATTTTTTTTCTTAAAGAATTTATTTATTTATTTGACACAGAGAGAGAGAGATCACAAGTAGGCAGAGAGAGGGGGAAGCAGGCTCCCCGCTGAGCAGAGAGCCCGATGCGGGGCTCGATCCCAGGACCCTGATATCATGACCTGAGCCAAAGGCAGAGGCTTTAACCCACTGAGCCACCCAGGGGCCCTATCCTACATACAGTTTAGATAAATCCTTCTAAACATGGAATCTGGGGTCTGGAGTCTGGGAAAAATAGAAATGGACTTTGGAGATGAAAACATTAGCCACTATTGGCCCATAGTGCAAAAGATGGGTTGCTTATACTCAACAATCACAATATACTCAAACGGATAGAAAACACTTCTCTTCTGCAGAATGCTACTTTTCCTTGTGTGCATTCTCTGTCCTTACTGCAGACCACTGTGACTGTGTTCTTACTAAGAACACAGAGATGTTCCTGATGGAATTTGTAAAGTGTAATCAGGGTGGTGAATTGTCTGGTGTCTCCATTCCTATCACAAGATGATTCATTTCAAAGCCAAATTAAAAAAAAAAAAAATCCTGTTCTGTGTCATCTATTCTTTGGATTTTCCAAGCCCTGGGTCCACAAGAGAGAACGATTGAGCTTTAACTATATGGCATATGCTTAAGCATAAACTATAGAGCCAATTGAACTTTTTTTTTAACTTTTAATTTTGAATAGGGGCACCTGGTTGGTTCAGTTGGTTAAGTGTCCCACTCTTGATCTCAGCGCAGGTTCTGATCTTAGGGTCGTGAGATAGAGCCCCACGATAAACTCTATGCTGGGCATGGAGCTTGCTTAAGGTTCTCCCTCTCCCCACCTCCCTCTCTAAAAAAATGTTTTTAATAAGTTATGATTTATGTGGGTCAAAAATCAAAACAACAAAATGAGGTGTACTCTGAGAAGTCTTCTTCCTACTTCTGTTCTCTTATACCATTTTTTACCCTGTTCCTTTACCTACAGGTCATCGTTTCTATTAGTTTCCTATATATTGTTACTGAGTATATTTATGCATATATAAGTATACATAGTAATTTTTATTCTGTATTCTCTCCAACATAAAAACTTACATTATATTCATATCTCTATATCTTTTTCCATTCATATATGTATCTGTACCCTAGAGCATTTTTCATAGCAGCATATAGGGAACATCCTCATTTTTTTAATGACTGCATTATATTTCATTGTGTTTGTGTGTGTATAAATATATACACACATATATATACATATATATATTTGTGTGTGCATACACACACGTACACACACACACTCCTTTTGATGGACATGGATTATTTCTAGTCATTTGCTATTATAGTGCTGTGATGACTATCATGGCAATATATCATTGTGCATGTGTACAGGCTGTTGAAAAAATTACAACAAGTGAGATTTTGGGGTAAGGGTAAATGCATTTGAAATTTTAATGTTACCAAATTGTTCCTAAGAAGTCACCTTTCCACCAGCAATGTATAAAAACAACTGATTTCCCATGGTCTCTTTAAAAGACAGCATTAGAAAATATTTTTACCTGTCAGACTGGTCAAAATCTGGAAATTATAAAGTATATTTTTAGTTTGCATTTCTCCTATTTGAAAAGATGCTTGGGTGCCTGGGTGGCTCAGTGGGTTAAAGCCTCTGCCTTCGGTTCAGGTCATGATCTCAGGGTCCTGGGATCGAGTCCCACATCAGGCTCTCTGCTCAAGCAGGGAGCCTGCTTCCTCCTCTCTCTCTGCCTGCCTCTCTGCCTACTTGTGATCTCTCTCTGCCAAATAAATAAATAAAATCTTCAAAAAAAAAAAAAAAGATGCTTAACTTTTCTCTTGGTGTTTCAAGACTATTTTATTTATTTCCTATGTCCTATGAACTGTCTTATTAGTTTTCTTTGCTTATTTTTCTGTTAGGTTGCTGATAATTTTTTTATTGATTTCTAGTAGCTATTTCCATGTTGGTGAGATTTTCATTATTTTGTCTGTGACATAAATTGAAAATATTTTTTTCCAGGTTGTTGTTTCTTGACTTTGATTATGCTATTTTTTTGGTTATACATAACTTATTGTTTAATGTAATTGAATTTATCAAATTTTAATTTTATACTTTCTGGGTTTTGAATTATAATTGGAAAGGCCTTCCCCCACTCCAAGGAAGTCACTCATATTTTCTTCTGGTACTTAAAAAACAACAACAACAAAAACATTTTGTTACAGGAAATTTTAAGCATATGCAAATTAGAGAAAATAGTATAATAAGCCCCAATTACCCATCCTCCAGCTTCATCAATTAGGAATATTTTTTTTTTTTTTTTAAAGATTTATTTATTTATTTGTTTGTTAGAGAGAGATCACAAGTAGGCAGAGAGGCAGGCAGAAAGAGAGGAGGAAGCAGGCTCCCTGCTGAGCAGAGAGCCCGATGCGGGGCTCGATCCCAGGACCCTGAGATCATGACCTGAGCCGAAGGCAGAGGCTTTAACCCACTGAGCCACCCAGGCGCCCCAATTAGGAATATTTTGCCAATCTTATATTTTATCTATTCTCCCATCCAATTTGAGAATATTTAAAGTGAACCCCAGACAACATATTTTCTTTTGTTTTTTAAAGATTTAATTAATTTATTTGACAGAGAGAGTGAGCGAGCACACAAGCAGGGAAAGTGGCAGGCAGAGGGAGAGGGAGAAGCAGGCTCCCCACTGAGCAGGGAGCCCAATGCAGGGCTCAAACCCAGGATCATGACCTGAGCCCAAGGCCAACGCTTTACCAACTGAGCCACCCAAGCACCCCAACATATTTTCTTTTTAAGTATATCAATATATATCAATAATATATAAGGACTTTTTAGAAGATAACTCTTATGTGATTATTACACTAATAATTCCTTATTATCTAATGCCATCCTATGTTCAAAATTTTCTCTCGTGGAACTGTGATGGCTTTGTTTTTGTGTGTGTGTGGTATAAGGTATGTATCCAGTCTTATGTTTTTCTTGGCTATCCAGTTGTCCCAACCCAATTTCTTAAAGTAAAATCTTACCTTACTGGTTTGAGGAGCCACCTTTACCATATAAGAAATTCCCACATGTATTTGAGTCTATTTCTAGACTTTCTGTTCCATTCGTCTATCTAGATGAAATAGTCATCTAATCCAACTCAGGCTATAAAAATGGCAGAAAATTATAGTTGGTAGTCCAGCCTCCTCAGGTCAGGGATGGGTTTGATTTAGAAACTGACAAGGAATGGGAGTTGAATGCGTGAGAGTGAATGTGGTCCCTAAGGAGAATAATAGTAATAACACACTATAGGGAGGTAAATAGTAATTACAGAAGAGCATGAAACTCAGGGCAGGTCCTCATCTAGAAGGTGGGAGGAGGAAGAGGAACCCACAAAGGGAAAAGGACATGATTCCGATGGTTGAAGCTTTGCCCTTGTAAATAGCCGATCCAGTTCTCTTTGCAAATCAGGAAGGCTGATAATTGAGAAGGTTGAGCTATGTGCTGTGTGTGTGCTCCGGGGAACTGCTCAGAGACAAGAAATGTGCTGCAGAGCAGCAAGAGCCCGGGTGAATGAAGTGTGGAGGGGAGACCATGCCGTCATTCTGCTCTGGACACTTCACAGGCTCAGGCTCAGACGGGCAGCAGCCTGAACGCCTCAGCAGCCTGCACGCGGACTTGTGTCTGTGAGGGTCCGAGGGTGAACCTCCCTGCGCATTTCCCAGGAAGAGCAGCGAGGATGTATCTTCTCAGCCTTCTTTCCAGGAGACGGTACGGAGTCTATCTAACAACATATCTTTGCTGGAAAAGATCTGACTGAGATGACTTCTAATAGGCGTTCTCCTCAGAAACATCCAAAAGCATTTATTTAGCAGGGCCCAATTATAATTTTTCCCCCTCTGAAATGCACGTATCTGCTAGATACTGTCAACACCTTCCTAAAAGCCCAGAGAATGAGAAGGTGGTCAAAGCATGGGGAAAAGGCCTGGATTCGGAGTGGGTGGTGATACTGAACCTGGATCCCTGCTTTATGACTTCATTCCCCAGTAGACACCCTTAATAACCTTTGGCACAGCCCATAACCTTCTTGTCTCCAATTTCCTCTTCATAACCTGCAGATGAGCACAGGGCATTTACCTCACAAGGATGTGTGGGCAAGATTAACTAGTTTCAGATGGGAAGGTTCTTTGCTGATGAGTCATAAGGGATGGTTGCTAATTTGAGGCTACACAGACATGAGTTGGGGTCAACGCCTGCTGCCCAAACCCTGACGCCAGAAGAGAAGGGGAAATCAGTCTGCCTCAGAGTCAAGGAAATGGACTTTAGAAACTGAAGGAATGGGTGAAGTCCACCTTAGGCATTTATTCAACGACTACTGTCTACCCTGTGCACACGTACTAGGCAGTTGTGGTGGGTGCTGGGGGGTTGGGTTACTGAGGAGTGGTTACCCCAAAGTGCAGGCACTGTGCTCTCTGCTGGAGTGGTTATCACCCATGGCGGGATGTGGTGGCCCAGAATGGCAGCTCTGGGCTAGAAGTCCATCATCTCTGCCATCAATAGTGTGAGCTGGGCATCAGTTACAGCAGGCTCCACGTTCTGGCAAACTCTGAATAGTAAGTAGGGTCCTTAGCTCTTCCGTAGTCCGTCGCTTTCTCGTTGTCACCCTTAACTCATCCCTAAGCTAGTTTTCTCTCTTAGGTGCTTCAGCAAAGGGAGTCTTTGAGTCCACTGACAAGAAAGTACTAGAAAAGAGAAGACTCCCTTACTTGGCCTCTTTGACTTCTTTTGTTACATGCTAGCGTTTTAAAATCTGCATTCAAGGTGTGCTTTATTTTAAGTACAAGGTAAAAGGGACTATTTTAAGCATCATCACAGAACACTTTCTCTGCCAATAAGGAGTTTTATGGTCTGGAAATTGGTACAGAATATGGATGAGATCTCAATGTACATTTCGAGCTGAACTTTTTTCTACCCTCTTTCCGTTGTCCTTGAGTGAGGGTAGCAGGGAGTGGAAGAGGACGAAGAGGAAAGAAAATTAAATTAAGAAAGGTGGGTATGAGTAACCTTGGAAGGTGAAGGAAAGGGTTTTTTGGGCAAATGAGGCTACTGAAAACATTATCCCAACAGGAAGGGTTGGGACTGCAGAAGATGAGAAGTAATCAGAAGCCTAACCAAAGGGGACAGGTCAAGAAAATTTCTTCGGTGAGAAGCCTATTGTCATGTAAAAATTAGTGGTATTTCTCAAAATATAAGATCTTAGGAAGGACACTACAGGGCAAAGCACCATTGTATTAATATGGCATTCTAGTTTATAGTGGATTTATTACATTTAAATAAACTTACATCTCTGTGCAGATATTTGTAGGTACTATAATGCGATAAGAATATACTATATATATATATGTAAGAATATACAACCTGAATATACTAAAGCTTCAGTGGCCTTCAGTACTATGTCTGTACCAATGTGTGTTCTGTTTTCTCAGCTCTTTTATTGAAGTTCAAGAATTTTCCTATCTCTTTACTTATTTAATGTTATTTTTCAGTGACAGTAGAAGCAGATAAAGCTAATTTTGGTGGACTTGTGATATTTGCCTGAGATTATAACATTCTTCAGATTTATCTTCTATATAATATTCTCATTTTCTTTCTACAGCCTTCATTCTTACCTTGGTTTATAGAATAAATTCAGTTTTTGCTTTATTATAAGCCAATAGTAATACTTGTTCTTACTCTTTCCTAGTAATGGGGTACTGTTTATTCACTATAGCTGTTCCTATAATAAGTATAATAAGTCCGCTATAACGGTAAGCCATGATGCTTTGGTCCAAAGTGACTCCTGGTATTTTAGGACCAGATTCAAGGCTCAGTCAGGGTCCTGAGAGGGACCTGGCAGGGAAATGACATATTCAAGGGCATATTCAGACTGGTATAATTTGATAGAATTAATAGGGGGCTGTTCATAATGGTATGGCTAGATTTAGGAAAACCAGCAAGAGATAGTAGCATGCTCCAGAGTCAGCAACAGAAAAGAGTTTGTTCTGTAGGCTTACAGGACAAAGAGAGAGAATGGCTCTCAGAACCCAAGAGAAGGTAGCTGTGGAATCAGCTACTAGACAGGAGCTGAGGGTTGTGATAACAACCAGGCAGGGAGTGAATCAAGGGAAGAGGGACCCCAGTCTCAGTTCTTCCCATCTTCCAACTTGCCAGTTTCTGCCATAGGCCAAACTAAATTGGAAGCCTGTGGAAAAAAGAATTGTGTGAGTCGTCTTTATAACTTGGCTTTGCAGGACACAGAGCAGGGTGGAGAGGGATAGAGGGTGGGTCTGGAAGGGCAAAAGGTGAAAGCCGTGAGGGTTCATTTCCCTTCCATCCTGCGAGGATAGCTTGAGAAGATGGTGTGGTCGTAGCATTTTTTGAGCGTGACATAGTGTGTGTTGAACGAATGCACTAGGTCGTCGTTGGGTAGACCTACGTTGCTGAAAAGAGAGTTCTCAGAGTCTCCACAGGGTTAGCCTAAAATCTACACAAACAATTGAAATGGGAATTCTCCTGGTCAAGATGATGAAAAAGTTTCCCCCTCCCAATTTATTTTTATCAGTAATGCCTGCAATCGTGTGAGACCTTTAGAAACTCTCAACTGCTCTACAAGCAAGGACTAGAACTTGCTGTGCCCAACCCAGTGCTAAACAAGGAAGGATATAGTCTTCTGTCCCCAAACAAAGCCCGAGCTTTTTTCAGAGTAGAGCCTAACCCATGGGCTGGAGCAGATACAGTAAGGTTGAATGAATGAGAAATATTGGAAGTCGGCCTTTAACGAGGAGTGGCAAGTATATGTAAGGACCCATGTGAGAGCACAGAGCTTGCTGCTTTTGAAAGCAAACTTTGTAAGAGCAACTGCCTATCGTGTAAGTACAGACTAAGAATATAGATTTATCGGAAAACAGATAAATGAAAATGCTAAACTTAGGCTTATTGTTCCCACATATATTCTAGAGTAGTTTTCCTAAAATTGGTCTTCAGAGGAATTTTACACCCTTCTCTCATATATGGTCAATCATAGAACTTGAGAGCTGAAAAAATGTATATTGAATTTCAGTCCTAATCAAGTAGATGTTGCATGAACTTAATGATATTTGCCAGCCTGTAATCCATAGAGGAACCAACCATAAATCTCTACATTTCACTTCCTAAGTGATAATTTGACAACAATGGCAATGGGTAAGGACTTATTTATTCTCCAGTTTTCACGCTTTCTGCAAAACAGATATTTAATATCTCTATTTTACTGATAAGGAAACAGTCTCAGAGAGATAGAGGGATTGGCTAGAGATAGTAGATCCAACAAGTGATGGGTAAGAATTCGCACCCAGGCCGGGCTACCTACAAACGCCATTCTTCTGCCATTATCCTAGGCAGCATTTACACTTGACTTTACCCTTGTGCGATCATGAACTATTGCTTAAATGCAGTTTTTCATGTTGCAATTAAAACACTATTTAATGCACGTAATTTTTCAGTTTCCTCTGGGAATATGAAATTATGCACATGTATATCTTTATATATGTACATTTCCTTCTGCTCCAAGCGGTAATAGTGACAATTTATAGAGCAAGTGACATGCTGTAACTTTGTTATATATGCAGAATGCAGAAATTTTTTATTAGGATTGCTTTTATAAGCTTGTCAACTTCCAGAGAGTTCTTTGACTAATCTGTCCCGGATTTTGTGACTATGCAAAAGTCAGCACGATATTCTTTTGCCATAGCGTGCAGTTTATTGTTGTTTTTTTAAAATGCCCTCCTGTGTTCAGAATGATATCCACAAACATGTTGTTTATTTGTGTGATATATTTTCAGCTGTAGAATCGAGAATGAAGTTGAGCTAGTGGGGGCTCTATAAACAACGGTCAGTGACATAAAACCCTAGCGTGGAAGAAAGATGACAGGCCAGATCTAGAGTAACAATTCTGCATCCTAACCCTCTCCCATTTGAAAGATAACTGTGTGGGTGCTGAAAACAGCTGACATGCTGGGTAATACAGTCTTTCATACAGAGTTCTAGGGGCACTTTTACAACCTGGCGCATAGTTAACACTTAAACAATCAAGTCATTCAATAAAATATATCTATGTCTGTGTATGTGCACACGCGTACATGTACGTATGTGGGGTGCATGTATGCATGCACACATATCCAAATGAATTGATTGCCTAAGATTTCTGCTTTGGTACAGGCGTTCTCTCCTGTTAGAATGGACACAGAGAGATTCAAATGAGAAACACATCTCTATGCACACTTTGTTTTTATGGTCCCTTTTCTGTGTCAGCTGAGACCAAATGAAGTCAGAAGTCCTAGCCATCATCTATACGCTGACCCTGACAGCTACATTTTCTCAGTTGTGTATGCCGTATAATATGAGAATGCATGCTTGGCAAGAAACATCCCTCCAACAAATGTAGAATAATGGATTCTTAGCCAGCTGTTGGACATTTCAGCCTAGATTTCTATTATGAGAGCCTTGATTGGTTATTAAAAGAAATGGGTTCAGTAAAGCAAGCAAGGGTATGGGACATAAAAACAATGTCTTCCTTGCCCAGCCTGTGCTGCCGCTAGGTTTATATCTGTGTAGTTCTGCCAGTGGAATTGCTCATGAACAGTACTAAACACCTGTGTGCCCGCAGCTCTCTTGCAGAATGCCTGTCCGCTGGTATCTTTCTCTCAAATTTAAAGACCCGCTTCTCCCATGGAAAAGGAAATAATCTCTCTCATTTGCCTTCCCGACACCAGAAATATCGCTATAGAATTACCTTTTAATATGATGCCCTTGGCTTTTTTTTTTTTTTTTTTTTTTTTTAAGAAATGGCCAATTGAAGGATGCATCTGGAGCTCTTTGAAACAAATTTCAGGCATCGTCCATATGTTGTTTGGTGCTCTCTGTATGATAAGACATAGGGCCCATTAGTTTGAGAATTAAGTATCAGAAAGAGGTTCCTTTTATCGAATAATGAGAGTATGTGTCCCCCTTGGCTCCTAAGAAGTACAGAGTGAAAGGTAACACACAGTAGATGAACACCATGCATGGAACTTTAGCAGTTAAGATCTTTCCTCTCATCTAATAGGGTTTTCATTCTATATTTTGAGAGCCTCAATGCATAAGTGATTTGGCATAAGCCTCCTAAAAATTGTTTATGGATATAAACTGGGCAAAAATTATTACACTTGTGTGAAGGATACTCTCGAATTTAATCAGTTACTAACGTCTGTTTATTAGGTTCCCACCATTTGTCCAAATAGTTCAATAAAACCTGGCAAGCCAGTCTTGATTCTTCCAATTCCTAATCATCTAAGCTTTTTAATCTTGTTCACATGGAGTTCTTAACCATCTCTTCCAGTGTCATCAAAGCCTTCTCAAAACACGTAAACTCACGTTTTTGACAAAAATGCAGTAGAAAAGCTATTACTTGGGAAGGGTTTTATTTTTTTTTTTTCTTAAAATTTGAATCACATTTAGATAGTTGTCTTTAAAATTGATTTGACTATTTTCCCACCCAAATTGCATACTTATTGCCTTGTATTAACTCATGATTAGATTTAAGGTTCATTTGCATAATATTATTTTAATATTAGCACTGTTTTAGACATTTTATCAGGTTGTACGTAGTAGAAAAAACTGTCTTTAGCACTGCAAAATGTGCAGCCTGCTGCTTAGAAATGAGATACTCATTTCTGTGAATTTTTGATCCTAGGATTGATGAGATTTTAAAAAGTTTTTATCCTTCTACACATTATAGCAGGAATCTGAAATATGGGAATACTGCATTGCATTTATGACTTTATGGTATAACTGGAATTTTTCATTAATATCCTTCCATAAAAATCATAAAATATTAGAAGTGGAAGGAACATTGGCAGCCATTCCTTCCAACTTTTCCTTTGGTTGCAAGAAAGATAATTCCTAAATCCCCTTTAGAAATTCGTGCATAGAATTCAATACTGTTTACCAGATTTGGTCCAGCTAGTATGGAACAGAGTTGGACAGTTATATCCCTTGATCTGATCTCTGTTCTCCTGCTAATGGTATCTGAAGAAATGGGGAGGGAAGGTAGGGATCTAACATTTTTTCAACACCATATAAGTAAAAGCTACATTACCTGTGTAATTATACCCAATTCCCATAACAGCTTAAGAAATTTACCTACATGGCTCTAAGCCTCACTTATCTTATTGACAAATAGGGACAGTATTTCTTAACTCTATGGTCACCTTGTTAGTAAATGTAGAAGTAGAATTTATAGTTTTTATAAGAAATTGAACATGACACAAAGAAATGAAAAGACATTCCATGCTCATGGATTGGAAGAACAAATCTTATTAAATTGTCAATGCTGCATAATACATTTAAAGCAACATACACATTTAATGCAATCCCTCTCAAAATACCAATACCATTTTTCACAGAGCTAGAACGAACAATCCTACAATTTGTGTGAAATTACAAAAGACCCCGAATAGCCAAAGCAACCTTGAAAAAGAAAAACAAAGCTGGAGGCATCATAATTCCAGACTTTAAGTTCTATTACAAAGCTGTAATCATCAAGACAGTATGGTACTGGCACAAGAATAGACACATTGATCAATGGAATAGAATAGAGAACCCAGATATTGAACCCACAAGTCTATGGTCAATTAATCTTTGGCAAAGTAGGAAAGAATCTTCAATGGGAAAAAGACAGTCTCTTCAACAAATGGTTTTGGGACAAGTGGACAGCTACATGCAAAAGAATGAAACTGGACCACCTTCTTAACCATACACAAAAATAAATTCAAAATGGATGAAACATCTAAATGTGAGACCTGAAACCATAAAAATCCTGGAAGAGAACAGAGGCAATAACTTGTTTGACATCAGCCATAGCAACTTCTTTCTACATAGGTCTCCTGAGGCAAGGGAAACAAAAGCAGAAATGAACTATCAGGACTTCATCAAGATAAAAAGCTTCTGCACAGCAAAGGGAACAACCAACAAAACTAAAAGGCTGCCAATGGAATGGGAGAAGATATTTGCAAATGACATATCAGATAAAGGGTTAGTATCCAAAATATACTATAAATAACTTAAAAGACTCAACACCTCAAAAATGAATAATCCAGTTAAAAAATGGGCTAAAGACATGAACAGACCTTTCTCCAAAGAAGACATCCAGATGGCCAACAGACACATGAAAAGATGCTCAACATCATTGCTCATCAGGGAAATAGAAATCAAAACCACAATGAGATACCACCTCATACCTGTCAGCATGGCTAAAATCCACAACACAGGAAACAACAAGTGTTGGCAAGGATGTGGAGAAAGGAGAGCCCACTAGTACTTTTGGTGGGAATGGAAACTGGTGCAGCCATTCTGGAAAACAGTATGGAGGTTCCTCAAAAAGTTAAAAATAGAACTACCCTATAATCCAGCAATTATACTACTAGGTATTTACCCAAGGGATACAAAAATACTAACTTGAAGGGATACTTGCTCCCTGATGTTTATAGCAGCACTATCTGCAATAGCCAAATTATGGAAACAGCCCAGGTGTCCATCAGCTGATGAATAGATAAAGAAGATGTGCTGTAGATTTACAATGGAATATTACTTTGCCATAAAAAAGAACGAAATCTTGCCATGTGCAGCGATGTAGGTGGAGCTAGAGAGTATTATGCTAAGTGAAAGAAGTCAGAGAAAGACAGATACCATATGATTTCACTCTATGTAGAGTTTAAGAAACAAATGAACAAAGGGGGGGAAAACAAGAGGCAAACCAAGAAACAGACTCTTAACTATAGAGAACACACTGATGGTTCCCAGAGGGGAGGTGGGTGAGAGGATGGGTTAAATAGGTGATGGGATTTAAGGAGGGCATTTGGTAGTGATGAGCACTGTGTGTTGTATGGAAGTGTTGAATCACTACATTGTACCCCTGAAACTTATATTACACTGTATGTTAACTAAATGGAATTTAAATAAAAACTTAAAAAAAATGCTGATCCTGTAAAAAAAAAAAAAATGTAGAACCAGAATTTTATTCTGGGTGCCCTTTCTGAACCTAAAGTCCATTGTTTCTCCTCCTTTTTAAAATGATTGTATTAATCCTTGCCAGATACATCTCACATTGAGTTTTTGGCCCCAATGATATATGTGAGTATTGGGATTAGGTCTCTTACTTATTATTTTCTAAGTGCTTAGCACAGTACCTGGTATAAAAACATGACATAGTCCTACTACTTTTGAAGATTTGGACAAGCTGGTAATGAGAGGTTGATTCATGACCCTATTTTTTCTTAATGAATGTTGTTGTCTAAGAATAAAGTCCATGGAGATTTTGTATTTTCAGATGAAGATAATAGATTGGGCATAAGGTTAAATTCTCTCCTGTATTTTGCTCCAGGCACATAGAAAGACTAGATTGAATATCTTTAAAGAAATTCATATATTTTTTTAAAGATTTCATTTATTTACTTGAGAGAGAGAGCAAACAAGTGAGCTTGAGTGCGGAGGGGCAGAGGGAGAGGGAGAACAGGGTCCCTGCCTAGTAGGAAGCCCAACTCGGGGCTTGGTCCCTGGACCCTGGGATCATGACCTGAGCTGAAGGCAGACACTTAACAGACTGAGCCACCCAGGTGCCCCAAGAAATTCATACTTAAACTTAGGGGGAGGAAAGAACTGTTCATGTACCAGAAATAGAATGCTGATTAGAGAAGGTAGAAGCTGTCGTCTTAGGAGTGGGGCTCTCAGTGGCCAGGCAAGGTTAGCAACTGAGAACTCAGTCCCCCTGAAAAGAAGGGAACTAGCACAGAGTCTGACGAACACTGCTCTTGAATTTAATGGGAACCAGAGTATCTCCATTGGCCGATCTGGCCCAACAGCCGGAAGCAAGTAACATAACCCTCGTTGCGGATGGTGAAGTTTTCTGGCAAATTTCTCCTCTCGAGAGGAGTGTTTTCATCGAGTCCATTCTTTCTGAGTAAAATTTCAGCACTCATTTTGAATTTCCACTTTGCTTTCTCTTCTTTTTACAAGAGAAGCCAGGCCTATTAAAGCTTGTCATTAAAGTGTCTTACTGCGGCATAAGTGATGCTTTCAGGAAGGTGTGAATGGGAGTGTTGATGGGCATGTTGGCCTTAGCAGAGCTGCCTCCTTTAAATGACCCATTTCATTTGTTTTATTGGCAGCCGGAGTTAGCCTTGGCTTGCTGACTCACGTTCAGCAACGGTGCAGGAAGTACCAGTATTTACCACGTCTATCTGGTCTCTTCTTCTTCATCTCTCCTTGTGAGTCCATTTCTGTATCTTTGGACACTCCACCAACTCCTTACTGCCCACAATCTCTGTCTTACTTGCTAAGAGAAGCGTTCCTTATAGTTCATAGCTAAGATGTGGGTTCTATTCAAAAAGGTGTTTATAGGGTATTTACCATGCACTGAGCCTAGACCCCGGGGAATTTAAAAATAACGTAGGTCATGTTCCTGCCCCCAAAGTGTTTATGCTGTCAAGGACGTGCTGCTTTTTGAAACTCCCATCCATTTTGTACATTTTCTGGGGATGCATAAAATGCCACATATAGGACACGATGATGATGACTACTCAGACCTGGAACATGGTCATGCTTCTGGACCAGGTGCCGTGTAGATCCTTTACTCTGGGCAGTAATAGGCCAAAGTCTCAAGTGGGTTTTGTAAATTTGTAAATCTGGCTACCTGCCATTCCCTGGAAGGCCCGAGAGTTGCCCATCCCTGTGGTACCCTACAAATGTGCTTTGCAGACAGCACCCCCATCTTTGGGCAAAGAAGCACACTGCCTTCTGGAGCAGGAATTATCATACTTTCCAAAGAAAAGATCATGAAACAAATGGAAGGCCAGTACCACAGGTGAGGGGTTTCTGACCAGGCCTACCATCTGGGAAAAAAGTATAAAAATAATGTGCTCTATCTGGGGAGGAATGTTTTTGAGGTACCCTTGAACTTGAGAAGTGTATACCACATCCCTAATGTATGTCTGGAATTTTCTTAGTGCCAAGCATAAAAATATCTAAGTCAAAGGAAACCCAGTCATTAACGGCTGTATCCCGAAATAGCAAACAGCCATTCTTAACTATCATTTGGGTCTCAGGTTCCTTTGAGATACTCAGCCCAGGGGAAAATATGTATAGACACAAAATTTTGCAAATAACCCTAAGAAGCTTACATGTTACCTCTCCCCTTATGAAGAACTCTGCTCTATGCGAGGGTCCTGGAGAAAGTAACAGAATGAAGATTTTTTTGTTTTTCCTTCTGGAGCAGAATACAAGCTCTACTGTAACCTTGTTCTGTAACCGAGATCGCAGTGACGGCCTACTCAGCAAAGTCTCAGCAGCCGACTTTTAGTTCAGAGTCTCCGTGAAATGATTCTAAATGTAAACCAACTTTCAGATACCATAGTTAGTCATTTGCTTTTTCATTATCCTAATGTCTTTTGGTTGTGAAAGATAAAACAGCCATGTTAACACAAACCTGTCCGCTGCAGAATAGATAGAGATGGATCTGGGTACTTAGGGGAAAAGCAGGATAGGGGAATAGATCATAAAGCCGGCTCTGGAAAATAGGAGATGTTTTTATTTAGTGTTTTCCTCATTCGACTGGTAAAACCTTTGCAGTTCTGGAGAATCTTGATAGAATAAGGCTCTGCTGTTTTAGTTGAAAACAAATCGAGGGATGCCTGGGTGGCTCAGGTGGTTAAGCAGCTGCCTTCGGCTCAGGTCATCTTCCCAGGGTCCTGGGATCGAGTCCCACATCGGGCTCCTTGCTCGGCGGATGTGGGCCGAGCTTCTCCCTCTGCCTCTGCCTGCCTCTCTGCCTGCTTGTGCTCTCTCTCTCTCTCTGACAAATAAATAAAAAATAAAATCTTTAAAAAAAAAAAGAAAACAAATCGAAAAGACACTAGTCCATATGGAAGCAATATTCCTCCGGTTTGTTTTTACCACTGTTCAAGGATAGTGGGCTAGACAAAGCTATGTGGGAATGTTTTGAGGGGATGCTGTGTTCCAGGCAGCTTGCTAGGATCTTTATGTGTGGTCTCTGAACCTCTCTTGTGCAACAATAATGAGGCCACCTTCCCTACTGTGCTGAGGAATGGAGAAACCAAAATACAAATCTAATCCTTGGGTGTGTTGTTCATTCGGTTGTTTTTAAGTCGTCTGCCATCCACTCTTTTATTCAGAGATGCCTTTGTGATTCCCAGATAGGTGAATTCTAAATTCCTCTATATTCTCTATTTTTGGCATTCCTTTATTCTGGGAGTTAGAAACAAGGCTAAGGATTTGGGACCTGTCACTCTGCAGAGACAAAGCATTTTTTTTTTTTCAAAATTAGATAAATCTAAAACCAAACAATTCCTTGATTTTTGTTAGATCCCAAATCCTTGCCATGGCCTGTAAGTGCCTGTATGATCTGGGCCCCTGTTCTGGGAATGTGCTGGTCATACTGGCCACTTTCTGAGTTCCCCAACAAGGCACACTCCTTCTTATCTTGGGACCGTCGTATCTTTTCCCTTGATTCTTTGCTTGGATGCTTTCTTCTCATCCTGGGCCCACCATTTATGTAAAGTAGCTCCTCCTGTTCACTAACACATCTGTTTATTGTACTTATCTCAGAATTAGGATTACCTGAAATTATGTTTTTCCCATATTTATTGCCTATCTTCTCCTTCTAAAATGCAGATGTCCTAAGAGCAAAGACCTTGTTGGAGATCCAGTAATAACAAGGTCTTTCTATGCACCACATGTCAATAATGCCACGTTGAATGAAGGAACGGGCTTCTGTCTCACATAGAGATTGCATGAGGCAAACCAGGGGTTCTGGCTTATGATTCCTGGTTCATCACAGTGAATGCTTACCTAGAGAGGAGTAGAAAACGGCAAACATAGATGAGTAGATAGTCTAAGAGCTTCACGAGTATCAACTAATTTAATTCCCACAACTTTATGAGGTAAGTGTTATTACTTACATTTTACAGATGCAAAAGTTGTTGTATGGGAGGTTAAGGAACTTGCATGAGGCTCCATGTTTGGAAACAGGAATTTGAGCCAATGCTCTTTACTACCGGATAGAAAGTGCCCATGTGCCCAGCACGCGGTCGAGGGCTTCATACACGTGATGCCATTTAGTCCCTTCTTTGACACCCTGGGGTAGGGACTGTTGTTACGCCTCTTCTACAGATGGGCAAGCTGAGCCTTGAGAAGTTTAAGCAACTTGTCTGAAGTCCCGTCTTTGCTTAGTGATGAAAAGTGACTCAGTGTAGACAGTATGACTCTGCAAGCTATAATCATAGGCGTCACCTCCATTATACAGGATGGCTATTGGAACACAGTGAATTTGAGGTTTTCGAAAGAGGGATTAGTCTCCGCTACACAAAGATTCTCCACTGGTGTAAAGTAGGGGTCTTCGTTCCTGGGCTCCAGATTCACAATGAACATGGAACTGTCCAACTCAGAGAAATGAACAGGAGAAGCAGAATTTGTACCAGTATAATGACTTGTCTGTAAGGAATAATACAGTTAGCTGTAAGAAATGGCCATTTCTTCAGAAAGAGCATAAGAATAGGATTTAGAAATCTGTTAACTCTGAAAGGTCAATTTTGGTTTCTAAAATGAACCAGGACATTTTATATGTGTGTGTGTGTATGTGTGTGTATATATGCGTGTGTTGTGTGTGTGTATATGTGTGTGTATAATATCATATAAAAAAATATATATATATAATATATAGAAACAGTAAGTCTCATTCTGTCCTGAACTGAAATGCAGTGTATAAAGTTTAGCACTATTGATTTTTGAAACTTGCCAGGTTTTCCTTTACACTGAGTACTTCCTTAGAGACTCAGTTCTCAGTGGCAGAAGCCATCTGTAGGGATGGGGGTGCTGTGGCTGTATTTTGTCTGCTCTCCAGTTCCATCTCCACAGATAGGCATTATTAGCCACACACACAAAACCAAGCTACTCCCAACACAAGAAGGGGAGGTAAAATCCCCAGATGCCATGCATTAGTAGCCTGGCTTCAAACAAACTCTGCATGTGAAGGATTATGCTCATATGTGCAGAGATCACACTTTTCTTCTTTGAAAAATTCCCTAAACCTACTGAGACCAGCTGATTCAGCAAGAAGAAAATGAGTTCAGGCAACATTATTGAACTCTAAGATTCTAGCATTTTCACAGACTCGTATTACAAGTGCTGTTACTACACAACCCTGTGTGAGTCTACCTGAGCCTATATTTGATGCTTACAATTACCCCAGCGTGTGGGCAGAACGGGTGTTATTAAGCCACATTACAGATGAGGAAATTGAGGTTAATAGAGCTTCGAGAGCTTGCCCAAGGTCAGGCAGCTAATAAATAGCAGAGCCAATACCTGAACCAAAGTCTTTGGACTCCAAGTTACATCCTTTTCTGCTGCCTACACCTCCCCCTTGCCAAAAAGAACCTGTTTGTGGTGACACAGTAGGTTCTTAGCATCTCTCCTGAAGATTTTCTTACTACCAGGTTGCTTCTAGAGGGTAGGACCTCTGGGAACTTAAGATGAACCCTCTTACTCGGTGCTCTGTGGACATCTGTTGTTTCACTGGGTACCAAACCTGCCTACTTTAAGTCTTTGAAAGCCGTGAGTAGTATTTGTGGGCTAGGACTAATATTATGTGGTTTTCAGCTATTCAAACAACTTTTATTCTGCTTCCTCTAGAACCTCCTGGCAGCTTCTTGCACCTGGTATGAGAGACACAGGTGGGGATGGCATTCTTACAGTGACTCCTTTCTCTTCTCCATGCCTGTGTGCTCTGGGATCCAGCAGAGACTCGATTTCTCAAATTCATCGTTCTTTTACGGACCGCGCCTCCCACTGCTCCAACTCTTACGATTCCTTCCAGGTTTTGAAAACGTTGCAGAATCTCTCAAACACGAGTGTTTGCTCAGGGAATGGTGTTGACAGAAAGGTGGCTTGGTATAACTTCAGGTGACCATGCTCTGAACCCTGGTCACTAAGAGATTGGGTGATTCAGCACAAAGCACCTCAGGCAGTGAGGGAATGGGGTGCAGCCACGCCCCCGCTGCTGCTTGTTCTACTAGAGCCTGGAAGGCCTTCGGGTGTCCTGCTCCAGCTCAGCTGGCTAGTGCCGAGGCCTGACCAGTAGAAGGCAGTAATCGCTCAACTTTCACCTGTGTGGGAGCTCCTGGGTGGCTCAGTCCTTAAGCGTCTGCCTTCGGCTCAGGTCATGATCCCAGGGTCCTGGGATCGAGCCCCGCATTGGGCTCTCTGCTCTACCGGAAGCCTGCTTCTCCTTCTCCCGCTCCCCCCACTTGTGTTCCCTCTCTCGCTGTGTCTCTCTCTGTCAAATAAATAAAATCTTTAAAAAAAAAAAGAAAAAACCCTCCCACCTGTGTGGGAAGAATGCTGTTTACTCACAGGTATGGGCCCTACAGAACAAGTGGAACATATTTGAATAATCAGGCTTTCCAAAGGGAAGCAGAACATTCTCCTACTGATACACCAAATGCAGATAAGCGTGACCAGTCTCTCTCTTCATCGTAGATATGTGAGTCTGGGATTTTCCAACAGCCAAGGTCAGAATGCTGCCCCTCCGTCATTCTCTGGCCGTAGCTGTTGTCCAGATCTTTATCTTGTCAGAAAACTGGGCATTGGGCAAGAACATCAACTTCTACAACGTGAGGCCTCCTCTGGACCGTAAGTACTGGTTAAGTCATAGTTGCCAACTGTGGGGTCAGGGTGACCATTCAAAGACCCTCTCTTCTCCTATCATAACTTTGCCTGCTCTGGAACATTTGATTTATACCTAGAATAAACCAGAAAGTCTTCCCTGCTTCTGTGGGGAGGGGTAATTCATGGTGACAGAAGGTTGCTCCATTTCTTTAAAATGGTTTTGCTTTCTGCTGAAGTCTCCAAGGGGTTCTTGTTTAAAATGATCTCTTGAACACTGTTCCTATGAATGGCTTAGCAGAGAAAATTTTAGTGCTTTTTGTTGATCTCTTCGTTGGAGAAGGATATTGGCTGTAGAAAGTTTCTCCATAAATGATACATTCTTTCAAATGGTCAGTAACAATTTTGGAACAGATTAGTTTGTTCAAAATTTAGAGGGAAAGACTACTTGGATTTTCATTGATAATGCGCAGTCACTATTAGAAAGAAAACTTTCCCACTAATTACTTTAAAAAAAATGAGTATCAGTGAATATCATCTATAGGATAAAATAAATATATTTATTTTTTAAAAAGATTTTATTTATTTTAGAGCGAGAGCACACAAACAGGGAGAGGGAGAATCTCAAGCAGGCTCTTCACCTTAATATATATATGTGTATATATGTGCCTATATACAGATATCCTCTCTCTTCCTTTCTCTTCAGACAAGTAAAACTTCTCTGATATGCTTTATTAGAGAAAGATTGTTATAGATAACAATTGTTTCATAGAAATACCAATTCCTGGGGCTCTTGCACCTGGAAGAGTATCAGAATCATCATAAAAGACTTTAAAACTACACATTCCTTGGTCCCTTCTGCAGAGATCCAGTAGTCAGAAGGGTGGGATGCAGATTATTTTTTTTCTTTTTTTCCTCTCCCTGAAACCCTTTTCTTTGTTTAAAAAGCTTTCCTGATACTATTGATGCACAGCCAGGTTTAGGAACCACTGTATTTATATTACTACTTTTTTTTTTTAAGATTTATTTATTTATTTGAGAGAGAGAGAGAGAGCATGCATGCAAGCAGGGAGAGGGGAAGACAGAGGGAGAAAGAGAGAATCTCAGGCGGACTCCCCACTGAGCACAGAGCCTGATGCAGGGCTTGATCCCATGACCCTGAGAATATGGCCTGAGCTGAGATGAAGAGTCAGTCGAGCCACCCAGATGCCCCTATACTACTTCTAAATGAAGCCTATATTGTTACTGTTCTTTACTTTGTGCTTTTTTATTTTTTAGGACATTGTGTGTGCATACACATATAGATCACAGACACAGGTGTAACACACACACACAACTTGAACTATCATTTATTATACATTTCTAAATTGGTAATGATTGTATTATGAATATATTATTAATGACGTGGGACAGACATAGTTTTCATAAAATCTAAATTATACATTTTCAACTTTTTAAGTCTAATACAATTTTATGATGAGAAAAAACATCATTTAAAAATATGGGAAAAAAAAAAGAAATATTTGACCATTGTGTGGTCAGGTTACTAGGATGGTTTGGGGTTCTCCTTGATCTTTATCTGTTCTATTCTCCAGAAATGGAAGAATTGAAAGTTTTACACAAGGCTTTATATCATGGCTTGTAGAGAAATGTCAAATTTATTATACTTTTGACTTCTTGCCCATTAAAACAACAAGTTACAAGGTAGGAAAAAAAAAAAAAAAGCATAAAGACAAAAAGGACATTCTAGTTGCTTTCAATCCAGATAGCCAGCAATCATAATTCCTGCTTTCTGTAACACTCTAGCCTGAGCATAGGAGCCTGAGAATTACTACCATCCTTATATTAAATGTTACATTCCTGATTGAGGTCTAATGCTGTGATAATTGACATATATCAAGTGAGATTGCTGTAATGGAAGTGCATGTGGACAGAAACTAGCATGATTTGATGCAGGGGCAGGGACTTTAGTAGATATTTTTATTGCAACCTCCTGTTTAATCTTCAGGATACCTCTGCATGTCATGGGGATCTTCATTGTTAGTGTTACTGTAAATATTTTTATTTCTTGGAAACTAAAAATCACAAAGCTACTTAGTGGGAAGAGTAGAATTCAAGCTCACGTTAATCTGACTCTAGTTCTTCTCAGGGGCCACTCTGTACCAAGTTATCGGTTCCGACACTGTCCCCACCCTTGCCTGTTCTCTCAATTAGCACTTATTCCCAAGTTATGAATTGTAATGGAACTATATTTCAGAGTGGCTTGTGGAATCAGTTTCCTTACTCTCTAGTAGATAAGTAGACAAAGCATTAAAGAAAAGGGAATAAAGAGCACGCCCGGAAGTCTGGCAGTTACATCCCGCTCGCTAGCAACAACAGTTCTCAGGATGATGGCTTGTACGTTTTGTTTGATCCAACAAAAGTTGCTAATTTTGTGCCGTCTTTGATGTTTGAAAGTTTGCCCTTTGTAACCTTTCTGTTTCACTGTGCATTTTTCTTTAAAGCTACGCCATTTCCACACAGCTTCAAGTGTTTTACCTGTGAAAATGCAGGAGATAATTATAACTGCAATCGATGGGCAGAAGACAAATGGTGTCCACAAAGTAAGTGTGTTCAGTTTGGAAGATGCTCTTGTGATCATACTTCGTTTAGGTCTCTCTTAACTGGCCCTGAGCAGACATGTCATGGGATTAGCATGTCAACCGGCTGATGATGTTCTGTATAAATGAGAGATTTCTTTTAAGAGACTATGCAGATATTAGACTATTCTGAGAGTATTTGGAAACTGAGGGCATACCCTCATTTGTCGATGTGTGTGTCTCCAAAGAGAATTTCTTAAATAGTGTTTTTCAGGCAGAACAAATAAACCATAATATTGTCTAAGGCATCCTAGGAATTTCAGAAATGCTTGATGATACCTCTAGAAAAGTTATACATACTGACTGAAGCAAAGAAGGGTTTTTATACTCGAGATACGCTGATGCTTTGGTAACTGATTCATTCATTTGATAAACACTTGAGTATCTTTTTAGTTTGCTTAGTTCACTGACACATCCCTAGTGCCCAGTCCAGTTGCCTGGCCCATACTAAGTACTCATTAAATATTTGTTGATAGAATGAATGTAGGCCGTTGATTAGGTGGTCAGGAAAATCTCTGAGGAACTAAGACCTGAGTGACCAAAATAAGGCAGCCATGCAGAGATCTGTAGAAAGAACATGCTGAAAAGAGGGAACCCCAAACGCAAAGTCTGCAAGAAACAAGATTTGGCCTCTTCAGTCAACAGGAAGAAGACTGGCCAGTGAAGCTTAGTGGGAGTTAGAGAAGGAGTCTCATGGAAATAAGGACCGGGGCACACAGAATCTTCTTTTTTCTGGTCGAATTTGGATTTCATTGTAAATGTGATGGGAAGGCAGGAGAGGGTTGTACACTAGGGAAGTATAAGATACTAGTTGTGTTCTAAAATATTGCTCTGCTGCTATGTGGAGAGTGGGTGGTTGAGGACAAGAGTAGAAGGGGACACCAGATGGGGTCTTTCGTAGTCTTCAGGCAAGAGAAGATGGCAACTGGGATTAGGGTGGTAGGAACTGAGGGACAAGAAGTTCAGTGATTTAATATATACAAACTTGGTGGTAAAGCAGACAGGATGTGGTGAAGGGGGATTTGGAATTGGAAAGCTCTACTTAGAGCTATAAGATCAGGCTATTCAGATTTTTAGGATGTACTGGTTTTTTTTTTAGGTGTTCAGACCTAAAAGGCTGAGAAAAGCCAACTAGCCAACTGACAATCTCTTCCAGAGTTAAAAATTACCAGTTTTGGTCTACTATTACCTTGACTCTTTTGGAAATTTCTGTATCATATTCTATAAAGCAGTGAAATAGCCTTACCTCTTCCAGAGAAAGCCAGTGTGTGGCCCCAATAAATAGTCCACACTGCAGACCTTTATGGGGCCTGGGAATCTATGCTGTAAATTAGCACAAATGGTTATGACATCTACTTGGACAGTATTTGTCACGATTTATTTTCAAAAAAAATAATTTTTTCTTGAGGTTCTTTTATGTTTCCGTACAGTGACTCTCAGTTGGGTGTGTGCTTGTGAATACATGTACGTATGTTATGCATTTGGAGATTTGTTTGTACATTTTGCACAGAAATGTATCTTAGTTATTTCAGTTTTCAAGGTTGGCCGATGCTTGCTTTATTACCTTACTTCAGAAGCTGGGTATTGTTCCTTTGCTATTTGCTTTAAATTCCCCAGAAACACTTGGTGGTAAGGATTAAGACAGTAGTAAATTGGGGCATTGATGTCCAACTTCTTGTGGTTCATCTTCACGCACTGTATTATTTTGAATTGTTGCAAAACATTGTTCCCCTGAGGTCTGTGTGTTACGCTCCAAATTGTCATTTATTCATCAAAGCCATTTTTAATGGGAATGTGCATGGATATTTGGGGTTTTAGAGTTTCATCTCTGTGTTTCACGTGAGCAAAAGAGGAACGCTGCAGCTTTCTACCACCAAGACGAGGTCAGAGATGGGAAAGCAAAGCCAGTGGGCTCTTCCAGGTCCACCCCGACACCTGACGCTTAAAGAGCTCGCCATGGAATAACCCCACATTCCAGTGTGCGTCATGGTACATTCTTGACTCTTCTCCAGTCAAGCCCCAAAGATACTAACCATCTGGAATTCTAACCAAGGGTGTAATTTCGTACAATTTGCCATTATTTAGGGAGGAGGGGTGATAGTCAACCATTTCTTGGGGCAAACAGGCCCACAGCTGTTGTTCGTTGTCATCTCAGGTTTCCTTTCCACCTTCGAGTTTTCCTTCTGTGGTCTGTCAGTGTTGTTAAGAGCGGTTCTCTGTGTAACAGGATATGACAAGAATGACATTTCTTGTTTTATTTACCCTGGCTTCTGTTCTGACTTTCCAGGGCTGCTTTAGCATGGGTGACATTTTATATGAACACACACAGCTACCAGTTTTCAGCTCTCCTTTCTTTGAAGTCTAAGTTGAAATGCCTTTCCAAAACATTGTGGTCGTTCCTTTTCCTTCCAAATGCGGAAGTCAGCTACTCTTGTCAAGCGCCCTACACCATCATCTGGTTTAATACTTATGCTAAGAGGCAGAATAGTGTTCTGGGGGAAGAGTACAAACCATAGAAAACTGCCCAGGTTAGAATCCTACCTTCCACTACCTTCTACCTGATGTAACCGTGGGCAAGAAACTGTGCCTTGGTTTTTTTGTTTTGTTTTGTTTTGTTTTCCATCTGTAAAATGGTATTAATATGACTTATTTTAAGGATTGGCTGGGTGAATAGATGCCAGAGTGCGGAGCTGATGGTACCCACTCGGTAGGTGTTAATATTATTTGAAGTTTACAACAACCCTATCAAAATGTCAGCATACTTGTTAACGTCATTTAATTTAAAAGTGAGTGAGCTTGGAGGACCTAATGGGGCTCACTTGTGACCAAGGCCGTTCTGTGAAGCCAAGTGTTCTCTGTATTAAACAAATTTTCCCCCCATCTTATGACATTGCCGTTGTAGTCCATTCTCAATAAACTAAGGAGCATTGCCCTGGTCTGAGATCACTATAGAGAGAAGCAGAAGGTCCTTGGATAGTGAATGAAATCACTTTTTTTTTTTTTTTTAGGATTTTATTTATTTATTTGACAGAGAGAGAGAGATCACAAGTAGGCAGAGAGGCAGGCAGAGGGAGAGGGGGAAGCAGGCTCCCCGCTGAGCAGAGAGCCCGATGCGGGACTCGATCCCAGGACCCTGAGATCATGACCTGAGCTGAAGGCAGAGGCTTTAACCCACTGAGCCACCCAGGCGCCCTGAAATCACTTTTTTTAAATGTAGTAAAACGTGAGTGCTTAAAGCCCTAAGGAAAGTTGTAGAAATGAGCTAGGTGCGTGGCAGGGAGGGGACAGAGAGAGTAAGAGTTAAGAAAGAGGAGAAAAATGGGACTACTCAGGAAAAGTCCAACATGCTGGGGGGCTTAAAGCGTGGGTAAGAACTGGGTGCTTCAGGAAGCTGGTCTTGATGTATACTTTGAAGCATCTGCTTTTCATTTCACCACATGCCTCTTGGTAGATAAGAAACATGAGGTTGCTTTTTTTTCTTCTTGCCTAGATACACAGTACTGTCTGACGGTTCACCACTTTACCAGTCATGGAAGAAGCACGTCCATCACCAAAAAATGTGCCTCCAGAAGTGAATGTCTTTTTGTTGGCTGCCACCGCAGCCGAGATTCTGAACATACAGTAAGGAGTTGTGGGTGTAAAGTTACTGTCCTGAGGTTTTTTGTTACTGATGGTTAGTTATACATAATGGAAAGGCAGGAAGGTGAGTGAGACGGGGTATGTGTTTACTCTTTGGGGAAAGACTCCCTGACAGTGATGCAACGGAGACCACAGGGGTGGTGAAGACTCTCTGTCCTTCGAGGAAAAATAACGTTAAAAAAACAACTGATAATTCCCAGGCCACACAGCTACACCCTAGACCTTGGACTTCAGGTAGATCGAAGTCTGCTCTGGAAGCCTGAGGGCAAACCATCCGTGAGAGAATGATAAACCCACAGAGCCCAGCTCACAGATTTTGCTTTTGGCCAGGTGTCACCAAGCACACTGCCCAGGGAAGCTGGGAGGTGGGGAGAGGGAAACGGGGACACTTTTGACTAAGGAGTCCTGGCCTTACCCCCTACCTCAGCTTAGTGGAGGAAGTGAGAGTCTGAAAGAGTTCATCTGTTTAATAGGATGAACTATAGATAGATTTTACATCACCCAGTCTCAATTTTCTCGTTCTAAATGAGCAATTTTCCTCTTTTCTATGCCTGGAATTCTGAAATGTTTGTGAAAAAAATTACTAGAAAAGTGTGTTAATTTCATGAGATTTTAGAGTTTGATTTAGTTGATGTGTACAGAAAGTGGTTCTGACACAAGTGGCTTTCAGCTCTGGCTCCGTAGGAGAGTCGCCCCAGGGAACTTTCACAGCTGTGTCGTGGGAGGTAGGGGGGACATCCCAGATCAGCCGAAAGGGAACTTCAGGGTGGGGTCCTGGATATCAGCATCTTTCCTTTTTTAAAGTTCCCCAAGGAGATTCTCGTATGCAGCCAGGGTTGAAAAGCTGCCGACCCTGCTTGGAGCCGCTGCCTTTTTCTCAGCTAGCCAGCCCGGAAGGCTCTGTGAGGGCTAGCTAGGTTTATCAGGTTGAAGCATCGTTCCAGGTATTATGACAGGAGATTGCTTCCCCTGAAAACATCTTGTGCTCTGAGGGAGTAAGCCTTTTTCACCACCCAGCAGCCATAATTAGCAAGCCCTTGCCGCTGTAATGATAGGAATCAGGTGTTAGTATAGACAATAGAGAGCCATTATTATCTCCTAACAAGTAGTACCAAGAAAGAAAATCAATGACCAATCCAAAAGGTTTCTAGCTTTCATTTTTGTTTCAGTGTGTTTCCTTACAAACCTGAGAAGATTTGTGGACTCAGTCAGGCAGTCTGATTCAATTTCCCTTCGTCTCCTTTCCCACTTGCTTATGCTTGGCTCGCGCAGATAAATCACTGTTAAATGAAAAGACTCTCAAGATCCTCCTTACTTCCGGGTCAGCCGGGTCAGCCGGGGGGGGGGAAAGGTACTCAAGGGGCCTGAGGGTTTCGTAGACTGGAAGAGTTGTTTAATTCTGTCCAATCTCAGCGCTGAAGAAGCTTGCTCTGGTGGCTCTTCGCTTCACCCTTCCCTCTCCTTCCCCTTACTCACCCTTTCCCCTGTCGTCTTGCTTTTGTGACAGGAGTGCAGATCCTGCTGCGAAGGCATGATCTGTAACGTAGAGTTACCCACCAACCACACGAACGCGGTCTTCGCCGTGATGCGCGCACAGAGAACATCTGGCAGCGGTGCCCCCACGCCCTCCTTACCAGCGCTTGCCTGGGTCTTTGTGCTTCTGCTGGTATGGAGCCACTGTTCCTAGAAGAGCAGAAACCGCCCCCTGAAGCACAGGCCGAAAACTGCGCGAACTCTGAACATTTGAGTGAAGACCAGTCTGGCACTGGAAGAGTGCCCCTTGGACCCCAAAGCGGAAGCCAGTTGTTCGCTGAGCTAGAACATTCCTGTGTCAGGCTACGGGATCGAGGAAGGGGATGTGGCAGGAATTGAGGGGATTGTCTGGCTTCCAGGCTTCCTGGCCAGAGGGGCTACATTTTGTCACTTGCGCCGGGAGGAGCCTGCTGGCATCTGCGACGGGTGGATGGCGATGAGCCCGTGTTGCTCCTGCCAGCCCAGGCTGTTAGCTGAAGGAATTTGTCAACCCCAAGACTCTTTCGGAAGCTGCTGGGTCAGACCTTCTCATTTCTGTGCATGACTAGCTCAGAGTGTGTCTCTGAAATCTCATCCTTCCGCTATGGGAAAGCAGTGTCCCCACCAACGACATAGTGAATGAGAAAGGCAACTAGCTATAGGAAGAAAACTTGCAGTTGAACTAATCTGAAACCCATTTGCTCATATGAGGGGGAAATAAAAGCCTTTAAATTATACAGTGTAGAATGCACGCTTGTGTGTTTCTTGACTGACCTGGCGATCTCAGATAAAACATTTACCAGTGTCGTAAAGGAGGTCACTGAAGTCATGTTTCCATGCACCACGGGTGATATATTCTGGCTTAAATTATAAGCTTCCATGCCAAAGTGACCTAGCTTTTTCTTTTTTGGAAAGGACACTTCTTGGGATGTTAAATGTGAATTAGTGAATTGAGAAGGTCAGGAAGCCTTCCTGATGCAGACGGATAACAACTCCTATCACGCCCTCTCCCCAGTAGCAGCTTAACTTCAAAGAAACTGGCAAGAGGGCGCCTCCCCCATACGGTCAACTTTTCTCTGAATGTCAGGACCACCGAGAGGACCTTTCTAAAAATGTGCTAAAATGTTTGGTCCCTTTGTCTCGCCTTTCCCTTTTAAAACAGTCTCAACAACTTCTTTCTGTTTCCAGAATCCTGATTTCCTGCCTTTACAACTGGGGTGACCTTCAAACACTCTACCCTTGTATGTACGGTGATGAGTAAATGGAGTTTTTTGGGTTTTGTTTTTGGTGTTTTACTGAGCATCCAATCTCGGAACACTGAGCGCTCCATAGAATCCATTAACGATGCCATCCTTGCTATGTGGGCTCACCTACGGCGGGAGTCAGCAAACTATGGTCCACGAATCAAACATGTCCTACCACTTTTAGTCTGCTGGATTTCTGTAACAAATACACTGTCGATTATGTGGCTTAAAAACATTTAATCCTTATAGTTCTAGCGGTTGAGAAGTCCCAAGATGAAGATGCTGGGGGATCAGAGATCTGGTGAGAGCCCTCCTCCTGGTTTGAAGACAGCCACCTACTTACATTCATACAGGGCGGAGAGAGACTGGTCTCTTCACTCCCTTATAAGGGCTCTGGTCCCATTCATGAGGATTCCGCCTTCGTGATTTAATTAACTCCCAAAGACCACACGTCCAAATACAATAAAATTGGGAACTGAAGTTTCAACATATGAATTTTGAAGGGACACAGCATTCAGTCCACAGCAACCATGCATTTTTATGAATAAAGTTTTATTGGAAGACAGTTGTGTCTTCATTTACAAAGTGTCTATGGCTGCTTTCATGCTCAACAGCAAGAATGAATAGATGCAACAGAGAATGTATGGTCTACAAAGTCTAAAAGATTCATTGTCTTGTCCTTTACAGTAGAAGTTTACTGATGCCTAAACTATGAAATGGCAGAATAGCATCAAGAGAAACCTGCTTGCTTTGGAGGGACTGTGGTAATAATGGTGGTTATGCAGGCTGTGTGGTGGTTTGCCAAATAACTTCCTTTATATTCTTTGTCTTCTGCATCAGTGAATTTTTCTTCTCTGTTTTGATTTTGTTCCACTCATTCAATTCAGTTTCTTAGTAGTTATATGTTGATGTCAGGTGCTGGGCTATATGTTTGTTTCTTCTCGTCCTTGGTGCCCTGGGAGCATCTCCTCTTAAGGCTTTTTAGCTTCCAATAAAACAGGGAGGGAGCAGACATCATTATCTCCTGGTCTCTGGCTTAATCTTGGACTCACCTGGAAGCTTGATGTAGATTTATCTCTCCTTTCACTCAGCACCTTAAAGTATTTGAGTTTTCATAGCTTATGCTTGTTTGAAATTAATTATATATGGCTTCACTTGGAACATTTTAATAGCATCTTTGGTGTCTTTTTATTCCCTGGGCTTTCTTTTGACTGTATAATTGACAAATCGTCTGGTAAAAAACCATTAGCAGACAGTAGTTCTTTTTCTTTCTGATTTTGTTTCTGCTGTCTAGATTAATGAAGTTTCCTGTGTGTGTGTGTGTGTGTGTTTCTTTCCTGAGGAAACATCTTAATTTTCTCTTCTTCACCCTGTACATCATGTTTGCATGACTTTCACTCCTCACCACCACCCCCTTGAGCATTTAAAATAGGGCTGTGTTGAGCAAAAGAGGGAACACACAGAGGAAATAAATTGTTCACAAATACAGCTGAGTAGGGGTGCCAGATGGACAACTGAAAATGTGGGATGCCCCATTAAGATTTAATTTCAGATAATTTTAGTGTAAGTTAGTTTGACTTGTCTAAGGCCATGTTTTTGAATCCTTGTAATCAGAACCTTCTGCGTAACTTCAAAACAATACAAATTACCAGGGCATCCTGGAGATGTTGATTCAGTAGGTCTGGGGTGAAGCGTAAGCCTAATCCCAATAATTGAATGTTAAATTAAAGAAAATAAAAGCTCCTGGGTGATTATGATGTTCAGCCGGGTGTGTTACCCTTGATCTGAAAGGATAATTCCTTCCTCTGAAGCCCAGTCCTTGGCTACATAATAAAAAACCTAATGACTAATAAACTTGTGTACAAGTAACCTGGGTTAGAGCTGTGGTTCTCCAGGTGTGGTCCCCAGACCTGCATTGGCATCACCTGGAAAGTTGTTAGAAATGCACAGTTCTCAGACTCCACTCCAGATCTGTGAAATCAGAAACTCTGAGGGTTCAGTCTGCATTTTAATAAGGCTTCCAAGTGTTTCTGATGCATGTATAAGAACCACTACGGCCAGAGAAGTGCCTCCCAAATGTCTCCAGTAAATGGGTCCTTTGGTGGTTGCAATGAGATTCACTCAGGGAGCTTGCCAAAACAAACAAACAAAAAGAAAGAAAGAAGGAAGGAAGGAAGGAAAGAAAGAAAGAAAATGAGAATTTTTATATTAGATTTGTGTCAGAAAATCTATTTTGAACAAACTCCTCCAGTGATTCTGATACACAGCCACTTTGGGAACTGCTAAATTAGAGAATAGAGATGAGAGTGACATTGGTGATCTGAAGGCCCAGATGTTAACACCTGACTTTTGAGTTCTAACATGAAAGCCTTATGTATTATAAATTAACTCTGGTGTTTATAATGTAATTTAAAAACTAGAATCTAAGAAATCAGTCAAGCCTTAGAGTCTATTACATGAATTTTTTAGACCATCGCATAAGGGATCTGGAATGGTGGCCACGTGTCCCAGACCTTGGACCAATTTGCCCCTAGTAAGCAAGAAAATGAAAAATGTCAAAATATCCAAGGAGGGGGCACCTGGGTGGCTCAGTTGGTTAACCACCAACTCTTGATTTCAGCTGAGGTCACGATCTCAGGGTCATGAGATCAAACGCCCGTGTAGGGCTCCCTGCCCAGTGGGGAGTTTGAGATTCTTTCCCTCTGCACCCCCCACCCTGCTGCTCATTCCTCCCCCCACCTCTCTCTCTTTCTTTTTTTTTTTTTGAAGATTTTATTTATTTGACAGAGAATACAAGCAGGCGGAGCAGCAGGCAGAGGGAGAGGGAGAAGCAGGCTCCCCATGGAGCAGAGAGCCCGATGTGGAGCTCCATTCCAGGATCCTGGGCTCATATTCTGAGCCAAAGGCAGACACTTAACCAACTGAGCCACCCAGGTGCCCCCCCCCCCTTTTCTTAAAAAATCTTTAAAACAAAAAATATCCAATGAGAACTGGAGTAGTAGGGGCGGGGAAGAGGATGTAGGTTTGTTATAAAGGAGAAAAGGGGATTAATTTTAGGTATGTGGAAGGTCTGATAGAGTGAACTGTCAAAGGTCTATTTTGAATAGATTCCAGAATAAACAGATTCTAAAATAAGTTTCAATTTCCCTTCCACCATTTTCTGAAAAAGAAAAAATGGTGCTAAACACTTGTTTTTCCAGCTGTGTTTAAAGTCTTCCTAAAGCCAATTCTGAGTGAAGTTAGCAATCAGAAGTTTTAGGCATTATTCTCCGTAAATCTGCATTCTGTTGTGTCCATCACTGTGTAAAATATATTTCATAAGAAAAGGGAAAGAAGTGGGTGGTTTTCTCTTTTTCACTGGGAAAGGACTTACAAAGCCACACAAAGTGTGAAATAAGCACTGTGAACTGGCACGGACTTGGGAAATGAGGTGTGCTGCAGGACTGGGGAATGTATTTCACATTTGTGAAAGTACTAACTCTTCTGCAAAACTTTTGTGACATGTAGATTGCCATTTTATAAAACTTCCCTTTGATCTTTCGGTCTTGGACATTTTATTCTTCACCTAGTTCTTTGTCGTCAACTCTACGATTTATGCAGGGATACATTGTGATGCTGGGTATGTCTGGGTGCAAATGCCAGAAGCAAAAGCTAGTAGAGCCTGCATGAAGGAAAAAGTCACGGAAGCCAGGAGGCAAATGGCTGTCGTAATTTGCATTTGCCTCCAGGCACACTTCCACTGTGTGCATACGAAGCGCCTTCCCATCACACTTCTGGGTTCTCCCTTTGACTCCTAATTCTTTCCCCACACCCTTGCTCTCACTGCTGTGGCGTCTGTTCCAGTCTGTTCCATCGGATGCTGAGGCTGGAAGCTGAGCTGTCTTTGGGGTAATGCAGAATGTGAGATAACCATGGGCTAGGCTGTGAACCCAGGAGTACTACTCAGCAAGTCTGGGAACCTGCATTTCTAACAAGCATCTGATCATGAGACTGGCGATTTGGATACTGGTCATCTGAGGGCATCATTTTAGAAACAATAACCAAGGCGTAAGCTGAGAGCACCGCACAACTTCTAAAAACCTCCATACTTGTACTTTTTTGGTCTAGGAATATTGGTCTCAGCTAAGGAGCTGGGAGTGCTTGGAGGACACTGAGGCTTGGCAGAGCTGCCGTCCTGGCAATGGTCCTGGGAGACTGGGATGAGTGGGAACTCTGGGAAACCTGGGGCCTCTTTCTTACAAGCAAAATGTCCAGGCTTCCGATTGCTGAGGCAGGAAGAAGCAAGGCAAAGTAAAGGGCCAGGTGAGCTCATCCACAGTGGGTAAAGATTAAAAATGAAATGCAATGCAAATATTCTTTAAAAGAGGATAAACAACACAGGGTAAGTAGGTCCTAGAGACAGATTCTGATAAGGTTGTTGAGGGTCCCCAAGGTGTGTAGCTTTTATAGAATGTCTTATCCATCAGGATGACCTCAACTGTGACCGACAGAGGCCCAATCAAATTGTCATAAGTGTATTGGCTTACGCAACTTAAGTCCAGAGGAAGAGCGAGTTTCAGAGTGGACTTAGGCCAACAGTTCTAGCTCCATTCTCTGCTGTTGTTTTAACTCTCGCCTCGCACCTGTCTCCTAGCTGTCCCATACAGCCCGCCGAGTGTCCGGAGGAAGTCGGAGGGATACTACTAGACAACCTTCCAAGAAGAGAAGATGGTCCTCACCCAGGCTGCCAGCGAATCACAAGCAAGATATGGCCACTCCTGGCTTCGTCCAGCTAAAGGGAGCTCAGCGGCCCCTGAGTCCTATGTGGTGCCTGGCGGAGGGTGAACCAAATAGGAATTTGGCTCTCTGAACCAAATAGGAATTTAAAAGGAGGAAGGAAGAAATGGATCCGAGTGGGCAGCCAGAAATGTCTGCTCCAGAGTATGTCTGGAGGCAGTTGTTAAGGTGGTTGAGAGAATACCATCATGTCGGAGATGAGAGAGCTGAGCGCTCCAGAGCTGTGCAGACTTGCCCTAACCGCACGGCCAGCCAGGCAAAGACCCAGACAGAGAAGCTCTCCTACCTACTGCGATTTCCACCACAGTTTTGATTAATGGACATTGTAAATCTGCAAGTAATGGAGATCCTGAACTGTTTTATGAGAGAAGCTTTTCTTCCTTGAGCATCTGGGTTGCATTGAACACACTCCGTTTAGTCAATAGTACTTTGCAAATGTAGAGAAACAGGTTAAGGGCTGCAGACCCTGGCAATGGGTAAGGCACCACTCCTAAAACGTGTAGATTGTCCTAGGGACTTAATGAATGTGTTTTCAGTGCAAGAACCTGGAACCCCTCAGAAACACCCATTTCTCCAAGATTTTGGCCTCTGTCCTATACAGATGTTCCCAATATCCTTCAGTGAGCAGAAGCAGAAAATTGAGAAACCCACCTTAAAAGGGGGTAGCTTCAAATACTTTTTCTTTCGTATTTTTTGTTTGTTGACCAATTTAGCGTCCTGAATGGATTTTAATCCCACTTATGGCATTTTCCATTAGGTCTGAGGGCCTACCGCTCCTTGGGACTCAACTCTAAATCAATCTAGAAGACAGTGATTTCTGAGGATCATGTTTTCTTGTTTTTTCTCTTTCTATATGCCCTCTGAAGAATCCGAAGTAGTCGTTTGCTATTTCTAAATATTTTAAGACTTATTATGAAATCAATCTTGAGTTAGAGATGGTATTGAATATTAATTATCTTCATTTCAACTAATTAAACTAGAATTCATCAGTGGACCGAAGAGGCTTTTTTTGTCAGGGTTGTGATCAGATTCTCAAGGAAAGTCCTTCCATATGTTATCCAACAAAGGAACATGAAGATAGAACTGAGCTGAAAAGTAAAGGAAGAACACAATGTTTTGCCTCCCTTGTATAAGCCTACGTTTTTTTGGTGGATCTTTTCTCGTAATCAATCAGAAATCCAAATGTCTGACATTGATTTTGGAAGATGTGTTTCAGCAATGTTCACAATCTGGGTCTTTTATACTTGGCTTTAAAAATTCTGCAATTTGAAGAAAGATATGCAAGAGATTTTGATCAACAATGTCTCATCTTTACCTGGGGGCAGGGAGAAATTATTTGATTGATACAATAGATTAGTAAGATAATTCTACATGACATCTGTATTTTTCTTTTTAATACAAAGTTTCAAAGTGAAAAGTGAGTTTAATTAAGTGAAAAGATAATCCATGATTAAATAAGATAATGAAGCACATATTGCAAACAAAGGAACATGGTAAAAACTTAAGAGTTGTTGGTTAGGGAGAAAACAGTCAAATAGTTTGAGGCAAAACTTTCTTGACTGATTATTATTATTTTTTTTAACAGCAAGAATGCTAGATTTTATCTACTGTGGGAGCAAGGCAAGGGGCAAAGCCAAGCCTTCCCCATTTCAATATCAATTGCTCCGGAAATGCAGTTACCTGAAGTGGTTGGCTGTCCCTTGTCAGACGTGGACGCGTGTGTGCTAACGATGCAAGGACAACACTGAGGCATGCGGGTTGCAGCTCTCAGCGCGCATGTGCAGAATCCTAATAAGCACTTACCTCTTTCACTCAGAGCAACCTGCAGTGCCTTGAGGGAGATGCTGAGATTTGCACAGAAAACCCCATGTGCGGAGGGGCTTCACAGTACTTGCTCTCTTGGAATCTGTGCTGGGGTTCAGTGGCACCTGATCTGACAGGTTACACACACTTGGGGAGCTGCAGCTGTTGCGGCTCTGTTTGGAGAATTTAGCTCGAGGAGCTGTCAGGGTCCGAATGACGTGGGCCCTAACATCCTAAACATACTCGGGACCAGGTGGTCGAGTGAGGATGGCTCTTATTTCCTGTGATTCTCTCTGACCAAGGATGAGTGGATGGTATTGTGTGGGTCAATAGGTGAGAAGGTGAATTATTTATAAGCCAGGAGTAGGAAACAGCATTGCAATCTAATATTTGAGAATCAGATTCTTCCCACCCCTTATTTTGCTCCATGAGACTGAAGTCCTGCTAGATTTTTATGATAAATTTCTAAGACTCTGATATTGTACCCAACTTTTGATGTATTTGTCCTTTGCTGAGAGCAGGTAAAAACCAACCTCTGGTAGAATCCTTAACAAAAATGAACAGGCAAGAAGGGAGGAAGAATAGAGAAAGAAGCCTAGAGCCCAACAGTCCTCAAAGCTTCTAACTTAGCTCTTAAAGAACTGAAGGTGGCCTGGGCTCGTGACAAGAGGTGATTATAAACAAAAAAAAATGGGCACAGAAGGTCCTCAACTTCCTGCCCCTCCCACCACACTGGACATTGATTCCTCTGTTGGGGCCAATGGTGGGCAAACCATGGTTGGCCCAACAATAAATACCTGTCGAAATGAATCCATGAAATCCTTTTCACAAAGTACTTCGTATTACCAGCTTTTGATGTCCCATGCGTGCTTATTACTTATTCCTCCCCCTCCTCCTAGGCATGGCAAGGGAATCAAGTTATGACTCTTAAGTATTGGTAGTCAGCAAGGGCTGTGAACAAATGTGGACTTCGTTATCTCCATTTTATTTGCAGTCATTCAATTATATTAAATACACTACTCTATATTTTCTATGGTTCTGAAGTCACTAAGATGCTCCTTCTGTTTCCCCATCAGACTGGTTTCATCTTATTGGCAAAGGGATTCTCAGTTTTCATTGACCGGTTAGATTTCCTCAAACTTCAAATGCTTGTTTTCATTTTTGAAAACAATAGGAGGTGTACGCTGTATGTTATGCAATGTGCGGGGCTTCCATATAATTAATTGTCTGGTGAATTTTCTTTTAGGCAAATAAGCAAATTAATTTGTACAAGCTATTAATACCAATTATTAATGCTCTTCATTTTGTTGGTTTCAGCAATCTCTGCATGACACACACTGCAACAAAATGGAAATTGATTTCACCAAGTTTGGCACTACTGCAGTGCTTTGTAACCTTTGCAATGATGCTTATTTGGAAGGCTGGTTTTAATTATCCTTTTTTTTTTTTTTTTTTTGCCTTCATCTCAAGATGCTGATGGGTAACAGTTCTATTGCACTTGACAGTTAAAAATAAATTCATCTCTTTATCTCAAGTGTTCCTATACTGTCCTTGATGCTTGTCACATAAGGAGAATTTCATATGCCCACCAGAAGAGCATTAGCCTAACTCATCTGCCTCTTAGCTTTTAATATGTGGGGAAAAGAAAGCTTCTCACCTATAAGGCAGTGTGGGAAGCAGGCATCCTGGCAGAATATAATCTGGTTTAACCAGGTCTCTTTGAGACTGGAACTAAGGCCCACTGGGATTCAAGACCCCTGTAAAGCAGTAGAATTTGGATCTTCTCTCTACTGCGCTGGCTTTAATGTGACTTTCCAATTATGCCACGTTTTGGTGTCTTCTCATTCTGTCCCTCCTCCCACGGACTGGCTCTCTGGCGCGCTCTGTTGTGTAGCTTCTGCTTTACTCAGACATTTGAAGCCTTCATGACTCTGACTCTCTGGGCCCTTATCACTTCTCGACCTCATGACCTTTCTGCATTTACTCCTACTGCACAATCTGAGTCGCTCCGCACTTCTGTGTTCTGGGAGTCATTTCTACGCCAGGCTCCCACACGGGCCCTTGTCCGGATAGAGGTTGGCTACCCCAGTCCAGGAACTGCAGTCCAAGTGTGGGCAGGGGGAGCATGGCTCACGGGTGCGGGAGCAGTGCTCCCTGGGGCTCTCTCTCTGCAAGGCAGCGAGGCAGGGCCGTTTCCCTTCTCAGCTGGATGGGCTAAGTACTCTGGTCAGGACCCCCAGGAATATGTGAGGACACACCTCGGAGGATCTTTTTAAAGCTAAGTGTGACAACACAGGGACCTCTTGCTCTCTTGGTCTCTCTTCTTACCTCCACATCCCAACCCTTCCCAACATCAAATTTATTCCACCAGCATTTGGATTTCAATTAAGAAGACCGTGACTTGCCAGCTATCGCACGTCCAGTGGCTTAAAATTTTGAAGCGGTGTGGGAAACATTCTGTGTCCTAATGTTCTGCACAGGGAGGGTTGTGTTTGTAAAAGGATAAAATCCATAGAGACTCAAGGAAGATGATAGAGGTGACAGCTCAGAATGCTTGCTTTTCCTTTGGGCCTGACCCTTTTATTAGTTGCTCTCAGCTTTCAGATCAACACCTAGTCATGCAGCAGAGCAAGAGGCTGCAAGCCCAGGGTTACGCTGCCTGCAGGAGGGAATTAGAATGTGTGAGATTATTTATATGCATAGCATTTAATTAAATCTCATGGAGGTTAAGTCCATCTTGAATGTATTCAAGCTGTAACTCACTGCCTGTTTGCTGTTGTTGCCATCTTGATAATTGATTATAACATCCACTGGTCTCTCCGAGTATCCATACTAAATCGGGAGACAGATGTGGTTCTACTTTTGGAGACTTATGATCTAAATATTTTAATGCAGCATTTCCAATTTTCTGTTGGTCTTGCTGGTGGGTCTTTCTAACTGAGAACAAAAGCCAGACTGATAAGGTTTGCTTTAAGAAAGAATATTAAAGTAAGGAACAAACAAGATAGCTTTGTTTGGTCAATATTCAATTAGGCCTTTTTGTCTTTAACCTGAATTTTTCGACGATGGGGTTGCATTTCTTTAATATGCTCAAGTAGGATTTAGTTTTCCTAGGAGATTTCTGAAAAATATCTGGCTGCAAGATAACCGTATTTTTGAAAAACAAACCACAGGGATAAAGGTGACCAGTAAAATGATAGAACTAATGAAAATCGAAACCTGATTAAAAATGTAAATTCTTGTCTCCACCTGACACTGTGCTGTATGCTTCGGTAAAGCTTCAGGGCAAGGATCCGAGGAACAGCCTGGATTCTAGAAGTTAAGTTTGCACCAGAAATAATCTAAGTAGCATTTCTCATTTAAGGGGGGAGGGTCTCTTTCCACTCCCACCATGATATTATTACAAGGCCTCCATGTCACTTACCACTGGACATGCCTGGCTGGCCCTCTCCCCTCATTCTGCCTGGCCTTGCTCTCCCTTATAATAGATGAGGGTCCTCCCTGTCTTTTGGATTTACCAGTGGGTATGGGGGAAGTGGCAGTTCAAGTGGAGGTCTCATATAATACCAGTTTTCTGGATCATTTGATTTATTTAAGTACCTACAATGCCAAGGCCCCTGGGCATTCATCCAACCAACTGCTTATGTTTCAATAAATAATGTCAGCTCTGGGACTCAACGGAATTAGGCCAAGGGCTGGCTAAAGGGTTGTCTCTTCTGCTCTCTGAAGGTTAAGAGATTTGGACTATCAGTGTATAAGACCTTTTTGAGAAAAACATTCCAAGATCAAAATTTCAGAAACGTCTCATTCAATATTCAAATTCCAATGCATTTCAAAAATCTATGTGTAGGTTTTATTTTGGATGGTGTAGAAAAAAAGGCTCTAGAAATTGATCAAGAAAATTAGAATTTAACACCCACTGATTAACCTTAACGGATTTAAATAAAATCCAACAAGTTGATGTCCAAATGGCAGTAAAGAATTCACAGATTGATGAATTACATTTTCAAATGCCAAGGTCAAGGAGAGTTTCAAGTTGATGTTTGAAAGTTCAAATTCCTTAATATTTGCTCCTGGACCATAATGATTAATACAAACACATCATACTAGTTTAAATGAACAAATCATTAACCTTGGTCTTGCAATGAATGAGCACCATAATCAATAAATGATATTTGTTCTTTCTGACCAAATAATTGGGAGATGAGAAGTGTCTAGACAATATTTGCAATGGACACTCAAGAGAGAACAATCCCTTCTAGCTGGTCTGCTCCTGAAGATTTCTCTTGAGTAATAACGTGCACATCACCATTCAAAACAAATAGCTGTGACTGCATGTAACCAAAGACATCCAGGAAATGCTCAGCACACCCACTTGGAGGGGACTTGGGGACCAACAATGAAAGAGCGATTTTAGCTATTCGCAAAAACTCTCCTACGGTGCTATTTTCTGTAGGAACTGGTTCTCTAATTCCTTCTGCTCTATTTCCTCTTTGTCCCCCGCCCCCAAAGTAGTCTGCTCAACCTCCTGATCCTCTTAACACCACTCAGGACTTAGAAAGCAGGGCGTGGTCCCCCGACATGAAACCTCTCCCTTAATCCTCCAGAGCTAAGACCATACTGTCAGGTGTGAACAAAACTTCATTGAAAGTTAGATGATCTTGGAGAAGAGGTACAACACAGAATAACTGACCACTAATACTCAAAGTGGCCTCATAGGGTCACACCACGGGGTCCCAACATGCCCCTGGCTTGCTTCCCTGTGCCAGCAGCCAGCTCATGGGCCACCTCCCATTCTCGGCCTGGCCCACAACCTCTCAACCTCCAGAACTGTACTGGCTATAGCCATGCTTTAATTATTCGAGGATCCATTTATACCTGGCACAGAGAAAGGATGGAGTCTTTCTTCTCTTTGGTTTATAGTCTGTTTCCCCAGCCTCCGTGCCTAGTTCACTTAAGAAACTCTACCCCCACCTCCTATGGCACATTATGATCTGTCGGCCTCAAAAATAATTATATGAAACATAGCGTTAGTTAGGACCGAAAAACCCAGAATGTACTGATGTCGGACCATTCTTTGACCTGTTCCAGATGTTAATCTGGGAGAGTGGTAAAAAGGGAAAGATGCAAAAATTAGGAGAGTGGGAAAGGATAGAAATTATCTTTGGAGCTTTTTATTGTCTTTCAACATTGGGTCTGAGACATTCCTCCACTCTGATAGCTGCCAGTCAATTGAGAGGGCAGGTATTACCTGCTAGAACATTCTCTCTGAGTGTCTTCCATCAGCCGGCATGGGGTTTGCTGAATGTTTTTGTATGAAATGAAAAGGCATTTTGCCTTAGCTGTGTTGTATGCCTGTATTGCATGCATGGTGTTGGTGTTGCCTTGTATAGCACTGGAAGGTTCTGTGTGTGTGTGTGTGTGTGTGTGTGTGTGTGTGTGTGTTGAATAATCCCTCAGGGAACTCTTGGTAGGCCTAGACTCTGAGGTCATCTTTGCTTTTCATTATAAAAAACTAAGTGGATGTCTTTTTTCGAAGTAGCTACCACTTTTCATGGGCTGCAATAATTATCACCAGTTTGCTTTTACCCAATAAACTGAGCATTGTGCTTATCAGAAGGAAAGCATGATAGCTTATCCTTTCTTCTCCCAAGTTCAGAGAGAATCTTTATGACCATTAGTTTAAACTCTTTATCAGGTAAACTACTTATCTTCATTTCATTAAGTTTTCTTCCTGAGGTTTTATCTTGTTTTTTCATTTGGAACATATTTCTGGTTTTTTTGTTTGTTTGTTTGTTTGTTTTTTCATTTTGCTTGGCCCTTTGCTGGTTTCTACACAGTAGATGAAACAACCACCGCTCCCAATCCTGAAGTCTTGAAGGAGTGGTCTCATGTCAGAGGTGAACCTTGTCATTCAACCCGCCTAAGCTCTTGGTTGTCTCTTGAATTTTTGTGATTCTGATTGTCCAGCCTACTTTATTTTTAATAGCACATTCCCACTAGTTGAGGATGTGCTAAGACCTGTCGGTATCCCCAAGGGGAGGATCTCAGCACCTCGATTCAGGCTAGTCAGAAGCCAGATCCTCAGGGACAGCTTTTAAAGTCTGCAAATATGTACAGTCCTGTGGGGCTGCAAGCATAAGTCCCTTTGGTGACCAGAGCCAGGTGATCTGGGGGTGTCCCCTTGGGTGGCAGTCACAGAAATTGGGGCTGTGGATGAGTGTATAAACTTTTCTCTGGGAGATACTGGTGAGCTCTAGCAAGGCAGAGGATCATGGAAAGGTGGCGTCCACCAGCCTAAATTCCCAGAGAGCAGCGAATTAGAGCCTTAGATGTGAGCCATGCTAGAGGCCTGCCCTGTAGGCCGAAGCTCCTGGACAAGCAGAGGGGCCTCTTTCACAGAAAGACAAAGGGTGTGTTTTAGGCTCCTGTCTGCGCCCAGCGCCCTGGGGAGAGGGGGGGGTGGTAGCCTGCCAAGAACAGTCTGTGAAGGATACAGCCCCTGGGGACCCAGAAGGCAAGTCCACCTGGCCCCCAGAGAGTGGCTTTAATAAAGGGGTGTACCTGGGTGGCTGCCCCAAAAAACAGGGGACCAGACACGTATAAGAGCTCCTCTCCATGAGACACTGGCACTCAGGAGCGCCGTGGAAGATGAGGCCATGGGAGAGCCTGGCACTAGCTCCCCTCTCCGAGGTCTCCGAAGAGGACTGCCGCCAGCCCGGACATGCGGGGTTAATGAGAAGCCTGCCCCACAGGTGTAGGCCGAAGCCTTGAGGATCAGCTGATAGGCCTCCTTCACAGGAAGGCCAAGCCCCCGGGTCGGCTGCCTCGCGCCGCGTCCTGGCGTGAAAGCTGTGTGAGAACCCTTTCTTCCTTGGTTATAGTCCTGTGGGACCTG
Organism: Potos flavus; assembly: GCA_028534135.1. NCBI lineage: Eukaryota > Metazoa > Chordata > Mammalia > Carnivora > Procyonidae > Potos > Potos flavus. The sequence goes on from CM052883.1 coordinate 100,501,951, forward strand.
CAAGCAAACCCTGCCGGCCTCTGGAGCCAGGCCAGGTGGGAGCGTTCCCCGGCGGCAGCTGCGAAAGTCCTGGTACGAGGGTGGAAGCTTCCTTCCGGGTGATCCCGGTTGTTACAGTCCCACAGGATCGAGAAACGCCAGCGTCCCTGGCCTCCACAGCCAGGGGATCTAGGGCTGTCTCCTGGCCGCGGCTGCAAGTACGGGGACACCAGATGTGTGTAAGAGCTTTCTTCTGGGAGATACTTGTGCTCTGGAGCACGGCAGAGGGAGAGTATGAACATGGCACCCACTGGAAAGAAAGAAAAGGAGAGAAATGAAAAAAGAAAAAAAAGGATTAATGGGGAAAAAAGATGGCGCCCGCGCGTCTCTGACCTCCGGAGAGCGTTCCAGCAGGCTCCTATAAATGTGAGTTAATTTAGTTGTCTGCCTCTCGGGCCTCGTGTTAATAACATAAGCAAATGAGCCTCTTTCAGTGTAACCTGGGCTGACTTCTTTGTTTGAGTTGGGCCCTGGGGCAGGTTTCCCAGATGGCTACAGTCTTATGGGGCTTGCGGGTCTCGTGGATGAGAGCCCTGTTGGTTTTCAAAGCTAGATGTTTTGAGGGTTTGTCTCTCTGGTGCAGGTCTTAAAAGTTGGGGTCCTTGAAGTGCGTTCAAACTCTTGACTCCACAAGGAAAAACTCCAGGTTTTGCGTTCCCTCCAACTGAAGGTTGCTGTGCCTGGAGTGGGGTTTATGCCAAGATTGTGTCCCAGCCTCTTCTCCCTTCTCAGTGGTCTTTAGGTATTTTTGTCGTCGTCGTCGTTGTTGTTTTTTCCCCAGAGGAAACTTCCATCTGTAACTATCGACTCACTGTGTGTGTGTCTGTGGGAGGAGGTGAGTCAGGCTTCCAATGTCGCCTCCTTGAACCAGAACTCGAATTTGTGCTAGCTTAAATAGACATTTTCTGGTACCTCAATCATTTATTCAGCAAATATTTAAAAACCCGATAAGTATGAGGATATGAAAGGTGCAAGGAATACAAACATGGGTCCTTTCCCCAAAAAGCGAAGTCTATTAGAGAGCTAGATGTATAGAGAGATTAAACAGATATGTCCCTTTCCACGGTTTACACTTGTTTTAAATTTTGTTTCCCCGAGTTTTAATTGTTTTCCCAAAAGTAAACCCTGAAAAAGGAATTTGGGTGGGAGCGTCTCCCCTCTCCCTTTCCGGCCCACCCTTTGTTGGCTGAGGTCACCCTTGGGTGTGAACTCGAGCCCTTTTGGGCTGCCCTGTGCACTGACTAAACCTGCTCCTTCTCCTTCCAGAGAGAGCTGCCCGGAGCACGTGACCTCTGGGCCGGCCAGGGGCTCTGAGCCGGGCAGCCCCAGCTTCAGCTCGGGCCGTGGAATAGCAGCTCGTTACTTTAAATATTCATATTCAGTGCCATGGAGTCTCATTCTATCGCAAATAATATCATTCTCTCTCACATGCTGTCTTTCCTGGGATCTCTCCAAGAACTCCAGCAGCAGTCACTCTGCCCAGGATGTAGGCCTGATTTGATAATCTTTTTTTTTTTTTTGATAATCTTCTATTTGATGGAAATCCAGGAAACCTGTTAAGTCCACTAATAGGCCTCTTAGTTTGGGGGTTGTTATTGCTGACTTTACACCATTGAAACACCGATGATCAGGCCACTTGGTGTCGTGCCAGCCATTGCTTGAAGCTGCAGGGATGTGGGATGTGCACAGAACCAAAGTCCAGTAACCTGGCAGTCTGGGATGACAGTTGCCCACTAAAGAAGAGAGTTTGGGTGATCTAGGGCCACTGAGCATATCTTCATCTTCATCTTTGTCATATCTTTATCTGAAGTCTTTATTTTCAATTGTTTTGCTCATTTAAAGTCATTCCAAGCCTCCCCAGAACTGGGCTCCCAAAGTTACCAGCTCTTTGGGGTTTTAAACACACGTTTCCCCAGGCATTGCTAAGATGCCACGGCAGGTAGATGGTTCCAAGGGGTTTCTAGTCTTGGCTACATGCACCATCCAGCATGAGCCCTTCTTTTCCCACTTTCGTGAGAGCAGGTGTGATCCTTTGCTTTTCAAAGGCCTGACACTCTTTTCCTGCCCCGGGGTGAATGGCATTTAAAAAAAACCCCACCATTTCCTCACAGGGAGACACTGAAGAAGAGCTAGCATTAGGAACTGCTACCTCTCTTCTAAGATCAATTCTTGCTGTTCCTTCTGCATGAATGCTTTTCTCTTTACCCCATAAAGTCTTCAGATTCTCAGAGCACCAGGAAGTTCAGAGTGAGGATGAGGATCTGGTAGTAAATAGAGACAGAGGAATTAGGACAAGCTCTTTGGAAACTAAATAAGGAGAAAGTTGGAAAGAAGGCTGGAAAGACAAAGGAAAAGCAGAGACATAGAGGAAAGAGAAGAAGAAAAGGAGGAAGCACTTCTCCTTTTGTAAATTGTTATGATAATGAGAAAAACAAGACTCATGCATGTGACAATGTTGTGATGTCCACTAAGGGAGTACACAGATCAGTGCAAAGCGCTCGGGCTGCAGAGGGCCACGTGGGGAAGTACTCGTGACCACAGTCGTGTGGTGGAGCACAGGAGGGGTTTGACCACAGCTGCTACGTGGGCAGTCTGGCTGTATCATTGTTGGAGGCAAAAGCTGGATTTTGTCCTTTACTAATCCTGATACACTGATTTCTGTATGTTGACTATATTGCCCAAATAGAAAGAGTATGGTAAGTTTATGGTAAAAAAAAATTTTTAAGTAATGGTCTAAATTTCTCAGATTTGATGAAAAACATCAACTTAGATATTCAAGAAACTCCATGATCTCCAAGCAGATAAGTACAAAGAAATCACACCTAGGCATATCATAGTCAAAATGTGGAAACACAGACTATGTATGTTTGAGTGCGATAATCTCATTGTGATCGGGCTTCTGGGTACATGCTGCTGCTTCGTTCCTGAGCAAACCCAGATGTGTGCTGATTGATAAAAATACTTCTAAGGCTAATTTCTCCTTTTTTTTATTTTTTTAAGATTTTATTTGTTTATTTGACAGAGCACAAGCAGGGGGAGCTGCAGGCAGATGGAGGGAGAGCAGCGGGCGCCCCGCTGAGCAGGGAGCCCAACGCAGGGCTTGATCCTGGGAGCTTGGGCTCATGACCTGAGCTGAAAGCAGACGCTTAGCTGGCTGAGCCACTCAGGTGCCCCTAATTTCTCCTTGAAATTAAAAATCTCCATCTGTACATTTATTAAATTTATTGTTACCTGGTTTAGAGGTGGTTGGGGAACCTCAAAGCTAGATATATGCCATGAGTTTAAAAAAAAAAAAAACACAAAACTTTTGGTAGATTAGCTATCACTATAATAGCAGAGTTTATCATCGGCTTTACCCAAGCCTGTGTCAGAGACCTTCAGAAGAATCGCTCATCGTTTTCACAAATCATTTTGCTGCCAGAATGCTTTTGAACAAAAGGAACAAAATATTTAGATCTATAATTCTAGAAGTGAGTTCTTACCTTCTTAGGGACCTTTGAAACCTGTCCTGTCATGTTTCATCCCTATTTATATCAGATTTTTCCAGAAGTCCCATTCTCTTTTCCAAGTATCCATTATAACCTGGACTCTTCTACACACTGTTTGGTACATCCAGGATCTCTCCTCCACCCAGCGTCCTTCCCTGGTACCCAGTTTACCTTTCGCCTCATAGAATTTCTACCTCCCCAAACCGTATTATCCACATGACACCCTAACATCTCAGTTCCTTGACTTACTCCACCACAAACACTTCTCATGTTTGTAACCTGGATGTCTCTTCACTAGAAACCATACCAGATTAAAATTCTCAGTTTTAAACACCCCATCTTTTGATGGCTCCCAAGGCTTCCTGGCGCCTGCACCCTCACTGCCCCAGGTCTTCGAACCCATCATGACTTTCACTGCAGTGGTCCTAACACTTCCCCACAAGTGGTCAGTTCCTTTGTGTCTTCACTTTGTTCTCTCTCCATTTTTTAGTTTATCCCCATCCAGGGCATCAAGTGCACCCAAGCCTGTTGCCACGCTCGATCTCTGTCACACCTGTCTGCAAAACTTTCAATTCTCTCCATTCATGTAGCTCAATACTGTGAGAAAATCATGAAAACAATCTTCATGTAGCAAACTGCACTCAGGTGCCTAATAAAGAAAACTTTCTACAGCTGAAGATAGCAATTCATTACTATCTTCTATCTCAAGCTTCTCCCTTCGTTTCCAGTTGACAACATGCTTCATATTTCACGAAAAATCAGAAGCTATTGAATAGAGTTCTGAAATATCCTCGTGTCAGAAGCTAAAAGTAATCTTCATCTGTACCTGTCTTCTTACTCTCTTTCATTATAGAATTGCTAAAGGTAAATCTCTTTTTCACTAGATCCAATTTCCCTTCTCTTCTGCACCTTCCATCTCTGCTATAATATAATTTTTGAAAATCTAGAACTAAAAAGTTATAATAACTTAAATAAAAAATTCATTGGGTGGAATTTTTTTTAAATTTTATTTTTTCATTGTTTATGCACCACACCCAGTGACCATGAAGATAGCAGAATAGAGAGTTAGTGAGATTAAAGACAGATCAATAAAAAGTATTCAATCTAGAGAACACAGAGAAAAAAAGATTGGAGTCAAATGAACACAGCCTTGGGGGGGGGGGGTCCACAAAACATATCAAGTGGTCTAATATATGTGTAACTGGAGTCCAAAAAGGAGAAAAGTGTGTGGTAGAAAAAAAATTTTTTAAGTAATGGTCTAAATTTCTCAGATTTGATGAAAAACATCAACTTAGATATTCAAGAAACTCCATGATCTCCAAGCAGATAAGTACAAAGAAATCACACCTAGGCATATCATAGTCAAAATGTGGAAACACAAAGATGAAGAGATAATCTTGAGAGCAGCCAGAGGGAAATGTCACATTCCAGAGGAAAATGAGATAAATGACAGCTGGTCTTCATCAAAAAACAATACAGACCAATATATGATGAAATGCCATCTGAAAATGAGGGGAGAAAAAAAGCCCTAAACTTTTCTCTGTCTCTCTCTTTTTAAAAGATTTCTTTATTTATTTTAGAGAGTGAGTGAGTGCGTATGGGGGAAGAGGCAGTGGGAGAAGGAGAGAGAAGCAGACTCCCCACTGAGTGTAGAGCCTGACGTGGGGCTCAATCCCAGGACCCCAAGATCATGACCTGAGCTGAAGCTACAAGTTGGAAGCTGACTGAGCCACCCAGGCACCCTACAACCCAAATTTTCTACTCTGTATCTTATATCTAGTGAATGTATTTCTTAAACATGTGAGTGGAATAAAGACATTCTCAGGTAAATGAAAGCTGAGAGAATACGTAGCCAGTAAATTGTACAATAAGAACAGCTAAATGCTTCTGACTGAAGAGAAATGGAACCATTCGGAAGCTTGTGCATAGAAAGGAATGAGAAGCACACAAAATGGTAAATGTGTACCTATAAAAGGATATGACTTTTCTAATTTTCTTAAAGGACATTTGACTCTTCAAAGCAAAAATAGTAACATTTTAAGGTAGAGTTTATGAAGAATGTAGAAGGAAAGGATGGGTCAACAGTGGCACAAAGGATGTGAGGGCGGGCAAATAGAATTATACTGATACAGAGTTCTACACATGTGAGTGGGAAATGGAAGTGTCAAGGGTGAAGTCTCAGAGCTGAGACGTGGAATTATGCAGTATTAACTCTGATGAGCCGTTAAGGTTGAAAAGTGCTGTTCTGAAGTCTCTCCTCCATGGTCTGATCCATTTCCAAAGCTTTAACAGTCATCTCCATGTTGTTTTAATCCCAGATTTCTAACTCTGCTTCAGACCTCTCCTCTGAAATCTAAACTTGCATTTCCAGTTGTGTACTTGACATAGTATATGGCTCAATGGCATTTCAAATGTAAACAAACCAAAATGGAATCCTTGATTCACTTCCTTTTGCTCTCTCCTCAGTCTTACCCACCTCAGTAAATGATGCCACCATCTGCCCAGCTCGAGCCAGAAAGGAGGAGTTGTTGTGCATTCTGCCTTGTTCCCCATTCTCTCCAATCTACTACACCAGGAAGCCTTGTTTCTATCTCTACATACACACTTCCACCACATGTAGCTAGGGCAGCCCCTATGTAAGTTCCTCTCTAGTCACTCCACTTCTGCTCTTATACCCACAGCGCATCTAATCTGGTAAAATGCCAACAGAAGATTGACATGCCTTTGCTTAAATCATTTCCTGGACTTCCATGGCTCCAGGAGTACAATCCATACATTGCAAGGGCCTGGAGCTTGTGGGCCCTGCTTCCCTCCCCGCTCACTTACTACACTCCAGCCACACTGCCTTGCTTTTATTTCTCACGCCGAGGGCTGGGACTAGTGTGAAGTGAATGACTCGCAAAATATCAAAAATTTAAAGATAGGATCAGCACCAGTGTTATGCCAAGTTCTATTGGAGTTTGAGGCAAAGGGAAGTCAGTGGTACTCAACCTGTCTTTATTTCCCATACTGATATTTTGTTCATCATGGGGTGTTGTTTTTTTTTTTTTTGCATTAATTTCGATTTTGAAAATATTGCATTAAAATCTCATTTATTTTGGTTACTGAGGTTTTTGGCACTTCCTTTAATTTTGTAACCTAGGTGAGGGTCTCATGCTAGTCCTTGCCCTGCTCAAACCACCAAGTTCATTCCTGCTTCATGATCTTTGTTTATTCTTTTCCCTCTGGATGGAATCTCCCTTCCACCAACTCACTGCATGGGTGGTTTCTTTCTGTTCTCGGGTCTCAGCCTAAATGACACTTCTGTAGGGAAAGTGATTATCCTGTTTCAACACTAATCCCACCCTGCCCCCATTTACTCTTTATTGCAGATAGCACTCTAATTTTTTTCTTAAAAGGATTTTTCACAGTCTCTAACAATTTGCTTTGCTGACCTGTTGGCCTGTCTGTTATCTGTCTCCCTACGAGCATATACTCCATAGGAAGTAAGGAGTCCAGCATTATGCTCAGATTACAGCAGCCCCCCAATGCGTTCTTTTAAATACATATTTTTAAAATGAATTAATGAATAGGCCGAGTCCACATTTAATAATGTTCCACCCTTCTCTTCCTGGCCATTGCTTTTCTTCTCTATTATGATCTCCCTCTCTAGCCCATGAGAGAATGAGATCTTCCTGAAACAAATACCCTTAGAGTTTTCTCTAAAAAAAACCCACAACACAAAGAGTTTACATGGAAACCAAACCAACCTACAGAAGGGAAGGTGGATGATGATCCTCTTAGGTCTGCCTCAGATTTTTATTTGTTCAGGATTTATGAATTAGTAATTATTTCCATGATTGCACAAAGGCTTATAGTCATAACTGTTGAATCCAATTAACTGCTGAGACTATTTGGTACATTCAATGATTTTTTTTTTAATTCAACCATAGAAAGAAACTCTTATTAAAATTTCAATATATGGAAACTGGCTTTTAGGTTTTCCCTTTATGTTTCTAAGATAATAAATCTAGCAATGGTTTATTCATTCAATAAATATTTATTGAATGCCTACTATATTCCAGGCATGCTCTCAGGTGCTGGGTGTACAGCAATGAACAAGTCATAGTCTTTGCTTTATGGAATTTATCTTCTAGTACAAGGAGGCAGTAAGCAAGTGAGCAATCCAGGAAGAGAGATTGTTTGGAAGAAAACTAAAGCAACCTAAGGGGGACGAAGAGGAGCGGAGTAGGTGTGAGTGATGGAGGGAACCTATTTTGGGGCGGGGGGGGGGTGTCAGCAAAGGCCTCTTTGAAGACCTGACATTTCTGCAAAAGCCATAAAAGTGTTTGGCCTTGAAGTCTGCTTTGTCTTAGATATTAGTTCCGCAGTCATGAGTTGAATTCTCTGGAAGCGGGTGCTAAAACAGGCTCTGGGTATATGATGCTGATTTGGGATCAACCCTGTGAAAGGAAGGGAGGGGAGCAGGACTGGGGCAGAGGGAGACATTGAAGTGTCATGCCACAAGTAACCTGTGTCTATCAAATAGTGCTTTTTTTAATTTTAATTTTTTATTTTTTTTAAAAAAGATTTTATTTATTT
>CM052883.1:100510558-100560734 GCA_028534135.1 Potos flavus
CAGAGAGAGAGAGATCACAAGTAGGCAGAGAGGCAGGCAGAGAGAGAGAGGGGGAAGCAGGCTCCCTGCTGAGCAGAGAGCCCGATGCGGGGATGCGGGGCTCGATCCCAGGACCCTGAGATCATGACCTGAGCCGAAGGCAGAGGCTTTAACCCACTGAGCCACCCAGGCGCCCCAAATAGTGCTTTTTAAAAAAGGCTTTTCGTGTTATAGCTTTGTTCATCCCAAAATGCAAATAATCAATACACTGTGAAGTGATTGATTGAACAAATATTTAAGAAATATCAACTGTGCACTAAGCACTCTGATAAGGACTGGATGGGAAGGAGAAGTGGGGCCCTCGTGGAGCCCTCATGTCCCAAGGAACAGAGATCTATGAATAATTTCAATTCAGTGTGGAAACCGTATTTAAAAGAGGCTCTCAGATGCATTGAAAGGCAAATCATTGGCTAAATGATTTACCTGGAAGTACATTTTGTAGCTAACTGACCTGGCAGCCTTATTGGTATGCAGCCTCCCTCAGAAATCAAGTATTCTATGGGAACACTTTTAAAGTTGTATTTTGGAAGAGCCAGAAAGTTGATAATCCCTGCCCTCGGAATCACAGATCTAGAACATCTCTTCCACACTTTATCATTCAAGACTCTGGGGGTTCAGCTGATTCGTTTTTGGAACATTTGGACAGATAATGAATAAATAAAACTTTCAGGTAAGAGAATAGGACCTGTATTATTTTTCCACCTAAGCCCGCATAGTTACAGCCGCACACAGGGCATAGAACAAATAATTCCCCTGCTCTCAAGACATAAATGCTTGGAAGATATTTATATGTTACAACACAGTATATATAATCTATTTGTATTCAGCTAATGTCTAAGAGTTCTGTTAAAGGGGCCCAAGGAGACAGCTCTTCCCAGCCCAAAATAAAATTAATCTGGAAAATCTAAAGAAAAAAAGTGAAATAAGGAGTTGAGTAGAAAATTAACCTCCTGAAGGGAACGCCATAAGATTTGCTTTAAGAAAAACCTGGAAGCTTTATTTTAGAAAGAGAATATATCAACAATATAATTATTGTGACTATTAGTTTTCTGTGCATTTTTAAAAAGATTTATTTATTTATTGAGAGAGACCACGTGCACCCAAGTGGGGGGACGGGCAGAGGGCGAGAGAGAATCCCAAGCTGACTCCCCACTGAGTGCAGAGCCCATGGTGGGGCTCCATCTCAGGACCCCGCGATCATGACTTGACCCGAAATCAAGAGTCAGATGCTCAACCAACTGAGCCACACAGACGCCTTAGTTTTCTGTGCCTGTTTTATGCAAATAATACACTTATTGAAGAACTCTAAGAATATTTGAAAAATAAGAGGAAATAAATACCACCTATAGTTCTACAGCCAAGAATAGCTACTCTTATCTTATAGTGTTATTTGTATGTATCATATTTTTTCATTTAATTAAAAATTTTTCACTATGTAATGGAGACGTGAAAGAGGAACTCAAGTTCTGGGATGGAAGAGTCCCACAGCAGCAGAGGACGCTGTGCGTTGGAAGGGTAACTTGGCTATGAAGCTCTTAAATTAAGTTTTGGCATTTGTAACTCAAGACACCCCAATCTATGTTTAGTCTTTAATCCTGTAGGAGAGACTTGATTAAGAAGAGGACCGAGTGAACTAGTGTACTGAGAACACCTTACTTAGGGATTTTAGTTTTTAATATACGGGTGTGGAGGTAGCTAGGGACCGAAAACCTCCTGGTTACTGGAATTGTTTTGTCTTCTAACCCCTGCCTCCTCAGGTGCCTTCCTGAGCCAGGCATGTCTTTACGGAGAACACCATAGAGCTGATTGCTGCCTGGGAAGCTTGAGGCAAATCCTCCATTGTCTGATGGAATTTGTCCTTGGGCTAAAATAATGGGTCTGTTTGCCAAGCAATGCACAATTTTAGGCTAGATCAATGGGGCATGTTAAAAGCGCACACACACACAGGATGTTCCTGTGGCTTTTTGAGACCATTATTGAAGAAGAGGAAAGATTTTGCCTGCAAATCTGTTTGACTGTCAACCCTCTAGTATGCTTGGACAGGATCCTAAGACTGCTTTTTACTTCTGTGCCTTTCCTGGGATGATATATTTGATGTGCAGTCTTTGCATGAGGAACTACAAAGTGCAGGAATTGACGAGGGTTTCCAAGGTGGACGGTGGACTTTAGGTGGTAAGATTAGGGTTCTCTCTGGGACCTTAGCAAGAGACTATAATGAATTCACTTTGTAACGTGCGGAATGAAACTCCTTTTGTCTGACCTGTACAGAGTTGCCTTTTTTTTTTCCACATTGGCGATGATTTAAGTCGAGAAAATCACTTTTCCTGGAAAGCACTTTCTAAATTACTATCTTTCTCTATGATATCATTTCTTTGTTGTCCCATGGAAAAAAATCAGCCACAAAGGGGATCACTATAAAGGTACAGCTGCCTTTTTCTTCCTTTCATGAGGGATAGAATGGCTTTTATTGTTCGAGTTGATTTTTGTTGTTTCTGAGCAATGCAGTATGGACCAAAATAATAATGAAGTAGTACATCTTTGGTTAAAAATAGACTAGATTAATTAGAGTATATACACTATCATTTGGGAAGCACATTTATGAGAGTACCAATTCCCCTTGGTAAATGGTCACAGGAGTCAAAGTCAAAAATATAATTAAGTCTGTCTTTTCCTGGACATGTTACACATTCATGGAAAGGGAGGTGCCTCTCTGACACATCACTTTAGAGTAATGAGATTATAATTCTGCCCCCAAACCAAGACTCTTGTCTGATTTTCTTTGCCTTCTACTTAGAGGTTTTCTGTATTTCACAAGGGGAGAGGCTCAGCAGTTGACATATAGATTAATTTCCTCTCCTGGGAGATTTTGGAAAGGATGCTCCTAGAGGTGTAACGATTGGGTCTAATTCTCCCTGAGTGACCATCATCGTCCCCCCAACACACGCATATGCAAGCAACGCAGCCTACACCATTCTCCATCTCCATTTGCCCCAGCAACTGGTCTATGCTGTCTCAACTTCCTGAACAAAGTCAAGCATAGGACTTAGGCAACTCTAAAAAATTTCTCTTCATCCATACTTTTCATTGTCAATTATTCCAGATAGAAATGAAGATTAAATAAGAAATATAAAGAGAGTTTAAAGGATTTTTTTCATTCTGAATGTCAAAGCCTTGGGTTTTGGACCTTAGCCATCATTGTCAAAATCTGACAGTGAGTATTTCTTTTTTGGTTCTGAACGTATTGAACTTGAACTAGGTCAGTGCCCCCAGCACTTAGAGTTTTTAGGGCAGGTTTCATATGTGTTCCCACCATAAAAAGCAAAAGTCTTGAAACAGAATGTTGACTTCATTTTTAGATGTTTCAGGTGCCGTCAAAAAAGGATGACAAAGATTTTAATTGCACATCTATTTGACTGCTTGCCAATCTTCTGAGTAACCTTTTGGGGCTTTGAGGCATTTTGGTAAAAAGTGTATCAACTGATTTATAAATTGGAATGGCTAAAGATTATATAAGAGGCAAAACTTCATTGTTATGACTTGGAGAATGAAACTAGAATAAAGTGTCAAGGTATTTATTCTGGAATTCTCGACTTTGAGAATGTAAATGCCATTCAGCCGACACTCAGTTTGAAATATGTCTCTTGGGGTGAGGAGCCTCGCCTGCATGTGGATGTCTATGCTTTGGACTAAGGAATGTCCACTTATGCAAAACCAGTTATATACTTGTGCCAAGTATAGGGCACTGCTCTGTGCAATTTGGGAATACTAATTCAAGGGGACAATAGAGAGTTTTGTGTCTAATGATAGGATTTGTGAGGATGTAGGTCTGGAGGAAGAATGGTAACCACCAACACAGCTCTACTTTCTATTGTAGCTGTGTTCTCAGAAAAGCAGGCCACCTTTTCCATTTCTAAGATCTGAAGAGGAAATTCAGTTTTAGTGACATACACCTGGATTGATGGCAGATATACTCTGTTGCCTACTCAATAGCTAACCCACCTTCTTCCTTGCTCATGTAACAAAAGTCTATGTGGGTGGCAACATGCTGAGGAAAGGGGACTTCTGGGAAATGCTTTGGTCTCTAATTAAGTAGGACCAGCATACATCCCAGTTTTTCTGATGGTGCTGGAATATGTGTACTGTTCTAATAAAATTCTAGTTTAAGTGATAATTTATATGGTCTACCTATGAATATGAGAGAAATTGCTGCTCTACTTTCCTCCGGTCTCTGGCTATGTAAACTGAGGGTGTGATGCTTGGAGGTGAGGCAGCCATTTTATGACAATGAGGATGGGAGCCAAGATAGAATCAGAGAATCAGATCCAAAACAACAACTGATGCTGGAACTCCAGTGCCCGTGGATTTGGCAGTAAAAGTGAAGGCTTCCTTTTCTCACTTCAGATGCTTAGAAAAACATTCTGTTACTTGCAGAGGAAAGTGTGGAGGAAGGGAGAAACAGGGATGAAGCTTTTCCATAAAAAGGATTTTGCATCATTTTGGATAAGATTTCTGAGTTATATTTAGTACTATTTTCTCCATTCCTCCTTAAGAATTCTGGAAATTATGTTTGGTTGAACAGAATGGTAGAGGATAGTCCCATGGTCTGCTGGGTGAAGAGGAGTGGAAATTGAAAAGGAGTAACTTTTTCTCACCCTCTCTGGTGGGCCTTTCTTGGGACCCCTGGAAATTGGTAGCAGGATGTCTAGGATAAAGTTCTCACACGATTGAGCCACCATCAACCCTGCCCCAAATGTCACCAACTAGATCTGGGGACTCAATAATTTGATTTGTGCATCACCAAAATGGCTATGTTTACTTTACAGATATGACATTGCTTGTGCACTATTTCAGAGGAAGATATTTGTTGAGAAACTCTGAAAACTATTCTTGATTCTCTTTAAACTATATAGAAAAGAGAACAGATTTCCATTCGCTTACTTGAGATTACTTTAGGCAAATGATGACTGAATCCCAAGAATTCCATATGGCTTGGATAGAACACTGACTCATTGCGTAACTAACCTGTGCTCACACAAAGTGAACCAAAAGCCCATTTAAACATTGTTTTAGTGTTGATACCAAACACCAAATTGTTCAGCTCTTCTCCAATATATATGTAGGTATTATAACTTATAAAGCATATTATAACTTATAACTTATTATTATATTATAACTTATAAAGCAAAGCTACTGATTTTCAAGGGAGAAGACCACTCATCCGTATAGTCTCTGGCACTATGGCTGGCCTGTGGTTTAATGCGGGCAGTCCTGTCTTCCTCTCTCCCTTACTGTAGTGTGTGATCCCATGGGGTTTGGCGGCGAGATCTGAATATTTACAGGCTAGCTTTTTTGCATCCTTCTTAAACAGTACAATGTTCTTTTTGTTTCCCCTTCTCCAGAAGTCCACAGAGAATGCTGCACTTACAGTGAGTGGAAGAGTGCTGTAGTGGATCATTCCTAGGCTACTGATTTGTCTGAATGAGTCCAACATTTTAAATATCTGTAGTGATCTGCAACAATTAAAGAATTAATCTTCCCAGGACCATTTCCTACCTTTTGCTGGGTGGTATGGTCATCTTGGGCTAACCTCTCTGGCGGGACAGACCTCACGACTGACAGTCCACTCCAGAGATGAGATGGAGTGAAAAGAATGTCTAACGTGACAGTCCCACTAGCAGCACGTAAAAGTACTCATTTCACTGCACGCTCCCCAGAATGGATATTGCCTCTTCATATCCAAGTGGCAAAGATTTTAAAAAACTGGTATCTCATGACTATTTTAGATTTATTTCTTTAATCACCACAGAGGATATATGTTTGCTCTTTGTTATCTTTCCTTTTAATTGCCTGTTCCTGTCTTCTCACTTGTTATCAGAATATATATTTTCTCTTTTTAGCTTGAATTTCTTTGCATAAGCAAAATTGTGTGTGTGTGTGTGTGTGTGTTAGTGTGTGCGTGTGCACGTGCTTAAGACAGTGCTTCTGAATTGGGCTTGGGCACAGGGAAGTAGTATCAGCATCACCCACCTCCATGGCAATATGTCTGATGGGTGAAAGAAAGCCCAGATAGTAACATTTTGAAAAAGCAAGATCTTTTGATACCCTAGCTATTAATTAATTATTGAACCAATCGATTTACCCATTGTCCTTCCACAAACCTACATTGAGGGCCTACTGTTCCAGGCACCATTTTAGGAGCCGAGGGCAGAGCTGTAGTAAGATGGCACCCCTGCCGGCGTGGGGTTTACATTGCAGGGAGAAGATACATGACAACCAGCAAACAGATAAATGATATTTGCTAATTTCTGGTATTGATGAGCACTGTGACAAAAAATAGAACAAGGGTAAAAGGATAAAATGCGGCAGTGGTGGGCATGTGTTAGACACCACACTCTGAGTCTCACCACAAACATCATAGTGTCTTTTGGACAAAGAAGGAAGAATTATCATTCCTTCCTTATCTCCTTCCTCCCTCCCTTTTTCCCTTACTCCCTCCTTCCTCCTCTTCTTTCTCCCCTTCCTTTCTTCCTCCCTTCCTCCCTTCCTCCCTCCTCTCTTCCTCCCTTCCTCTCTTCCTCTCTTCCCCTCTTCCCCTCTTCCCGTCTTCCTCCCTCCCAACCCTACTTCTCTCCCCTCACTTCACTCTTTCTTTTGGACAGACAAGGCAGACTGAGTGAGGACTTCTAGGATTATGTTTTTCTTTTCCTTCATGGAAAAGCTTATTTCTAGTGAATATTGTATTATCACTTTCAAGGACATAGTTCAACCTTGGTGAAATTGGCATATACTTGAAACGAATAAATATCCTTCAGGTCCCATCAGTGCTCTTCCTTCATTGCCCAATTCCTTAAGGTGAGTGAAGTCTTCACTGAGTATTACATGACCTCACTGCTTTTGCATCAACACACTCGGCTAACGAGCCTTTTCCAGGCCTGTGTGTATTGGCTCATCTCCATTTTTGAATATATGTGTCATTAATTTTCAAGTGTTCTTGATTCAGTCACAGGGCTAATGATGTTGAGGATAAAAATATTTCTTCTAAAATGAAATTCCTGCCAGTTCACTTCTGTACAGTAGTTCTTCACAACCAGACTTCCTGCAGCTCATTTCAGATGAAGGTGTTTAAAATCTTCTTGTGGTCATTTGAGCCTGTTTCAAAGGAGCAAATTGTAGCCACTTTCACAGTGACCCTAACGTACCCTACCTGTTAAGTTTAAAGCTCCCCGTTTAGTAGACTCTGTTTATATGTACGTATATACATTAGAATAATGTTCCCAGTGACTCCTTGGCCCTTAACTTTTTCTGCCTTTTTTTTTTTTTTTTAAAGATTTTATTTATTTATTTGACAGAAACAGAGATTACAAGCAGGCACGGAGGCAGGCAGAGAGAGAGGGGAAAGCAGGCTCTCTGCTCAGCAGAGAGCCCGATGTGGGGCTCGATCCCAGGTCCCTGAGATCATGACCTGAGCCGAAGGCAGAGGCTTAACCCATTGAGCCACCCAGGTGCCCCTTTTTCTGCTTTCTTGCGATTGCTGCCAAGTCCTATCTATCTGGGCATTTATCATAGTCTTTTCAAATTAAAGCACAATCGATACTATTAACATTTAAAAATGTGGCTGGCACACTAATCTTGTTATCTTCTTACTTGAGACTAGAGGATAATAGGAAAAAATAAAGTAAAAACATAATTGAAGGTACCTGATATGTCTGCCTGCGTATTTGTTCGCAAGCAATAACTTCAGGGCAGGATCACGTGAGCTTGCAACAGTGAAGTCGGATGAGAGGGGAGTCTTTTCTGTTCTTTTCTTTGCACCAAAACTTTGGGCCAACTATATTTTCCAGCTACTCTTTAAATTGCTACTATTTACATCCAAACCTTGATTACCAAAACTAATGGTGGAAGATTAATCTAAGAGCGGCCTCCAATCCAAAAATAAGTTAAATTTAGCTTCGATGTGCATTTTGGTGCTTTCCTTTCAAGTTAAGATAATTATAATTCATAATATTTCACACAACACAGTGAATCTAGTTTAATTATTTAAGGAAATTAAATAGGCTAAGGGGGGGGTAGTAATATGTTAAGAGTGTGGGCAGTAGCAAGCACACCTGAATTCATATCAAGTCTCTGCCATGGGAGAGGTAGGTGAACTCAGCTAGGTTGTGAAACTTGGAATGGTGTTAGTATATACCTCCCGGGATATTTGAAAGGATTAAATGAGCTCTAAGCATGTGATCACTTAGCATAGTCCTCAATACGTGGCGAGCTCCCAATGTTAGTTATTATTGTGGTCATTATTTGGATAAGTGTCAACTATTGGGCATATTTATTGAATTTTCAAAAGCCATAGACTAGGTTTCGTGTACACTGGGTGTTATATGAAACTAATGAATCATGGAACACTACATCAAAAACTAATGATGTACTATACAGTGGTTAACTGAACATTCAAAAAAAATAAAAACAAACAAACAAAAAAACATCTTGCTGCATATTTTCCCAGCACATTTTCTATGCATAAAAGCATATATTCTAAATTTAAAAAAATCTTTAAGAACTATATTATTATGGACTTTGGAACTTATGCTATCAAGGAGGAGAAGCCAGACTAATGCCGGGAAAGGTAAACTCAGAATTATAGAAGTATGTCTCTGGATCGACAGGGCTGAATGTGGGGTCATGTTTGGAGTCAACACTGGGTCCATACATTTGAAACCGCTTTATAATGATTTTGAAGGGAGGAATACACATTGATGTTGTCAACTTTGCAAAAAGGGTTAAGAAGCTCCAAGAATCTCTAGTAGTATTTATTTTAGAAAGGTAGTGGAAGGCTCTGTGAATGTTCCAAAATGAGGTAGGCAGATGAGCTTCAATGTGGCAAATCCAAATAATACATTTCTCCATAAAATACATGGAAGGTGAGCTACCAGGCCAGTCAGGGTGGCAGCTGTTATCTTCCTTAAAGCTGCCAAAAAGGCCCACGAAGCTGGGCATAAGGAAGAAGGGGGAATGCTCACACGCTCCAGGGCTCACCCACCTCCTATAGGATCACTGCATATTGAAACCTTAGGAAAGACATAATCAACTTGGAACGGGTCTAAAGAGGGCAGCTAAAATGCTCAGGAAGCCAGAAGGACATGTGTAAAAAGAAACTCCAGATAGGAGATTCTACCAACAGAGACTAAAACCTTAGAACTGTTGACTCTGAAAATATGAATATGGAGAGAATATACCAAACACATTGATAAAATTATGAAATATGAAAGTGAACATAACTGATCAAATTTTGGTCTTCTAGGATGGGTGAGATACTACTTGAGGCTTAAAAGACATCATTTAATACATAGAAGGAAATATTTTTCATAGCAATAATAAATATATGAAGCTTATTAGTCAGATAAATAATAATATAACTTTAAGAAGTAATATTAGATCATTATATTAGAGCTTCAGAACACGTTATTTGGACAAAAGGAGGAGGTTTAACTTACTGATGACACCATAGGTAGCAACTCCAACCTTTATCTCCTAATTTTACTATAAGAAAGTTAGGTTAATTGTCCATCAGTCTGATCCAGTAAGGCAATTTCTCCATTTTTCATATTCATCAATTTGGGAAAAATGTATTTTAATATAGTTTTTAATTGAAGTACAATATGCATCTAGAAAAATGCCCAAATCAGAGTGGCAGTTTGGTGCATTAGCACAAAGTTAACCCACCCATGTAACTACATCCTAGGTCAAGAAATAGAACATTACCAGCTGAGCACTCTCCCAATGACTATCCCCTCCCTTCCCCATAAAAATGATCACTCTCATAATATTCAACATCATAGATGAAGCTTGCCAGTTTTTGAGCTTTTAATAAAAGCAATCATAATGTATATATTCTTTGACATCTGGCTTCTTGACTTACTGTATTTGTGAGATTCATTCGTATTATTGTGTGCAGTGGTAGTTCAATCATTTTCATTGCTGATTATTATTCCTTTACATGAATATACCACAATTTATTTTTCCATTCCAATTATGGACATTTGGGTTGTTTCTACTTTGGGGCTCTTATGAATGAAGCTACCCTGACTATGTGGTATGTGATTTTGGTACTCATATGGATAACAATATTGAGGACACACCTAGGGTTTAAATTGCTGGGGCATACATTATGCCCATAAAATTCAAATTTTGGAAAAACAGGAAAATTGCCTAAGCTTTCTTCCTGACATTGACTCTTTGATGTTTTCTATCTGTTGGAAACTGGCTTTTGTGCCAAATGAAACGAGGAGGCAACTGTGGCTCCTGGGTCGATACTAAGAAGAGGAACCCGTATTTGGAAAGCTGCCAGGTGTGAGGCATGTTGAGGAGTTTCAGACTCTTAGACTTTAGTTAACTGTGGGTCTCCTGCTGTTTTCATGCCGCTTGCCTTCCTCGGACCACGAGATTTGCTTTCACACTTGGATAAACCTACTTCTCATTAGCAGCTTTAGAAATATTTTCCATTCGTCTCAAATTTGTAATGTCTGGGTGTGGACTTTAGTATTTTCCATCGCTAATAGATACTGCTATCTAATTAAAGATGAATTTCTAGGGCCTGAGACTCGAGATAGGGTTGGCTGCTATACCGCTTTATTAATGCTAGAAGGTCAGACTTCCGGAAATAGTACATCCTTTACCTTGCACCCAGGAGTCAGTCAGGGTTTAGAGTAGGAGAGATGGGTGCCATCTTGCTACTGACTGAATGCAGCTTTACTTTTTAAAAACAGTCAATGTTCTTAAAAAGAAACTGAGTTGCCACTCCCCAGTTGCTGATGTCTGACCCTCACAGGGCTGCTATGCCTTGAGCACTCCACAGAGACTTCATTTAGCTTTACCACTGTGCATATTTAAGGTCTAGAAACACTGCCAAATTTGGTTTTATAGGCATGATTTCTGAGCACTTGCTAAGTGCTTTATGTGTATTATCTCATTTAATTTCTCGAGCAACCTTACCAGTTCTAGAGACTACTATCATCACTTCTTATAGATGGGATAGCAGAGACTTGTGGCAGTCAAGCATCCTTCCCAATGATAAGGAAGTGGCCCTAGTTGGTGGCAGAATCAGAACTCAGATCCACGGTTCAGAGATTGCTGCTGAAGTCATGAGTCACTCTGTGTACCGTCCCCTACTCTGGGTTCCCTACTTGACTCTTTCTGTCTTTCACTCGTGGTCCATTTAGCCTTGCTTCTCTGTTAATAACTTGGCAACATTGAGGTCTCTCTCCGCAGGACTGTCATTCACCCCATTCAGCATTTCTGTCTTCCTCAAGGTGTCACCTCAGGATTCTCTCAGCTAAGAAGATTCACTCTGCCTCTGTCCCCACTTGCATCCAATTCTAGCCTGTAGATTTTGTGCAAGGGCATAGCTAGCACAAACGTTTATCTCAAAAGGCTTCTGTGTCTTGGTCAATATTTTAAGACCAGGGCCTAGTGAGTAATGATGCTGCGAACTACAGCGTGTTAGCGGTTTGCGGTAACGGAGTTATTTTACATGGCATGTCAGTGCCTGAGAATGGGGTATGCTGTGAAGTGAAAAAAGCAGAACATCAAGTGGTATGCATGAGCTAATTCCAATACAGAGCCATGCGCACATTAGTCAAGATTGGAAGATAACTTGCATGAGATTGGTATTGTTTATTATATTCTTTGCCGTGTGCTAAGTTGCTTAAGTTAATAGAACTACTAAATAACAGATTGACTTGGACAAGTGATGTAAAAATAATTGAAGGCAACATAAACCAAGGATCATAAGTGAGAATTACACTAAACACCTTTTTTGATCACATCTTACAGTTGATGACATGTATTTGCATATATATATATGAGCTTCAAATATATATGTATGTATATATATGTATGTATGTATATATGTATGCATGTATAAACATACATACATAGCTTCACTGTGTATACACATAGCTTCGTAGCAGCACTAGGAAATAGAGAAGAGTTATTATCTTCCCCAAATACACCTTGCCCTCCCAGGTCTGTTCATCTTTGATTCGCCACCCTTCCTTCTGCTGTTTTCTACGTTCCCAGACCAGTTGGCTTCTGGCTCGGTTCGGCTGATGGGAGATGCTGGCTGGAGGAAGGGAAAAGCCAGCATGTTTCTTCCTGTTCTTTTCTGCCTTGGACGGTCTCTCCCCTACTTGTCTGCTTCAGACCGGGCTCTGGATCAATAGCCTTCCCTTAAAGAACAAGCGGACTGAGGAGTCGTCTTGTTCTGTTCTCCTGCAAGATTTTGGAAGAGTCACACTGAGGCACAACTGCCAACCTAACCTCTTTACAGCCTAAGTCTGACTCCTGCCTCTCCCATTGTTCTTTTGGGAGGAGAGGGAGTAGGATGGCCCCGGCGGCCTGAGAATGACAGCCCGAGAGCCACTGGGAGTTCGCCGCCGTGGCGGTGGCTCTGTGTGTTTAGCTGTGCGCGTCTCGGACGAGCAGGCTTCAGTGGTGTCCACGAGGCCTGGGCTTTGGGCAGGGGAGGCCGCGCTGGGAGACCAGCTGACGTCGGCCCCCAAGATCAGAGAGCAGGCTTGTTTAGGTGGAGGTTTCAAAGTACTCGCTTTGATTACATTTTAATGGCCAGAGTCATAATTTATTCACAGAGCTCAAGCTGAGCACCCCGGAGTTAGCCAAACACAAGGCTTCCATTTTACTCTCAGGCCAGCCTGTGAAAAAGTTTGAAGTAGAAGGGAAATTTGGGGTTGGGCGTCCCGTTAAAAACGAACATAAAGGATTTGCTGATCATTGATAATCACATATGTGGGGTCACGTTACTTATTACGAAGGCTTGGATGGTTCATGTGGACTGTGTCAGGAAGTGACGTCTTTCCGGCTAGAGACCTAACCTCCTGTGGACTTGTGTTTTCAGACCTGCACAATACATGAGTGGTAGGATGTAGCTGTCCCTGAATTCCTCTCCCACTTTGAGTTTTAGAACAGTCCGTGTTTTACCTTTTCCTTTTTGAGAGACAGAATGAGAGAGAAAGAGAGAGAGAAGCAGTGGGTTGTGCTCTATTTCTACATAAAACGTGGAGAAGATTGAGTGAGGTCCTAATTCATTTCGTAAGAAAGAATGAAGAAGAATTTAATTTCCTCTTTACTCTGCTGCTAGATGCAAGCCATGACAGGGGGTGATTAACTTTTATGTTTCTGAAGCATTTTCACATGAAAGTCATTTTCAAAGAAACAGCAAGTAATCCTGGCAGTTTAGAGTTTGTTTGAGGCACTTTCAAAGTGACCCCTGTGTTTGGGGGGAGAGGACAACATCCATGGGGGTGAGACTCTGATGGATAACTGGCATCTGGTTGGGAATGATTGGTCTGTAAATCCACCTTGGACTCTCTGGCCGGAAGACAAAGCCCTAAGCGTGGCCAATATTGACTTTTGTCCTTTTTTGTTACTTTCTGCGTCTGTACTTAAAGATCAAAGGACAGCTCCGGGTGGAGACCCTGAGGGGAATGGTGAAAATAACCGCCCAACATCAATTCAGCATCACAGTTTTCCATGATCTGCCTCCACTGAAGGCCCAATTCCCAGGTATTTAGCAGGTTCCATGTAATTACGGAGTGAATAAATGAACGAGCTGAGGAAAAGGGAATGAAATAATTCCTAATAGCAGATAATCTAAAAACCATTTCTTTGGACATTGCAAAGCATTATATGGTTTTTTTCTCTGTTGTAGACTTACTTCCTTAATTACCTTTTGCTTGAATTAATACTAAAATTCATTTTTTTTTGTGCTTTCACACTAATTATGTGAATTTACAAGCCTGGAGGGTGCTAAATAGCAAGGAGGCATCAAGAGTAAATGAAAAATGTTCCAGTAATAACTCTTAAGTGGGTAATCCAGTGAAGTTTTCTCAACACCAGCATATGTCACCTCTGTGTTTTACCAAGTGCTGCCCCTCTGAAATGTTTGGACTGGCCTGAAAAAAGGAGACATTTAATTTCCAATGTTTTCAAATGATGTTTTTTAGACTCCTTTATTCTTGAAACACCACAGTTATGGAGATTCATCTTTTTAGATGATAGTATGTCTCATTCTCGAGCTTCCATTCTCTTACGTGTAAAATGGAAATAAACAGATCATTGCGAGGACTAAAAGAGGTAATCCACATAAGGAGATTTGGACAGTTGTTGGCTCACTACAAATGCGCAATACTATTGGGTGTCTTCGTTATTACTACCTCTACTGCTCTGGAGAATAAATTAGCATCAACTTTGGCTTCCCTATGAAACTATAAGTTGTTGGGATATCTTCATTAATAGTGAGCACCCAGTCTAGTGGTTTGCAAACTTTTCATCACAAAGGCACTCTCCATGCTTTGCAGTACACTAAATGAACTCCTTTTATTAAGTAATTAAAAAAATTAAACAGGCTTAACTGCCAATTGGAGCTTCCGATTGCTGCTATTGTGGATTGATAAAATTCTAGCTGCTTAGCAAATTAATCTATATTTTCTTTTAGGCTCTAAAAACTGTGACTTACTAGCTCAAAGATCTTCATTTTTACCTACTGTAGACTATAGCCATATTTAAAGACCTTGATTTATCTGCTGGTTTGTATTTCTCTGGGGCTGAGTGTTGGACAGAAAGGGGGAGAGCAATCAGTAGTTCACCTACTGTCTTTAACAGATGGGCAAATAGGCCCGGAGTGGGCATGTGATTTCTAATGTTAGTTAGGGGAGGAATTGGGACTAGGACTAGATCTCCTAGTGCCAAGTGCTATGCTTTTCCCAATGTACCACATGCATATCCACATAAAGGGAAACCAAATCATCCTTTGATGTACTGGCACATTTTTATCCGGAAGGAAGGGAATTATGGTCCTTTGCCCATAATGGAGGTAATAGCCAACAATTATTCAGCAGTTACTAAGGCTCAGTCATAGTACTAAGTGCTTTATAGGTATATTCTCACTAAATATTCAGAGCAATGCTATAAGGTAGGCACTATTGTTATCCCTAGTTTATAGTTGGGAAAGTAAGGCTCAGAGAAGTGAAGAACTCAGATTGTAAACTGGGAGCCGGGATGAGGTAGCCATAACTCTAGAATAGTCTAGGGCCTCCTCTTTGTCCGCTTCGCTGAACTGCCTCCACACATCTGATCCCTGCATCGGAGAGATGGAAGGCAGTGTTTGGGGTCTGTGGCTGCTTACCCCAGGAACTTAGGATAGGTATGTAAATGAAGACAAAACCATGGTTTCCAGGCTGGCAAAGCCAAGAAACTTTTATCTATCTTATGTGCATAGTCTGCATTCTCAGCCCAAGCTATTCGTTTTGTAAGTGTAGTCTCAGCTTAATGGAAGCCCAGTGAAAATGTGGCTCCATCAGGGAAAATGATTCTATATTCAGGAGCATATAGCTGGCAAACTCAACCATTCAAGAAGTGGGAAGGGAAACTGGGAAGACCATAAAGTGACCCAAATAGCGGTCATAAAGCCTATGTCCGTTATGTCTCCTTTAGGAGAGTCCCTGTAATACTTTTCTCTTGGCAGACACATTTCCTTTGTGAATTGTTTTTGCAGGTTCTTTGTCCATTTTCCATTCTTGGGATTTTAAATTGGTTGGCAGGATCTCTTTACATACTAAGCCTATCAATCCTTTGGCTGTCATAAATACACAAATATTTTTCCTGTTGATTGCTTTATAATTTTATTCATTCTTTACATGTAAAGTTATAGTTTTATGTAGTAAAATCAGTCTTCCTTTATTATTTCTGCCTTGTATCACAGTATGCTAGTAAGGGCCCTCCCATCCCAAGAATGTATTAATATTCACATCTATTTCTTCTTTTGTTTTTATAGTGTCTTTTTTGTACTTTTAAAACTTGAATCAAATTGGAATTACTTTGGTGTTTGGTGTAGAATAGGGAGACTTCCTCATTTCCCCCCAATTTTAAGTCTTTTCACCTACCAGCTTGGTAAAATCCACCCCTTTTCCATTTACTTGAAATATCCTAATTTCTGATATTTACAAATTTCTTCTGTGATGTTTCATCGATACATTTTTGCATCGGTATTATAGTAGTTTTGATTATTATTTGGTATGAACTTCATTTACACTTATTCATGCAATACTGGACTCCGTTTTTAGCCTCCTGGCTCTCAGCAAATTGCAAGATAGAACTGCAAGGCTCTTAAAAGGAGCCTGTGCACATGAGGAAATAACTGTGATCAGCCTGACTAAGAGGTGGGAGGTAGAAAACACTGCAAAGTAGTCTTGAAAACGTAATCAAAGTTACTTGGGAATAATTAATATAAGTCAGAATTCTTTAAATGTTTTGGTAACCTCCGTGACTTTCACTAAGTGATTGATATCCATAAAGAACTCAACTTACAAGAAGTAAATATTCACATATTCATAGACTCAGAGACAGTATCTTGGACTGAACTGGGTTGTGGTGAAGTATGGAGAAAACTCAGAGCCTGCTCTGCCAACTCAATGTCATGTAATAGATGTCAGTCCCGACTTACGATCTGTGCAAAATATAAAGAAATAAATGCAAATTAAGATTTAAATCAGCTCACAAAATGCTCGAATCAATGATTTGGCCAGTGTGCATTTTTCTCTTCGGAAACTACTTGTGTGAACATTCAAATTTTGTACAGATTAGACAATGCGTAATGACCTAGACCAGGTTATTTTAACTTTGCGTACAACTGGTACAGCTGGAGTCCTGGAAGAAATAACTCAGCCATGCCATGTCCATAACAACTCATTCTACCTTTTCTAAAAATTCTTCCCCCCTCTCCCTGCATCAGCACAAAGTCTAAGAACAAGTAGCAACACCCAATTAAGGGCTTGGGAGGTTCCCACTCAGCTTGTATACTTTTTGATCTCTCTGAGGATAATCTTGTGATAGTGCTGAGAGAATAGAGAACTTTCTGTTTCTGTGGAAGACGAAGAGGCTGACCCTGGCCAGTTTTATAGTTCTATTTTAAAATAAAAAAGTATTTTTCATTCTGGAAAGCATACAGATCTTAAGTGAAGAATTTGATGGGTTTTGGCAAGTACATATACCCATGTAGCCAACCCCCAAATCAGGATATAGAACGTTTCTGTCACCTCAGAGAATCCCCTCATCTTGTGCAGTGACCTCTACCTCACCAGAGAGGCAATCACTCTGACTCTCTAACATCACAGATTAATTTTGCCAGTTTTTGTAATTCATGTAAGCGGAATCATAGTATGTACTTTTTTGGGAGGGCAGGCTGGCTTCTCTCAGTTCACAAGATGTTTCTGATAGGCGTCTGTGGGTTGTGGGTGCCCATTTGTTTCTGTCTGTCACCGAGTAGTATTTCAGTGTACGAACATACCACCATTGGTTTATCCTTTCACACGTTACTGCAATTTTGAGTTGCTTCTAAGTTTGGCTGTTGCTAATAAGGCTGCTATGAATATCTTTATACTTGTCTTTTTGTGGACATATATCTTCATTTCTCTTGAGTAAATATCTGAGAATGGAATTTCTGGGTCAAAGGGAAGATGTATTATTAACTTAATAAACTATCATCATGATTTCTCATAGTGGTTGTCCCATGTTCATGTCTCAGTGGAAACGTGTGAGAGTTTGTTATTGCACATCCTTCCCAGTATTTAGTATTATGAAATTTAATTGAATTTTAACCATTCTAATGGGTTTGAAGTAATGTCTCATGGGTTTTATTGCACTTTCCTGATGACTAGTACTGTTAATGACATTTTCAGGTGCTTATTGGTTATTCTTATGTCTTCTTTTGTGAAGTGAATGTTCGACTTTGGTCCATTTTAAAAATGGGGGGGGGGCACCTGAGTGGCTCAGTCGGTTAAGCATCTCCCTTTGGCTCAGGTCATGGCCCTGGGGTCCTGGGTCAAGCCCCGCATTGGGGCTCCCTCTCCTAACCCTCTCCCCATTCTCTCCCCCATATTCTCTCTTGCTATCTCTATCTCTCAAATAAATAAAATCTTTTTAAAAATGGGTTATCATTCTCTTATAGGTTGCAAGTATTTTCTTCCATTCTGAAACTTGTTTTAAATTTTCTTAATGGTTGTTTTAGGAGCAGAACTTAAAAATTTTGATGAAATTTAACTGATCAATCTCTTCTCGCTGCCATAGGTGTTTTGTCTGTTTTTATTTTAAGTTAGTTTAATTTAATTTAATTTTATGTGTGTCCAGTCTAAGGAATCTTTACCTACTTCAAGGTGGTGTAGATATTCTATATTTCTTCTAAAAGGTTTCAGTTTTAATTTTTACAATTAGTTGTATGATGCATCTCAGATTAATGTACGGGAATGGTAATTGTTAGGGATACAGGTTTACTTTTTTCCCTCATAGATAACTACTTCCAGGAGCATTTATTGAAAAGATTTTAATTTCTCTATTGAATTATTTTGGTGCCTTGGTAAGAATCGACTGTTAATGCGAGGAGCTGTTTCTGAGATCTTTCTCCAGAACTCCAGACTCAGATATTCAAATGCCCTACTTGACATTGCCATATGGATGTCTAATAGACATGTCAAGTTGAACATATCCCAAATTGAACTTCTTTTTCCCCCTTCAGATCTGCTCTACATAAGCTTTTCCCATCTCAGTTTATTATAACTTCATTCTTTTCATCAGGCGGGCCAAAAATCTTGGAGTTATTATGGATACTCTCTCTTGCAACTTACACTTTCAAAGCGTGCAAGTCTACTTTCAAAATACATCCAGAATCTTACCACTTCTCTATCTACCATCATGACAATACTGATCTCTGCTTCTACCCTTGCCCCCTAGAGTTGACTTTCAAAGAGTTGAAGTTTCAAGAAATTTTGAAAACTTAGGTCAAATCACTCTTTTGCTCAAAAAACTCTTAAAGGTTTTCCTTTTGTGCAGAGTATAAGGCACAGTCCTGAAAATGACCTTCCTATCCTCCCAACCCTTTCTAGCCTCATTTCCTACCACTCCCTTCTCCTCTTACTCATCAACAGTTATCCTGCCCTACTGCTGTTCCTTGTCTGTTGGTGAGGCCTTACCTCACAGCCTTATAGCTGCTGTTCTGTCTGCCCAAAATGAGCTTTCCCAATAATTCTATATGGTTCCCTCCTCCAGTGCCTTCATGTCATTGATCGAATGGCACCTCACCAGTGAGAGCTCAGCAGACTATATATTTGAAGCATAATCCCCTCAGCACTTATCACCTTTTAATATCTAATCTAAAAGTTATTTTGTTTATTGCTTGAATTTAGCTCCAACCAGAATGCAAACTTTATGAGAGCAGGGATTTTTTTCTATTTTGTGTCCTGCTATTTATTCAGCATCTAAAGAAATTCTGGACCTTAGTAGATGTTCAGTAGATATTTGTTAAATGGAAAAATTAATTCCTTCCCTCTAGAGGTTGCAAGGTGTTTTAGGGGTATGAAAACAAAGACTCAGACTGAAACAAACGTGGCATTAATTTTGAGATGCTTAGTACTTGTCAGAGTCCTTTTGGGATCTAATTTCTAAAAACATACAGCAACTGAAAATCTAGAGCTTAAAGCGCAAGTACAACATCCTTCCCAAAGAGCTCCCTGTGCTCTGATCCTAGAACAGAACTAAACTCACTTTAGGAAATTAAGAAGAAGACAGAAATGTATGGAGCATATTTTAGAAATATTTTCAATAAAAACAATAAAAATTTAAGTTTTAACACAGAATTAGACTTCAGTTATTTGCAAAATACACTATTATTTCCAAATAATGTTGCAAAAAAAAAGTTATTATATACATTAACAATATATAGCTGCTAATATTAAAACACTCACTGGATGCCAGGCAATATGCTTAGGACTTTGCATGAATGATCTTATTTAATCCTCACAAGAATGTTATAAGGCAGATTATGACTGTAAGTACATACATTTTAGAGTTGAGGAACCTGAAGGTTAAAGAGGTTGAATAATTTGACAGCTATGCCCGTACGTCTCCTTACGGGCATCACACTGAAAATAAACTTGTGCTGAATTCCCAATGGTGGTCACAGTCCAGAGGTTCTTCAAACCTCCTGTTCCAGGTTTGAGTGTGGCCAGACCTACAGTGGTTAAGATGTAGTATTTGCTGACAAACTTCTGACCCCAACGCCCCCTACCATAGAAAATGTTGCATAATCATATGAATAGCGACTTTAGGATTGCCTTACTACCGTCCAACTACTCCTAAAGGAAAATCCTCTTGGCACTTTGGAGCCCATAGGAAGATTAATTTCCACCCATAGATCTCCAGACTCACATCAAATTGAATGAAAAGATGCATGAGTTTCAAGAAAAAGGAAAAAATTCCCAAGACATGGGTCTAGCCTAGCTGTGCTACCTTTAGGATTTATGATAAAGAGCCCACCATTACCACCCCCAGCACACATACATATAAATAGAGTTAAGTTGCACGTAAGCCTAGAAACAGTGCCTGCAGTTACAAAAAGGTGCTGGGCGTCGTGAGATTGAGCAGATGTGCCCTCTGTGAAAGGAGGAATTAGTCTCCTGTTCTGGTCTTCTTAAGAGCTGCCGAACCAACCCTGGGAGTTTCACGGCTGTGATGCTCTATTTGGTGTCCTGATGGTATCATTTTCTGAACTTTGCAGCCTGAGTTACTTCACCCACAGGTACCGGTAGGCCACTCCTCAGCATCTGTAAGTCTACTTTCACATGAGGAGAATAGAACTCTCTCTGGTTGGTTCAGTGACTTCTGATGATCTCAAAGTCCCAGAAATAGACTTATGCTTTATTTTCCTAGGACCTCGTCTCTCTTTTTCACCCTTGTTCCAACAATTCTAACCCTGGTTTAACCCTTTTGCATCAGTTTCTTCCCTTCCCCCCCTCCCCTTCCACTCCTTATCCCTCCTGGGCTTGTCAGGTCCTATGGCATCACAGGTCCCATGGTTTTTCTTGGGCCTTCTTCCAGCCACCAGGTATTTGGGCCTGAGGTTTTGCTGTCCACCAACAGGCCATCCCATTGCCCACACATTCAGTTATGAAACGTGAGTAAGATGGCAGAAGGCTCCAGACCATAGAAGCCACCCAGCCGTAGCACAGAGGTAGGACCCAGGCTATGCAGCACAGGCTCCAGGGGAGACCAAAGAAAGAAGTGACCTTCCTGGGGTGGTGGTTTTTGCTGGAGAATAGTAAGAAAGGTCTTTGAAGGAAGCAGGCTCATTTTCAGAGAAAATCAGCAGTTAGACTGAGGAATTTTATACCTGATGGAATAGACAGAACACTCAGAAATGCTTGTGCAAGGGGGTAAAAGGATGAAAGCAAAGCTTTAAAAAAGATTAGCCTGGCTATTAGGGTGTGTCAGGTGTATTGGAGACAGAGAAAGTGCATTTAGAAAGGTTTTAGAGCAACAAAAAATGAAAAGCCATGGACGAGGTTTATAAGAATGGACAGAGAGAGGCAAAACCAAGGAATTCTTTGAAGGAAGAACAAACGAGAGATGATGACAGACAGCATTCATATTCACAGTGTTAAAACAGCTGGCAGAAAATGGAGGCATGTAGTTGAAAATCCAGATGTTCTCAAATACATGTTCAATTATTTAATGTTAGATGAGCCATACATCTACATTGGGAAAAGTTTTTTTTTGTATTCTGATGGTTGCTGACTATTTCATAGACACAAACATCCCATGTACACTCAAAGTCAACAGTGGTCAAGAACAAGCTAATAAATTTTGACTAGATTTGGGAGCTGGTTAGGGGTGATACTAAATTGCAAGGGGCTAGTTTGGACAGAGGTGTAAATAAACTTTAAGAATTAAAGATAGAAAATGACTTTATAAAATCTTTCTATCATGAACCCTCATGGATTCACTTACTTGCCCCCGCTTGCTTGGGAATAACATATGAAGGACGTTAACAAAGAATGTGAACTTTATTATTCCAACTGGCAGAGAAAGTAGGTCTTGTTCTTCTCTTTCTTGAAAAGATAAAATTTATTTAGAGACAGAATGATATGGTGTATCGTAGGCAAAACAGCTATTTTTGAAATCAGGCCGACTTGGGCATTAATTTCACCTCTGCTGTTTAGCAACTATGTAGTTTGGGCAAAGTCACTCCACCTGTGAGATGATTGATTTCTTAATTGCAAAATCGGGATAATAGTACATAATTCATGAGACTGTTTGCAACACTTAAATAAGTTAATGTGGTAATAATGACAGCTGCATGAAAGGCACTCAGGAAATGTTAGGTTCCTTCCTTGAAAAACTTCAAGGTAGACCCATTGGCTTTGCCAAGGACTAGACAGGTTATGTTGATGAAGCCTTAGAGAAGTAGTGCAGAATTTATTGGGGCTGGAAAAATGTATGTGTAACCAATGCTTCCTGACCCTTACCCAATTGCTCTAGGGTGTTGACTCTAGTAGACAAGCAAGGACAAAGAGATAGTGTGTAAAGTCATCCTCTACTCTTAAAGAAAAGTGAGAAACTAATCAAGGAAGTCAGCCAAAGGAATAAATTATAATTCCATCCCAAGTTTGAGCAGATTTATTTCCATTCTGAAGGAAAGTAATTGTATCAGTGAGTACATGGAAGGGTCAACAACATAAAGATGAAGAAGGGACCAAATCATAGTAATGGGGCAATAAATCCAGAGCTGCTGAGGAAGCCAAAAACTAAAATATAAAAATCAACAAAAGTAATATGTCTGCCTTCGTTTTTGGAGACAGATGTTATTGTGGATAGATGGCAAATCCTTAGCACAATGTGAATAATTGTGTCTTTTGCAGTGTAGGAAATGCTGATTTAGTATTTGGGAGATTTTTATTAAGAAATTTAATCTAAGTTTGGTGGAAAACAAGGACAAGTGATTAATAATCACACTGAAGGATGAAAAAGGGACAAAGCAAGTTTGAATAAAGGAAGAAAAATGAGGCAGAAACTTATTTAAGGAAGCTAGACTAAATTATGTCCTTCAAGCCTGCATAAGTAGCTCCAAACAAGAATAGCAATTAGTGAGGTAATGGCCTAGTATTTAGAAAACCAATAACGTTTTTCTGTGTGTTTTCTGAGTGTAGACATACCAGCACTGTGATACAAAATAGTTATCTGTTAAGACTGAATGAGTTTTACCTTACAATGAGGACAAAAGTCAAATAGCTTATGAATATATATAGAGTTTGTATCATTTAATTTGTTTATGAATCCAGTTTAAGAGAAAGGAAG
The DNA here is from genome assembly GCA_028534135.1 of Potos flavus. Lineage (NCBI taxonomy): Eukaryota > Metazoa > Chordata > Mammalia > Carnivora > Procyonidae > Potos > Potos flavus. Next base: position 100,533,791 of record CM052883.1, read on the forward strand.
GAAGGAACAATATCAAATGGCCATGGAAGTTTGTGGAAAACTAAAGAAGAAGCACGCAAAAGGAACATTGAAGACCGTAAAGAGATTTAAGAGGGAGCAATTCTTCGAAACATTTTAAGACTGAGATGAGAATCTCTGACTTCATACAGATCGGGGGAGGAAGCCAATATCACCCTTTGAGAATGGCAAATGAGAGCTAAGGAATGGAAGGGAATGATTTTTGAAGACTGTTTTATAGAAAATTGTCCAATTATGTGTTCCTTGAGAGTAGAAATCATGTCTCTTTAATATGCATCAGTGAAGCATTTGGGGTACTCATTTGGTGCTTTTTGAATGATCCTAATTACAGAAATTGAAACCTGGAAAGAGATGGTATGGATTTAAAGCAATTCCAGTTCTCTATTTAAAATAATGCTCTTTAGGATGCCAGCAACAAGATTAAGCCAAGTCTGAGGAGCTCCACTCTCATATTCCAGAGCCTTGCCCCGTGCTATTGATCCATTTTTCTTTCTACGTTTTGTCCACTTGAGACTGAAAATTGATTACGAGGAGCACCATGCAGTAAAATAGCTGTGGATTTGCCCACATATACTGTGTCCTATCTGAGACAGATTTTATTTTTAGAATTTAAATGTGTGATTAGTAGGAGAAGAGATCTGGAAAATACTAAGGAGTTCATGGTTAATGGACTTAGTGAATATTGAATGAATGGCTGGCAATATCTGGCTTGGCGCAGGCGCACACGCCAACCTCTCGTGCCTTCCTGCTCTCCTCCCACTCCCCCATCTGGTCTCTTCTGCTGTTTGACGGGCTGCTCCACAGGCAGGTAGGAAGTGTGGGGGCAGCCCCAGGCAAGCCCCTCTCAGGCAATGGAGAATTGAGTTTCCCAATCAGAGTCCATTTCTAGCTCACAAAGTTTATGGATATTAACTTAGCTCGAGACCAAACCCTCCAAAGAACTTAGCTGAAATCATCTCATAAATCCTTTAAGATAAGTTGGGAAGCCAGGTCTGAAGAGGTTTCGTGCGGAGCAATAAAACACAGGTGCCTGCCCTGCATGCCCCTGAGGAAAGCCCGTGAAAGATGTGGAATGAGAATCGAATGTTGTGCACACCTAAAGGGTCACAGCAACAAATGCCCCCCGATCTCCTGACTCTGTAGTCTTTGTTGTTTCTAATGGCTTGTTTATGGCGTTCTGCAGTTCCTTATCATTAGGTACAGAAACTGGGCAGACGCATTCTTCTCAGTGAAGAAACAAACTTCCCTGCTACAATGCGGTAGTAGTTTTGCCTGTCATCAGGTTACCGAAACCAGTCATTATTTTGGGGGACTGCTGAAATTATTGAGGAATCCCCTGTCCCCGGGCAGATAGACCCGAAGTTTTCAGCTGACTTTCACTGCTTCTGCCATTAGAGCAGTAAATCTCCCTTGAAGGCAGACAGCACTTGGGTAATTTTAGAGAGGGCAAAGGAGCAGAATTATAGGTTGTCTGGGAAGGGTTGAAAGATCAGACCTCTAGAGGGAAAAAAATAAAATGAATCATCTTGAAGGGCAACTACTACTTAGGGTCAGAGTTTAAATGTCTGTAACCAGTGTTTTAGTTTGACTTGCTGCTGGGATAATTAATGCACTCAGTTCTTGAAATAATTGAAAATAAAGAGTCACATTTACAACACCAAACAAAAGAGACATTCATTAGAACAAACAAACAAACCTGCCTATCCGTCATAGAAAACATGAAGACAAATACAAATGATCTAACTTTACTGTTCTGAAATGAGTAATTTCTTTTTTAAACTATAAAAGGAAATGATGGATTTCTTTAGAACAGGAATGGCGAAATAATATTAGGGTACATCTTCAGCTTCTTTCAATGCCTCTTTCTGCATGTAGCTTAATTCGTATACTCTTTAAAGCTTTGATTAGAAGAGCCTCAGATTCTGAAAGGAATTAGAGGCATCTGATCCTGCTGTCTAGGGAGGTGGTTACAGACCCCAAGTTTGAGGCAACTTACTGTGAATGTATGCCAAGCACTGCCTTGTGTACACATAGACTAACCAAGATGGTGCCTTAGAATCACGCTTCTTCTTAGAAGCAAGTAGGCTGGCGTTGCATGTTTAACAGTTTACTTTGACAGACTTTAAATATTTCTTAAATTAAAAAAATAATATGATGCCTGATAACTGGAGAGCAAGAATGCAAAATATTTGTTATATCAGAAAAAACAAATTTTTCTGTCGTCTGCCAACAATATGGGTATTTGGATCCTAGCGTTGTCTGTGAGTCTGACTGAGTTATACTGGGAGATAGATTTAACATTCGACCCTTGAGAATTGGAAACTTTAAAAATTTGAATCTTCCAGATATTCCATCCAGAATTCTCTCAGCATTTTAAATCAGTTTGATAATGGATACATATAAAGTCTGAAATAGAAATCCATGACCAAGGAAGGTAAGTCCTAGAGAGTCTCACAAACATTGGTCGTCATTTTCAGGTGTTTGCTGAGAATCCGTGTGATGACACAGTGCGCATCTTTGTGAGTGGCTGATCCCAAACTCTTCTGCTGACAAAGATGTACCATGGCCCCTGGGATAGTTGGCTCTACCAGTTCTCTGATTTGGGGCAAATAGTTCTTCAACTCTGCCTCAGTTTCCCCATCTTCCAGCTTCTCAGAGCAGTTCTATTTTTCAAATGTCATGTGGGAAAGTGCAGTGAGAATGAAATCTCTTGTTACAATGGCTTTCTAGGGGACTGTCACTCCCTATAAGCCAGAAGAGCAGAGGAATGGGTGGCTTTGGTCATGGTCAAACTAGCTGCTGCCTTATCAACCTTGGGTTCTAATGAGATCCCTCTGGGCCCTAAGAAGGGACCCAGATGTCTGGTCTGTCATCACCAAGACCAGGCAGATGGAATCAGAAGCAATTATGCAGATAAAGCTAAAAATGATAAATATAACAAAAAACCCCACTCCTCATTTTTGCCAGTTAATTTCATCAGATAGCTTGAAAGGAAATATTGAAAAGTTCTTTCCTCCACTACTGCTCTATTGCATCAGTTCTCTTCCTTCCTTATTTATTTTCCACAATTTTCACAAAAGTAAGCAGTGGGGAGTGTCCGTCTTTTCAGGGTCAGTAGCCAAAGTAGAGTTTTATGGAGGCTGCCAAGAGGAATATCTGTTCTCTCTGTTGAAGACCCATCTCTGGGGAAAGACGTGGCCAACACAGTGATCCAAATCCAGCTATCATGAAATGCCTGGACGACGACTCTGGTCTCAGTCCATCTGCAGACTAAGTCATTGCTTGAACGTATGTGTCCAATGGGCAGCAGGAAAGTTTCGCCGTCTGGGGCTCCATGTGTGTTTCTTGTTCTGTTCCAAATCTTGCTTCATCTTGTTATTGTAATAACCTTCCAAAGAGATTGTACCTTTCAACAATCTAATAGTTAGATCTCCAGCTCTGAGTGACGTTTGATCGACTTGCAAATTATGTTTGTTTGAAGCTTGCAGAGTTAAGCTCTCTACGCTCATTAGAGCTAATTGTACACTGATACCTTATGTGTGTGGTGCCTGCAGCCCCATGCCAGGCATGGGATATTATTTAAATCCTTTGATAACAGGATTATTGAGGATTAAAAAGTAATTAAAATGACAGCCCATGACAATCAGTTCATCGACAACACTGAAGGAACCCTGCCTTCTTACAGGCACAGAACTGTGTGGCAAGAGCCCGCAACCACCTGATGTTAGGAATTTGCTGGAATGGCTAAACCCTCTACCTTCCCAGAACAGGGGGTAATGTCATTTGGCTGCAAGTGGATCTTTAATTATGGCGAGACTGCTCAGTGCACCCCAACGGCCTGAACTGCTTGCTCTTTCCCATTAATTTAGAAGTTGTAACCCAAGTCTGGAGCTGCTTCAATGTGACCCTGAGGTTACTTGAGTTTTCTATTTGTGTTTAAGTAAATAATTGGGATCAGTAATTTCCCTCTGGAACCCTTAGAGTATGGCAATTACATGAAATTTGCTTGACTCTTTCATGCATGCTAGGAGTCAGAAATAAATGCATAAGGCATTTGGAATGATAATTTCCAAGATATGCCTGAGCCCATCAATAGCTCTGTGTTCCCTCTCTGGCTCATCAGTATTCTCACTGACACTTCTAACTGCACAAACTCAAGGAGATAAGGCAAATGGAAGGTATATTCTTTTAAGCCACAGAGAAGAGATAGTTTCTATTCTCTCCCACTAAGCTAAAATCATATATTTGCTCCAAGTAGAAAAGCTAAGCCTTAGGGCAATGTTTTCTTGTTTGACTTTTTTTTTTTTTTTTTTTTGGCTGAGAGAAACATACTGATATTTCTAAAGTAAACTAGGCTGTAGTTGGCTAGGAGACAGGCTGGGTTTGGGAAATGAGTTAAATAAAGTGTTATGTCTGAGTACCCATTTAGAAGAGTTTCACATTCTTAAAGCTCTTAAGGAAAGACAATACATAATCAATAATGATGTACCGTTTGGTTTTTCCAAAAACCAAACCCTTTGTGAAGCGAATGCACAGTTTTCTGAGAAATCAGTGGACATTAATTTTGCAGAACCACAAGTCAAATTTTGAATAAGTGGAGAGACATATCTTGACATATCAACTTCACAGAAATTAGGTAATGTTTAATTATGCAGCCTGTTTTGTTCGGTACCTTGTAGGAATTCTAGAAGGTCTTGTATTCCAAAATACAAATCGTACTACAGAGTTTTATGATGACTAAGCCATAAACTGGTGTTATAAACTGTAATAACTTAGGAAATGAAAAAACATGATAAAGTGGATAAAATAGGCAACAAAGCAGAAAAGCTCCAAATGTGCTAAAAAAAAAAACCCAAAACCCAAAACTGTCAAATCTTCACTATGCAACTTAATAACTATCAGACATTGAGCAAGTTCCTTAATATCCCTGAACTTCAGTTTCTTTATTTATAAAACAGGGATCACAATATTTTACTCAGGTCACTGGGTTACTGTGAAGACAAACTATTTTATGATAGTGTGTTATAAACCATTATGTGCAATGCAAATGTTATTGTAACAGTAGTTACTCTCACGTGGCCACATTTCGTTCAGATCATAATCTTAGAGTAGTAACGAGGTTACTAATGTCTTTCTTGTTGCTCTGTGATTTCTGCTCTGTGATTTCTGCTAAATCCCTTCTGATTCTCAGTTGCCTGTGAAGCTTGATGAAGACAGGGGGTCAGGGCTAGGGAGGTGCTCTTTAGGAAGAATTTACTAGGAAGAAAGTGAAGAGGGGAAATTCAGCCAGGATGTGGTCTCTGGTAGAGCCTTGGCCTCATGTCTCTGATGTAAACCATTACACCATGGGGGCGGGGGGGGGGTTGGGAAGGTGTGAGAAGGGGCAGCTGGGAGCCCTTAGTAGGCAACAACCACTTAAAGCAGCTGTGGTGGAATGTACCAGCCTGGTAAGGGCATCGAGGTGGGGCACCAAACAGAATCTACAACAATTGGCCACACAGTTTCTTAATGAAAAGCTTTTTTTCTCTAACAGAAAGTCAAGTAAATGTCTATTATGAATAAATTCTTCCTGAAAGTGACTTTCTGCTTTCTGTCTCATGTTTGTCAAACCTCCATAGACTTTGCCTTAAAACCTAGTAAGTATGTATCTCTTCCTCAAACACATCTACCCATGGCCATTTCAGTATCATCTCGCCTTATGGGGTAGAGGCTAGGAAAAGTCTATGCTGCAAGAAAAATACTAAGTTGATTTTAGTGGCTTTGACGACTAAGAGATTGCTTCTCCTTTTTCATGTTATCTTCCCATTACCCATTTTCCATAAATATCAGATTTACTCTCAGATGGACTGCCCAGGGCCGGCACGGTGAAAGCTGTCATAAAAAACTAAGTATTAGGCATTTAATTATGTAAATTTCAGATGTAAATATGTAACTGATAGTCAAGAAAAACTTAGAGTGGACTCTCCAAAAGAGCCTTTCACTCCCTAAAAAATTTCTAGAAACAAAGATTCCCGAAGCTAAATATTTTTGTTTGAGACATGTTGCACATGTTAATCCTCATCTGGGAACTTCGTTATAAACACTTTGTACTTAGTCAGCTTTAGTTTACTGTTTATTGTCTGCTCTCCACTTGATTGTAAGTAATGCAAGTGTAGGTGTTTGTCCTGTTTGCTATTGTATCCCCAACACCCAGCCTGTGCCTGGCCCATCATAGCTTTCAACAATTATTTATTGAAAAACATGACGGACCTTAGTATACTGCAGCTTTGAAGATTCCTGGAGTAGTGAAGCTTGTTTAAACATGTTAATCCAGTGTTTCCCAAGTGAATTTATGCACAGACCTCCCCCCACCACACACATACACAGAGCCCCCATCTGGACTACATTTGGAAACATATTATCTTAGACCAAGAAAAGAAAACTCAGTGGAGGTTGGTTTTGGTCTGCATCTAGATGGTGATTGTGCTGATCATTCACTTTTTGTCCTTTCCCAAATCCATTTTCCACCTCCTCCATCCTGACCCCTCTAGGCTACACCCTATGGGCTCTATTGACCTCTGGTTTCTGGTTGGATTTGGCCAATGGGAGGCAATGCAAGAGATAAAGGGGTAGGAAGAGGAGGAGGTCAGAGTTTTTTCCCACCACTCCCTCTACTTTTGTGCTGTGGTTCTGTCTGGGCTACATTCCTCTAGGACGATTGCTCCTTCCCTGGGGAGCCCCTTCCATTCAGCTCACCTGGCTCCAGTACCATATTCCCTCCCTCCTCCTCTCAGGTGTCAGGGTGGTAATGGACTTCCCCTGGTCCTGTCCTTGGAACCCTCAACTTTGCCTGTAGGTTTCCTTAGTCACACCCAAGCATCTATAAGAGTCCTGTCACTATAAACTCTCCAGAATCTACCCAGAGCATGCCTTCTCTTTTCTGTGAGCCCCTGACTGCTACAGTGACAACCTCTTGAGCCTGGAATGGACTGCCAAGAGGAAATTAAACACCCTCTTGGCAGAGGCAGAGTTTCACATTGTGGTTTTGTTATTTTGATTGAAGTTTTACAAATTCTCAGAATTTCATCCACACCTGAGCAGGTTAGTACAGAAATAAATCCCAGAACCAAAGTAAAGTACTCTTAAGAGTTATCCATCTTTCTAGTTCACAGTTGATATGTGAACTATGTACTCAGTGGTTTTAATCTATTCCTTACCCAGATTCTGAGCTTCAAAGAAAATAGGACCTTATTCCTTGGGGCCGTCACTTCTCAGTTTTAATATAGTTTGGGACACTGTAGGCACTCGCCGCACATTAATTTAATTCATATATTCATTTAGATGATGGCCACAGCTGCTGAGAGTAGACGAAGTAGAGGCTTTATCCATTAGTTTCAGACTAAAGGATAACATTTAGCAGCACTGTGAGCAAAGGGAAAAAGGGACACACTTGTGAAAAGAAGGTACCAAATTCCCAAGTGTGATGTTTAGGATCTTTTTCTGTGGTACGAGGACTGGACAAATATACTTACTTTTTATTATAACAGACTTGGCAATAATTAGGATCTGTCCAGTGCATGTAGAATAATGAGTGTCCTTTGGGCCTAAGAGCATATGTTCTGTAGGTTAGGGGTGATTATGTCACTGCATGACATAACTAGCTTTTCCTAACTAGCTTTAGTAGATGTATTTGCCTTGGAAATCAATGGATCTGGGATACAGCAAATCAAAAAAATGTTGCAAAATAAAGTTCCCTAAGAGGCATGGAGAGAAAACTTCCCATTCTGGTGTTGGAACTATAGCGGTCCCACTGGATCTCGTAAGCAGTAGAAGAAGGTTATGACTAGGGGAGCACCAGTCATAGATATGTCCCTCCAAACAAGGACCCAGGCTGGTCAGGTAGTAACTTATTGTTTAGTACTTTAGGAAGCCTCCAGCAGCATCAATATAAATATGTGACAGTAGGTTAGAGTCAGTCTTATCAAAGATTTTGAGAGGAATAAACCCAATACAACCACTGCTTCTGTTTTGAGGTCTTTTAATCATTCTTTTTTCCTAGGCCTTAGCCCATTTCTTCCTGGCATAGTTTCCATCACTTTGGACATTATTATCTTCACCAAAAAAATATCAGAATGCACAACTATATTCCCCAAAGTCTGAAGTCTTCAGTCTTATCACCATGTATAGAACATCGACAGTCAAAACTAAGCTTCATTCAGCCTGGCTCAGAGGTGACCACCATTACTCCTTCCAAGTGAGATTAGGGTCTAGACTTGTACCATCCTCATCTCACATTTTGAGGTCTCAGCCCCATATCTCGTTGGTATTCTCTGATTCCAGCAGAGGTAACATTTTAATAGTTTAGCAACATATAGTCAGAGTTAATCAGAGATTCTCAAAACCCTTATTTCTAATAATGGTATCTATCATTTGCATGAATTAATGATCAATTCTGATATGATACCAATCATGCCAGTAGTCTAGTCATTAGAGAAAGGAGTTAGAGTTCCTGACACTGACATCTTGAGAGGATAGGGTTACTGCTGTAACAGGAGGGCAGGGAGAAGTATATTTGAAACATGAGAGATTGACTGGGGAATCCCTTCATTGCCATCCTGCACTGTGACTCAGTGAAAGGATGTTCCCTGCCAAATCCATAGGCACCTAACATTCCCTTGTAATCCTGCAGCTTTCTACTGCAAGACCTGCTGGTTTTTGCTGAGGGTTTTCCTTGGTGAAAACATTCTTGGTCCATGCATGGGGCTGGCCAAAATACCAGAGAGTCAATGCTCCTGGAGATAGATCTCAAGCCATGATGGATGGAGACTGGTGGATAAATACTCGAGCTTTCTCTCCAACAGAAAACAAATATTGCTTTTGACAAACAACTGCTGTAGAAATTTAGAGAGGGAATGACCAAAGTGGGATGGACAGAAAAGGCTTCAAGGAAGAGGTTGGAACTTGACTTCCTAAAAGAAAGATTGGATTTTGAGAAGTGGCATAGAGAAGGGAAAGCATTAAATAGGAGGAATGGCCTGGGCAAAAGTCGAAAGGAATACAGTAACTTTATTTTATTCTAAGTAGGTAAAACAACTATTTCCTATCCTCCCTTATGCGCTAGGTTCTTTATCTACTCTATTAGAGGAGAAGTAGATTGATTTGATTGAAATAGAGTATTTCAGTCAAGGAGCATTCAAAATGTATTAGGAATGTGGCCTGGAAATGTGAATTCCTGCAACAAGAGTTTGAGGTATATTGGTGGGGTTGGAGTAATGGGAGTGAAACACATACCATTTTAGGAGCTAATTAGGTAGCATGAGGAACAAAGACTGGAGTAAAATTATATTGGATGGTAGAAGACCAATCAAAGGATCCTTGCAATATGCCAGATAAGATATGACAGGACCTAGCCTCACTAAGGTAAATGCTGTGTAGAATGGATAGGAATGGTAGGACATGAGACTGTTAAGCCTATGCATTAGGGAAGAGGGAGAAATCAAGGATCACCTCAAGGTTTCCTACCTGGTGTTAGAGGAAGTGGGGAGACAACAAATGATGGAGAAGGAATAGTCTGGAAAGTGGGATAAATAATTAAATTGCTTTACCATGCCCCTCTTCCTTTTTCTGCAAATGCTCATGGCTAGGAGCTTCTGAAACCTCATTTTAAATTCGGTGTCTGTGGACTGGAATCACTAAGGGAAGAAACGTTGAACCAGATTCTAAGCCTTCCTTAGCTCCTGCCTTTTGTGTTCTTCACGTATCATGGTATTTAATAGAAGGGGAGCTGTGCTATCTAATTCCCATTCCAATTTGCTGTCCTCGTGGAGAATCTTACTTTCATAACACCAGGGGTTGTAGAACTTCTAAATTTGGAATTTCCCAACTCCCATTAGTATAAGTGATACTTTTAATGTTTCTTAAATATAGTGCTTGGGCATTTAACTATATTATGCAAAATTAGGAAACAGCCATTTCAAGATAAGGCTGATTAAAATGAATCTGCAAGGTGTGGTATTTATTAGTATTTTATTTTCAGAACCAAGTGATATAGCAGCCTGGCTCTTGAAGTTGAAAGATGAGTGGTGCCTAGAAAATGATGTAACAGGGACGTTGGCTGGTGCTTAAGTTTTGATAAAATAATTGTTTGATGATTTGTAATGGAACTGAGTAGTTCCTTGAGGGGCTGACTGACAGGAAGACACCTGTACTGTTCCTTTTTTTTCTTTCTGTCATTCACATAGCCCCATGGATATTCCTTACCTCTTCTAGACTTCTGCTCTTTTTCACATGGCTAGAGGTCATGTCAGCTGAAAGAGCTACTGACCAGCACTGTGCATGCTGTAGATGAAGGTGGCTGTAGACAAGGTACTGGGGGATTGTGGAGGAAAGATGAATGGAAATGCTGAAAATAAGATACATCTGTCTGTGACTCCTCCAGCTAAAGCCGTGGTGATCACCCTTCTGTCACATGATTATGGGAAACACAGTCTCATGGCTCCCTGTGCCTTAGGGAATTCAACACATGTTGCTACATTATATTGTGCAGGTTTCTTTGTGAAAATAAGATGTCAGGTGCAATATATTCTAAAATCTTTCTCTCGTTCTCTGTACGACCCCTTACTATCGGCAGGCCCATTCTTATTTTTAAAGGGATTCAGAAGTGAAGACACTTATATGCTTGCTACTAGATGGTTTATGGTTTATGAAATCTGCCTTGATTCCAGATATTAATCTGTATAACAGGATTCCACAGCCTGGCTGTTGTTCCAGAGATCAGTTTTGATCAGTTGGACCTGATCAAAAACTTTTGGTAAGATTTCTTCAGACTGTCTCAAGATCATTACCAACATATAGATTGATTTTTTTCTGTCTTTAGCCATGCCACATATTGCATGCAAAACACTATTAGTTTTATCATATATAGATCCCACTGGTAGCCTGCTTCAAAGAAAGTGGCCACTCTTGGCCTATTTCCTTTTGCTAGAACTCCTGTGATTATTTTAAAATATGGGTCCCCTGCATAGAAACTTAATTTATAGGAAATAACAGAGGACAAATCTAAAACCTGTGAATTTCTTATGGCCATCTTTCCTCTTTGCATCTCAAATTCCGGTCTCTGAATGGCCTTCATTTCTCTCTTAGGGGATGTTATTGTCTTGGGTTGTATATTCCAGGGCCTCACCTCTGGGAATCATTTCTCTACCTTCAGGAAGCCATGGGTACCTGTACTGTTTATGGTGTATTTTCAACTGCATGATTGGCTTCTTGAAATCAACACATTTTCACACACACCCCCTTTTTTTTCTTTTTGTCATCCCTTTCCTTTTTTTACCCCTAGGATTTTTCCTTTCTTCCTTGTCATTCCACTATATTCCCTGTGCCTGCACATCCATGTGTCATCTCCATTTCCCACTAGTAAAGGCCTTTGGTTAAATTATTAGCTGATTATGTACTTTTCACTGAAAGGGACGTAAGTTCCTTTTTGTCCGTTTAGCATCTTTTCCTTTCAGGAGCTAGCTGCCTTTCCCCTATGTGGTGGGGCTGTTCAATCACATGGCCTTCACCTCCTCTGGTACCCAGCTCTGGCCTCCCAAAATATCCCATCCCTGTAGCCTGAACCCTGATTGATTCAGGTGTGGGCATGTGACCCGAGCCAAGTCAATCATAGTCCTCTCTAGGATTTTTGTGAGAACTTTTGGAAAAGTGGCCCTTTCTTATACTTCCTTTGGGATTGCTAGCTGTAAGGGTTATAAAACAGGACTGGCCAAGGACTGTCTTTGCTACAACATGGGGGAGTTTACCAAGAATGAAGCCAGTAGAGAGAAAAGCAAAGCCAGGAGAAAGAGAGGATTGTATGGAGTCCTTAAGACATGTTTGAGCTCCAAGCTCTTAGCTACTTCTTTCCAGATACATGGGCCAGTAAGTTCCCTTTCTGCATACGGTAGTTTGAGTTGGGTTTCTGTCACATCACCTGAATCATTTCTGGCTGAAATACAAACACAAAATGCCAGTCATAAGTCAAGGAATGCCACCTTAAACAAGAAAAGGTCTCGCCAGCCTATGACTAGAAATACAATTTCACATATATTAAGTAATAAATTATGAACGAGAGGGGCTAGATTCTTGACATCCTGGAGGTGAAGACAAAATGTCCTGCTAGGTTGGGTCCTGCAGTGTTCTCTCGCCAGTGTTCAGAAACGGGTCCCTCAAGGAGGCCCCCAGTATTCTTTGTTCTTTCTCATGCTGCCACTCCAGTGCTTCTGACACTTTTTTAAAGCACCAGGAGTCTGTGTCCCTCAGGTCACTGAATGAAACATCAGTCTGGCCTTGTGAAGTGGGGCAGGTAGCTGCTCTTCTCTTTATCATTTTCTAAAAAACAAATTTCAACTGAATACATTTGAGGATCTAATTGGCTTTATTCAATGATTCATGAATTTGGGGGCATCCCATCTAGCAGCTAGAGAGGAGCCTCAAGGAGCAGCACAAATGGAAAGCTTCTACAGGCAGAAATGGAGGAGGGACAGGAAAGAGCAGATTGTTTCAGGGCGCGTCTCCTTCCTGTGGGGGAGAGAAGGGGTCTTCTGGGTGGATTACCTCATTAGTGCTGACCAGGTAATTCCAGATTGACTGGTTGAAGGTTACATTTCTGGGACAGGCTGAAACTGCAATTAGGTTAGGTATTAAGTCTTGGTTTACCGATGGCAGGGTTTAGCACAACTTCACTTTGGGCCTGTTGACCCTTTTTTAATACATTCCTTCTCAAATCGGAGAGAAGTTTCTTCTCTTGATTTGGATGCCACACCTGTGAGCAGAGCATAACTTAACAGCTGTGTTTCGACTGGCTGTACTCAGAGCCCACTGGCCCCGATGTGGAGAGGCTAAGCCGCTCCACGTTCTCCAAGCTTGCCCAGCCCTCAGAGCCAAGGCCCAGGGAATGGTTGGACTTTCTAGTTTCTTTCTTTTTCTAAGGGCCACCTCTCTAAACCTTATGCCCTGTTCCAGAAGCAACCTATTTCCTAGACAGTTGACAGTGGAAATGCACTCTCCACGCAGGGAAAGCCTGCCTCACCCACAAGAGTATGGCGTTGCCCACTAGCACCAGCAAGATAATGACTCAGCGCATATTGGCCAACACCAGTGCTTCCGGCCTCCAGTGACACCTTGCGTGGGAGGGCCTCAGTCCAGTCCAGTCCTGCTGATTTGCTTCCTCCAGTGCTTTTGTCCCGGCAAGAGGTGATGATCACCGCTTTCCATGGGCCACCGCCTCAATGCTGCCTAGTTAAGACACACCCCTTGACAATGCTTGGGATTAAGTTCAAATTCTGACTGCTGCTAACTAGCTGCACCCCATGTCAAAAATTACTTAATCACTCTGAGCCTCATTTTTTTGAAATGTAAGATGGAGACAAAGAAAGATAAACTGAGATAGTATGCATCAGGCTCTTAGCCCAGTGCCTGACTCACTTGTAGTAAGTTCTTGAGAATGGCAGCTGCTACTGTTTTAATTCCTACAGTCTTCAGGTCCCAGTGAGATTTACATACAAAAATATGCCATGCATATTCCAAAGACCAAGAGATAGTGGCTAGTAAAGTGCAAGATAGGGTCTGCATGGTAACACAGTTTCCAAATCCATTAACAAAGGGGAGCAAAATACAAATACAGGCTCTGCTGTGATTATAGTCAGTCGTTCAGATCACCTGGAGTGCTTGGTATCCAGACTAAAACATCTATCTGCCTTTAGGTAAATGACCACTTCAAAGTTTACTCAAAGAAAACTTGGTAGGTACTTGCTTCTTTTTTTTTTTTTTTTTTTTAATGTCAAAACAAGGGCTCACTTCTAACAGTTCTCTCACATCAAGAAAACTGCCTTCTGGGCACCTGGGTGGCTCAGTTGGTTAAGCAACTGCTTTCAGCTCAAGTCATGATCCTGGAGTCCCGGGATCGAGTTCTGCATTGGTCTCCTTGCTCAGCAGGGAGTCTGCTTCTCCCTCTGACCTTCCCCCTCTCATGTACTCTCTATCTCATTCTTTCTCTCTCTCTCAAATAAATAAATAAATAAAATCTTTAAAAAAAAAGAAAAAAGAAAGAAAACTGCCTTCCTCAAAGACTAAAGCACTCTTCTACTCCTTGAGAAATGGAACATTTCTTGCAACTTTTAAAGCATTCCCCCCAACTTCTATCTATTCCAATTCCAAAAGTCTTTGCTAGGTCACTGTGTTTTTTATATTTAAATTGTTAGTGGTGGGAAAACACATGTTAAGCAGTCCTTTTTTTGTTGGAAAGCTGGAGAGAGTTTGACAGGTAAGCTTGTTTACTACGCACTTACTCTGTACCTGGCGCCGTGTGAGGTATCAGATTCATGTCGGGAAATAAAGCAGGCACTGTCTCGTAGTTGACCTTTATAGTGGGTAGGCAGGTAAGTCAATGTGCACATTTGAGTGCTATGAAATAAACAGGATGCAATGAAGACACAGTAAAGGGACAGTACAGGGGAGTATTTAACATGGTGGTCAAGGAAGGGCTCTCTAAAGAGGAGACATTTGAGCTGGTCTTTGAAGGATTAGAAGCAGCCAGAAAAAGAAAACATTATGTTACCCTGATGTGCAAAAGACAACATTTTCAAGGAGGTAAGGGGAAGCCAAGTACAGAGGGTGAGAGAAGAATGGCAGAGAGGTAGGCAGGAATCCTATCCTGTGAACAGTTTATATATATTCCAATTTTATTCTAAATGCAATAAGAAGCCATTGAAGAGTTCTACACAGGTCAGGTACTTGATCAGATTCATACTTTTAGAAGATGAGTTTGGTTTCTGAATGGAGAATAGGTTAGAGGGGGCAAGATTGAAAAGAAGGGCAGCTACGAGGACTTTGTGGTGGTTCGATGATGATGGCTTGGCTAAGATGGTTAAGGAGAGATGGAGACTGATTTGAGATATATTTTGGAGACAAAGGAGAAAGTTTTATTAATTGTAGGGAGTGAGGGAAAGAGGCATCAAGAATGACTCTTAAGTCTCTGACTTATACCAGTGGATGGAGGGGGTACCATTCACTGATATAGAGGAGAATGAAGAAGGAAAGGCTTTTGATAAGAGGGGGTCAGAATCTAGAGTTCAGTTTTAAACATGTCAGCTTTGAGATATTCACAAGATAGCCACAGGTAAATATTCTGTAACCAGGTGAATGGACCAAACAGCAATTCAGAGCCTACAGATACACAGTTGGGAAACAGCATTTTGGTGATCTTCAAAGCCATGCAATGGCAATGAGATCACCAGAGGACGTGGTCGGGAAGAGGCCCCAGGTGAAGCCTTAAGAATCCCAAGAATTAGTGGTGAGGTAAAGGGAGAGGAGTTGGCCAAAACACAACTATGGAGGAGCCACTAAGGAGGAAGGAGTAAAACCTGAAGAATGCAGGGCGGACAAACCTGTGAGAATCCCTGCAGAAGGAGCGCTCGGCTGTGAGAGATCTGGGAGAGGCGATCAGAGAAATGAGCATGGGGTTTTGCTTCGTGGAGGTGATGGATGACCTCCACAACAGCTGTTTTGGTGGAATAGGGGAGAGAGAAACCAGAATGGGTCAGTGAGTGAATGGGAGAGGAGGAAGTAGAGGCAGCCTACATGGACGACTGACCCAGGACCGTGGTAAAGGGAGGCAGGGAAAGGGAGTAGTTATTGCAAAGGAATGCGGGCCTCAGAGCGTTTCGATTTTCTTAGATAGGAAGTATTAGACAGTGTTTGTTCTGATAGGCATTCATTATTATTGTATCAGTAGGGAAAAGCAAATGAAGACTCAGGAGAAAGAGAACGACAAAGGGAACAAAGTTCTTAAGAAGGGATAAAGTCAAGAGTGGTGCTTTTCAAATGTTAGTGTCCTTGCTCATGTAAAAACCCGGGCGGGGGGGGGGCTGTCCCATGGCAGAGTCTGGTCCAGCAGGTCTGGGGAAGGGCCTGAGACTCTGCATTGCTAACAGTTTCCCAGGTGCTGCTGATGCTGCTGGCCCAAAGACCACTGTGACTAGCAAGGGTGGAGCAAGAGGGGATCTACATTTAATTGAAAAAAAAAAAAAAAAAAAAAGCTATTCAATTGTGGTAGGAGGGAGGCCTACCTGGACTGCTCCTTGACAGTTCCTAATTTCTGAGTAAATTATGGGAGTGAGGGAGGAGGTTGAATAGGAAATTTGAGAAGAGAACAGAGGGCATGGAAACCATCTCTGCAAGTGGAAAAGCAAGCCCTAAAGAAATGTGGTTAGATTTTTGGGCAGAGCTGAGGGCCCATTTGAGGTTTCCAGCTATGTACTTAACATCAAACCACTCTACAACACTGGGCAGCTTGGATGCCCACGAGGAGAAGGGGGAGAGTTGGATTTCTAGAGTGTTGGAGTTTTGCCAGTTGAGTGTGAGAGTGGGAATAGGGGTTAAAGAGGGGAAGGTCTTTTCAAAACTGATTGTAATGATCACCATGGACTCTAAGCTGGCCAGGAATGGAAGTGGACTTACTGTTCCTGCCAAATGTGTGTCAGTTGAGATAATGACATTAATTTCTGTGAAGAAACATGTCAAGGTCATCCTGGAAAAAAATACCGGCTCTTTATATGAGCGCATGCTATAATCTTAAAAACGCAGATTCTAATTTAGAAATGATTGCTATGGGACAGCTGTGGGTTTTCTGTGATTCCTGTGTATTTGTTAGGAACATATTTAGCTGTAAGAACTGATTACTCAACAAACAGTAGCCTAAATAGTATCTAATATAACAAGAAATCTAGAGTTAGAATCATGGTTATTCTTTAAACTGCTCAATTAGGCCATTTTGGTTTAGGTCTCTTTGTATCCTTTTTGTCCTCGGAGTTATTACTTCTGATTTACAAAATGGCTGCTGCTGCTCTAGACAGCCCTTCCATGTTCATGTTAGGAAGAAAGGAGGGGATGATGCGAACTGCAATCGCCCCTTTTTATCAGAAACGCAAAAGCTTTCCCAGAAACCCCTCAGCAGACTTCCACTTACATTGCATTGGCCAGAATCTCATCACAGATCCTTCCTGCAAGGGAAGGGGGTAAAATGAATATTTAACTTTCCTACTCCCCGTGATAGAAGTTCACAAAGGATAAAGGGGGTGGGAATGGGTGTTGGCTCTGCCCACCTACAATATCTGCCTCATACGGAGCTGGCCGGAGGGCTTATCCAAGTATCTCTGTTGCAGAGCAGTCAGTCCATCGACAGTAACCTATTATGTTAAATATACTGCGCTCAATAGCAAAGAACTGTCTTCTCTTCCGCTCGATTCTCCTTCTAGTCTCTGAGAACACGAAGGTCGGATTTGAGAAAGAATGTGGAATGTACCGACCCCTGTATTCTCTGGGCTTGCAATCACTCTCACCTGGCTCATGTTCCCAGGTTAACTCGGTGGTTGTTTAGAGGAAAGATGAAGTGTAGAATATAAAGATGAAGAACAAAAACTCTTTTTAACTCTAGGGGAGCAGTCAACTCTGGCTCATCCACCAGCAGATGATTTGTTTAAGAATTTTCCACACTGAGGGACGCCTGGGTGGCTCAGTTAGTTAAGCAGCTACCTTCGGCTCAGGTCATGATCCCAGGGTCCTGGGATCAAGTCCCGCATCGGGCTCCTTGCTCGGCAGGGAGCCTGCTTCTCCCTCTGCCTCTGCCTGCCACTTTGCCTGTTTGTGCTCTCTCTCTCTCTCTGACAAATAAAGTAAATAAAATCTTAAAAAAAAAAAAAAGAATTTTCCACACTGAGAGGGGGAAACTACTTCCTTCACCTCAGTCCCATGTTTTCAATTCTAAGAGTAATTCATGGGGTTTCTCAGCATAATATAGAGGGAGTTCTATTGCCTCTCAAGCAAGTTATTTGAAAGCTTTATTCCGTATTTCAGTGGGAGGGCAAGGCTTTTAATCCAAAGCCATGAATTATATGAGATTCTGAGGAATTCTGAGAAAATCGCCAGAAAGCCAAATACATAAACCCCAGTGGTATTAGTATTAGCCAGGTCTGTGATAAGGTCTCTTACTCCTCTCCTTAGCAGGCAGCTTCCGGCAGCCCGGCCCCTGAGAGCCTCTCCAGCTACAGCCCCTCTCTCTCGGCTTCTGGCTTTCCACCCCCAGCCATCGGAGCGAGCGGCAGTTCCTGAAGTGAGCTGGGCCATTTCCCATCTCCTCTGCCTACATGGTCCTCTATGCTGAGAGTGTGGACAGTCAGGGAAGGTAACTAGCCTGCTGTCAGCAACCGCAGGCGGCTGCTAAACTCGCCCCTCTTGGAAACTGTTCCCTTCTGTCCCCAGAACTTGGCAGGGTGTTGTGGCCTCAGATAGAGGAACGCAGCTCTGCCGGACCCTGGCCAGGCAGAGTGGGAGCTGTCTTCCCATCTCCTGCTTAACACAGAGGGAGGAGGCAATGTATAGAAGTCCAACTCCCAGGCTACAGAGCAGAGAAGGACCCTAGAAATTATGCTGGGCATTCTCCATGTGCCCCTACAGATCCAATGCCCTTCCTCCTGTTTGTCATTAGAGCAAACTCCTAGACCCTGTTGAGACCTGTGTAGCACGTCCCTTATGCGGCCACCTTTAATTACCCCCAAGCCCTTCCTTTGAATCAGCCTACACACAGCCATACCTCTCCTGTGACGCCTCTCATTTACCATCATGTTTATGATTTAATAGGTCAATTCCCCCAGTAAAACGGTGATTTTGAGGTCAGAGACTCTACCATATTTATTTTGGTGTATGTATGTATTCTCAGCCCCTGGCCTACTATCTGCCATACAGTCGATGTACAATAAAAGTTTGCCAGGGGTGCCTGGGTGGCTCAGTGGGTTAAGCGTCTGCCTTCGTCTCAGATCATGATCCCAGGGTTCTGGGACCGAGCCCTACATTGGGCTCCCTGCTCAGTGGGGAGCCTGCTTCTCCCTTTCCCTCTGCCTGCCACTCCCCCTGCTTGTATGCTCTCTCTCAGATTTTTAGGGAGAAGTGCTATTTAACCTGACAGTCTGTCCATGGTCTCACACCCAGCCCAGAAAAGATACCCAGTGACATCTGGAAGGGACAGCACTTTTGAAGCCTACGCAGGTGACCTTAGTGATTTTCTCTGTTGGCACAGCAGGCCATGCCCAGGGCTGCTATAGGCCCAATGACATGGTAAGTGATAGAACTCAGAAGTAGGACTGGGGTTGCAAGAAATTTCTTACATAGTACCAGGATGGCACTTACCTGTGGATCTGGCCCAGCCCATGGCACTGCTATACTATAAATCTGTAAGCCTCTGGGTCCAGGTCCTTCAATGTGACAGATTCTAGTTGGACCACTGATTATCATGGAAAGAACTACTCACTTTGCTTTTTAATCACATGTATGTTATTTGCACTTCTTGTTTGCTGGTTTGGTGGGAAAGAGAAGTGAAAACCAACTTAAACTGAGGCAGATTCATTATTCTTGCCCAGTTTCGAAACTGGTTTGGCCCTTCTGGTGTGACCCAGTTTTATCATTTCCTGTTGGTTTCCGTCAAGTCCCCAAAGCTCTGTCGCTCATCTTGATGAGCGGAAGAGATCATAAATATTCAGACATTCGGAAGCTTCCATGCAGGCCTTAGAGTGCACAAGTCTCCGACTTTGCCACGTATTTCTTTCATGACATATGATATAGGGAGAGAAGCATCTGCCCTTCTTCCATGTTTCAGGCTTTCGACGAGCAATGGTCTCTAAGTGAAAGGCTATAGATATGCTTTGCGAAATATATACACAGGTGTAAGGATTACCTGGGGACGTAAACAGTACAAAAGAAGGAAGTTGGAGAAAGGGATTCATGGCACTAATAACGCTAATCAGAGGCATTAATGAGCAACTTGGACCATCCCCAAGCAAGACTGACAGCATAGGGAAAGTGTTAGAACATGGTCTTGGTAGTGAGCTGGGGTGTGAGTCATGATCCTTATTAGTTATAGATTGGTGAACAAAATAATTAATTCCTCAAACCCTCCCTGCTTTCATTGATCGAAAATATATATTCCAGAGACTTTGCTTGTGTGAGGTAGGGGGTATATGGGAGATCTCTGTGCTTTCCCCTTAATTTTCCTGCGAACCTAAAACTGATCTAAAGAAATTGTCTTAATGAAAAGAAAATCCACTCAGAAAGATTTATTAATGATATTGATGTATAAAATACCTAACAAAGAATAGGTATGCAGTGAATGATCTAGAAGGGAAAGATACAGTCTTCTCACATTGTCCACACTCCTTTTTAAGTTCCAAAAAGGAGAAAACCTTTGAAGCTCTAGGAGCAGAAACATCTCTTTTTCAGCATAGACAATAAGAAGAATGAATTTATGTTCATTCATCTTATTATCTATAAAGACATAGCACATAAAGCAAACATGCTCAAAGCACACATGCAGGAACCTGACTGCCTGGGTTCAAATCCCAGCTCTTCTATCTGCTGGATACGTGACTTTAGGAAAATTACATGACCTTGGTGTGCCTCAGTTTCTTCATCTATAACTTAGAAATAATGATCATATCTTTCCTAGAATGTCATTTAAACAGATGAATGACTTAATAATACATATAAAGAGCTTCGAGCAGGGCCTGGCACTTAGGATACCATATATAAGCATTTGCTATTACTGCTACTACTACCATCTTTATTTATTATTTATATATTTTTAGTGACTGACCAGATGGTGCCTTGGACATGAGAGGCATGCAATACACATCGGTTGACATGTTTTCTGAAGGAAGGAAGATGAGGGCAGTGAAATGGTAGGTGATGGGCGGTGACTTGTATTTATTAAAAGCGATACTAATTTTGAGCCCAAGAAACCAGAGTAAGAAGCCATACGTGAGTACGTTCAAGAGAGTGTCTTCTTGCCCACTGACTTACACGATAGCCGTCTGTATTCAGAGAAATTAAATCCCATGTTGCCACTTGCTGGATCACTAAAGCCCTCTAGTGTGGTGACTTCCATGCCTCCAGCCCTACACCTGCTCGGATGCTTGTCTGGGCAGCTACTGTGGGGAGAGGAAGCCCTGTGGACAAGACCGACTGTCAGCTGCCTTACATATTGTGGTTTCACTGCCTTCAAAAGTTTTTTGGTGATTTGTTTGTGTTTTAAATTACGCTGTAGATGAATCAAGAGACTGTGCAGCTATCATTTAGATTTCTAGTTCTGCTGGCCGAGATCTAGCGCACGATGCCATTTTCTGGTGGGTGTGAGTAGAGTGACGTGTGAATTGCCCTGTGAATTGGAAACCAAGTGAATGGCATGCTTCTCTAAAGACCTTTCTTAGCTCCCTCTCCTCGCTTTTTATTTCTTCCTGTCCTTCTGTCTACCAGTTATGCCATGCATTTTTTTTTTATGTTTTTATGGCTGCTGGGTTGTTTTCAGAGGGATACTATAAGACAGCAGAGAAATTAATGCATCAGGGGACCTCAAGCAGAAAAATCCATCTGACCTGGTGACAGTTGGTAAGCATTAGAGAAAATCTCATTTACTTGAGAACCATAAGTTTGGCAATTTCATTTTGGCTTACTTCGCTGCCCTTCCCAAAGCTCTGGTTCAATCAAAGAGAAGAGGAAAAAGCAACTTCACTGAGTTTGGTCAGAGAGAGAACTTTGAAGCCTGCAGGAAGGCTGTTCAGAGGAAAGGAACTGTAAGAAAAATATCTCATTGTTGTTGGTCCAAATCCGACTTCCTGACGCCCTATTGCATTTTAATGAAAACTTTAAGCCATGTCCCAGATTTTCCTTTTCAGCTGATGGATGGGGAGTATTGCTCCATAAGAAGGCACACATTCTTTCTGCCTTTTTCTACTTCCAGCTGCTTTATTGGGTGCTTTATCTCAACCACTTACAATTGTTTTATGATGAAGGCTGCATTCCAGCTCATCTTGAAGTGGAATGTGCTCTTCCACATGGGCAGGGCTGAGGAAGAATGTCTTTCTCAAAAGAGGAAAAGTGGAATTTGTCACTGATGCAAACCAGACAGGAAGGGAAGGGAAGGAAACTGGTTGTTCACAAAAGGATACTAAGACAAAGAAAAGCAAGCCCGCCGGACTCACTCAGCAACTGAGGTCATCTGCCTGCAATTCAGCGATCTTGTCTCTGAAACACAGAGCAGATAGGACCAGGGACTTTGAAGGTAGTGACAGACACTAAGGGTTTCATCAGGCTGAGTGATGGAGCCTCTGTCTCAGGAGGACCTTTGACCAGGGTTATGTTTTTTGTATCTGTAGTCTCCCACCTGCCCCAAATTTAACTCTTCCAAACAGGCCTGAGAAATCATTCTGTCTTTATGAACCTAATCAGTCTGATTTAAGAACTCAAATGAGAACAAAAACAATTTCATTCCTGTGAGAAAGTCCATTTTTAGCTTCACCCTTCTCTGATGTCCTCGTCTCTCTGGGATATTGTACTTTCCTGACCAGTGTTTTCCAAAAAGGACTCTTAAAAGAATAAAAGATTTTATTATACAAAATAATCTGTTATTTTGCAGGACCTGTGAGGCTATATCTAATCTGGGTTTTGGTTCTGTCTTTTTTTTTTTTTTTTAATTTAAAGAGTCAATTAATGATTGTATGATTGT
Source organism: Potos flavus (assembly GCA_028534135.1). Lineage (NCBI taxonomy): Eukaryota > Metazoa > Chordata > Mammalia > Carnivora > Procyonidae > Potos > Potos flavus. Next base: position 100,556,376 of record CM052883.1, read on the forward strand.
GTAGCTCTTAGGTACTTAGGCCTATTTTACTTATGATGGTACCAAAAGTTTCAATATTTTTTGTCTGCAAGAAGTTTAACATTTAGTTGAGGAAACAAAATAATCTCAAACAGTAATTAGTGAGAAGACAATGTGATAATTAACTATACTTTATGCTGACAAAATAAAGTGGAAAAGAATCAAGTGTAGAGAACAGAGTTGGGCAGAATGAGGTGTTAATTGCATAGTATAGAATAAAAAGGCAAAACACTTACAGAGAGACAACCATGCACCCACTTTGTTCAGAGCTACTGAGGACACAGCTCTTTGGCAACATCTAAAAAGTCTTGTTCTTGGTTGTATTGCATTGCTCTGAGAATAGTTCACGATTCTTGATAGCAGGTCCTATTAGTTACCCTAAAGTCTGGGAGTAAAAGAAAATGCCAATCTTTCTGTAACACATTAGGCTGAGTTTGACTATTCCTGGGAAGGTTTACCACGGGAAAAGAGGTACTAATTTAGGCTTTTACCAGATTTTAAGCTTTTGTCCCATTTACTAAACTCTTTTCTCTTAGAAATTTCCCTAGCTTTTCCTAAAATGTCTAACTATATTCACAAGGACTCATGATAGGGGCTTTTTTAAAGAGTAGATTTCATTACTTGATGTTATTTGCCATCCACCATGTTACTTTAAGTGGCATAAGGCTGGGCTCTTCATCTCATATGCTCAAAGCCCTTAGGTGTATTAATATCTCCATGTGAGGAACAAGGGGCCTTCCTCATCTGTTTTTCACTCTAGTTAGTGGGGGAAGCTGAAGAAAACAAAGAGCATTCTGAGTGACATTACTTGAGGAGGCTATTCCAGCCTTTGGGAAGAGTGCTCATTGGTTAATGTTCAGTGCTACTGACCAGACCACCAAGGACTTATCTCTTATACTAGTTTTTTCTTAGTTTCTATCTCTTTGCATTCCCTTTGGCTCCAGTCCCATCAGGAGCTTCTTGGTAGACTCGGGTTTATTATAAAGGATCTAATGGCATTTGTGTAAAAGTCATAATTGATCTCACATTCCCAATTTGTGAGCTGGAAGGGAACAGAGTTGGTGCAATGCTTTTGTCATCTGAAACTGTTAAAGCTCATGCCGATTATTTGATGGGCTACCTGGCACCACCAGTGTTCTTTGGGTCTCATTACAAGAAACACTGCTCTGGGTCCATTGATAGAATGGACAGCATTGTGTAAAAGAACAAGCATGGGACTTGGTGCTCTGTGGGTGGAAGAAGAAGGAAATCTGACTCTGTGGTGTGGTTGGCTTCCCTGAAACTGGGCAAAGGAAGGAGGTGGTTGCAATGCAATGTTCTGGAAATGGCAGAGCCTCAGAGGGGAATGACTCCATACCTGCAGAACTAGGAGTCAAGCAGCATTGATGTCGGGGCCCAACAAAGTTTCCCTTTAGCTGAGCTTGGTGAGGGTGTGAAAGATTGTTTGAGAGACTGTAAGCAGTATTAGTTTTTGTTTGTTTGTAGATCCTTAAAGGTCTTTAATTAAGAGAAAGCCACCATCCCAACTGGGTTGTCCTCCATATTTCTGGACGACCTAAGCTCGGGATACTTCTAAGACCTGAAAACAGCAATGAAGCCTTGATAACTAAACTTCTCATTAACTGTAGTGACGGAGTGTTGGAAACAGATTTAATTTTATTTAGAAAAATTAAGAAATATGAATGCTATTGCATTTCAGAAGCCATGGGGGCAATTCAGATCTGTTGTAAGTCTTCAACAGAAGATCATTAAAAAAAGACCAACTTCTGCTGGGATGTGGATTTTGCTGATCCTGTTGGAGAACTGGCTTCACAGACAAAGTTAACAAAGATGCAAACCAATTAGGAATCACCTAAGCTGTGCTCCCATTTGGGAAAATGAAAACAAAAAATCCTAACTAAACTTGTATTTAGTGGGATTTATCACTATGTCTAAGCAAAGGTAACTAGCAACACTGAATGCTTCTCTGGAATTTCAGTAACTAAATTTGGGCCATTTTAAAGCCTGTTAGCCCTTTTGACCCTAAGTATTCTTGTGCACTTCCTACTCACATCATATCAAGCATATTAAAATGAACTGACAACCCACATTTAATTAAATGCAGACCAAAATACAGAGTTGAGTTGTAGTCACAGCTTCCGATGTTACAATTTTAGGAATAAAAGCATTAGTTTTAATTTTGTGATTTTCTTTTTTCTATTTGGAAGCAATCAATTTCTTTTTCCACAACTCAAATATTTCCACAGGCCCTTGGAAATCTTGAACGTTTCAAGAAATTGCTACCTGTGGTGCCTAATGGATTAAAGGACCTACCGAGATGGCAAGCTAGTGGTCAGGTGTATGCTTTCTATGACAACTGACTTGTCCTCCTGTTCCTTATGAAAACAGTTTACAATGGGAGATGACTGAGGCCAGTGTCAGATTCAGTCACTTAACATGATATAATCCTTCGCCTTTCCAGATGAACTACGAAAGTATTTTATTTCAGTGGAAAGAATGTGAACAATTTTGTCCCTGAAGTGTCTATAAGGCTGAAAAAGTTTTTATAAGTGTACAGATAAATTGAACCAGTGGTTGTTTTTTATGGCTTCTGAATGCAAAGGCATTACAATTTTTTTTACAGATTTTTTTTTTAAAATTTGTTTGACAGAGAAGGAGAGTGCATGCACACAAGCAGGGGGGACAGCAGGCAAAAGGAGAAGCAGGCTCCCTGCTGCAGGGAGCCCAATGCGGAGCTTGATCCCAGGACCCTGGGATCATGACCTGAGCCAAAGGCAGATGCTTAACCAACTGAGCCACTCAGGTGTCCCACATTATGATTTGATCAGGTATATTTTATAAGAATATAATATTTCTCCTTTATAATAGGCAGGTTTGGAGCAGTTTGAAACAGCAAACTATAGGGGCATCTGGGTGCGTCAGTCAGTTTAGTATCTGACTTCAGCTCAGGTAATGATCTCTGGGTCCTGGGATGGAGCCTCATGTGTGGCTCTGTGCTCAGTGGGGAGTCTGCTTGCCCCTCTGCCTCTCCCCCTGCTTGTGCTCTCTCTCTCTCAAAAATAAAATCTTAAAAAAACCCAGCAAACTATTGACAAGCATACTGCACACATTTGAGGAAAAGTGAATTTGGTTTTACTTCTCTCACTAAGGAGGTATATGAACTTCATTACATCTCTTGCTCCAGTTATGTCCCTTGTGTAGTAAATGAGTTGACATACCAGGTATTTCGTAAACTTCAGTTACGTACAAAGCACTTTAATGGTTTTTGCCATATTCATGTGAAATCAGGCTAATAATTTTGTAATACTCTTGTTTATATAAATTCCATTTTTTATATTTTTATTTTTTAAAAAGATTAAAAAAAATTTATTTGAGAGAGAGAGAGATCGTGGGGAAGAGCAGAAGGAGAGGGACAAGCAGACTCCATGCTCAGAGCAGAGCCCAATGCAGGGCTCCATCTTATGACCCTGAGATCATGACCTGAGCTGAAACCAAAAGTCAGATGCTTAACTGACTAAACCACTCAGGCACCCCATAAATTCCATCCTTCATACTAAAAATGTATTTGAGAAGACTTCTACTTCTGGTCAAAATGGAATAGCAGGGGGCAGGTTTAGCTCCCACCTGAAACAACTAAATATACAAACAAAATATATGAAGCAAACATTTTCAAGATGTTGGACATTAGGCAACAAAGACCAGTGATATCTGAGAGAGGAAAAAAATGAAGAGAATCCTACAGTTGCCCCAGCTTTTGCCCAGAAAGAGTTTCCAGATCTTTCTAAGCAATAAGTTGGGGGAAATTGTAGGGTTTGATTTGTTCATTTTCAGATGTGGTGCAGCAAGGGGGAACCCCAATAGAGCCTTTAAATCTCCTTAAGTTGAGGAAATAGAGCTGGGAGTCAGGAGGCCGGGAAATAGCTATAGAAAGAAAATTATAGAGATCTGAAGATTTGCCTCCAGTATTCAACTGAGTACTGATCAGTGCATGCATGTGAGGCTGGGGAAAAAGCCATCTGAAAGTTTGAAAGGGAACATGAAGGGCAGGGAATAGTGCCTCTTCTCACCACTGAGAGCTCACGATTCACTGAGCATCAGGTAGTCAGTTGGGTATTCCTTCAGTAGTGGAAAAAGTTAGCACTAGACTAGAAAGACTAACTGTTCTAGTCTCACCTAACAAAGATTAAAATAAATACCTGATAGGACCAGTTATTTCCAAATAACTGCATCCCAGAACAAAATTCAACATAAGCACCAAACAAAGTTAAATTCTAATTTCTGGTACTCAATCAAAAATTACCAGGCATGAGAAGAAGCATAATGAGGAGGAAAAAAAAAAAA
>CM052883.1:100561234-100593330 GCA_028534135.1 Potos flavus
AAACGTCAAGCGGTCTAGATCTGCCCTGGGTTCGGAGCGGGACTTGATTTTCAGCTCTTAGGTGCTGCGGCTTTCGCGCGGCCTCGGGGGTGGCCAGGAGTAGGATTTGGCTGGGGCCATTTCACATTGCCAGGCTTTCCATCACTCAACTGCTAGCCAGGGTGCGGCGAGCCGCCTAGGGGGTCGCTCACAGGAAGGAATCGGTGCAACCTGAGCAAACACTGCTGGTTTGGAACGCTCACTGGGAATGGGCTTCAAAGGCAGGTCTCAAAGCCTCTCTGTTCCGCCCGCCGAACTCGGCGGACTCCCCCTGCCCGCCAGAGCGCGGAGCCCCACCTGCACCCGGCGGTCGGCTCCTGCGGGCTGGAGTTTGCAGACTTGGCGCTCAGGCGGACTCTCCCGGAGTTGGGTCGAGCGCGCGGGGCCAATGAGCGCACCCCGCAGAGGGCTCGGCTCCCCCCGCGCGCGCTGATTGGTCCCGCGGCCCGCGAGGCAGGGCTGGCCGGCCCGGGCTGCAGGCGAAGGCGAGTGCCCGGCGCGAGTGGGAGTGGCGCGCGCGCCCCCCACCGACCCCCGCCCCTCCCCGCCGCGTTCTCTCTCCTTCCTCCTCCCTCCCTCCCTCCTCGCTCCCTCCTGCACTCCCCGGCTCCGGCCGCGCGCTGGCGGGGCTCCGCATTGCACACTCTGGGGGCGCCGCAGTGTTCGTGGGATGGGGCAGCGGGCTGCCGCTGGCGGCCGGAATCCGCGCGCAGCCCGGGTGAGTAGAGGCGGGCTTCCTGGGAGAGCACAAAAGGAGACTGGGTTGGTGCCCGCGGCCCTGACTAAGGCTGGTTCTGGGCCCTCCAGGCAGTGGGCTTAGTCCCCGGACTACCCAGTGCTCAGACACCCACCCCCGACCCTTTCCCAGGGCCAGCCGAGCTGGGGTCCTCGCCTCTGCATCCCGCTTCAGTGCTATGTCCTCGAGTGGGCAGCCAGTTCTGAGCGCAGCCTGGGCAGGTCTAGAGGGGCGTGTGTGTGCTTGTGTGTAGTGCTGGCGCACAGGGGGTGGGATGGAAATGTCAGGAGCTGCCAAGTTCAATGCTGGAGGAATCTTTCTCAAGAGTAATTCAGCACCTTCTCCTGGCGAAGTGTACGTCCACCAGGAACTCCAGCAGGAGGCAGTTCCTGGACGGCGGAGTGGCAGCGCCCCACATGTTGCTGCGGGGGGTGGGAGGGGTGTCGATGGCCTGGCTGCGCCCACCCGGGGCGGCTGCCCGAGATGCGGTAAGCTGGGGCGCCTCCAGGCTTTGCCAGAATTCTCCAGGCCCTCCGACCACCCACCCGGGCGACTCGGCGAAGGGGCTGTCCACACACAGAGCCAGGGCTTCGCCTGGGCTTGACTTGGCGATGTGTTTTTTCTCTCTGGTAACAGCAGTTCAGTTGATTTACATTTGGCTAAACAGTCAATTTTAGCCTAAAGCTCTCTATCTGTGGTTCTGTCTGACCAGTTCCGACCCCCACCACAGTCTCATTAGCTCTCCTCCCCTCCCTACTCCCCGCCCCCTGCATCTACCCCTCTCCTCACTTCGCGGTGCAAAACTTGATGTTTCTACATGATGGCATCTGGCGTGTTCTCAGATATCTTAAGTGTCACAACCACTTGCCATTTCCTAGGGGACTACGAGCACTCATATAATTTTGGGAGGGGGGTTGAGCGGGCAGCAGATCTTTGGTAGCGATTTGTTGGTAGAATGGCATTGACCTCCCGGAGCATAAGACAAAAAGAATGTTAAGCTTCTCCCTCTGGTAACCTACCCAAAGTGTGACCTCCAAAATTCAATTTTCTTTGTGGGAGACTAGGGAGTTTAGATTCTCCAGGGAGCAGCTTATTTCTTGTTAAATTGAACTATGGTGACATGCACTCTCTTCTGCTCTGCTCTGGCCAGCCATTGCAGATGCCATGATATTATTAGAGCAATTCCCTTAAAGCCATTAGATTTTCTTTCGAGTGAGAGGACTCAAGATAGCTGCTTAAAATTTTCGATCTGCACCTTATTTCTCTGGAAGACATTAATGGTTACTGTATATGTGCTCACGTGTACCAAGTTTGCAAAAGATATTTGTGCAATCGTCCATGAAATGGCTTAATGCACATTTATGTTAAACCCATTTAAATGTAAAACATCTATCTGTTTTCAATTTTAGTTTCCACCTTGACCAAAGGCACCAGACTGAAACAGGACTTAAAAGAGGCTTCCTTGTTTAAACAGAGGTTGTACAGAACTCTAGTCCTCAGAGCACACAGTAAGCTCTCAGAGCTCGTAGGTACACAAAGGCTATAAAGATTGTGAATTGGTTCTTTGGGTTAAAAATATCAGAAATGCTTCCAGACCAAAAAAATGTAGATAGGATTCATGGGTCTACATTTTGAAGCTGTTGACAGTCTTTTTAAGATGAATGTTTATATTACAGAATGCATCAATGGGGCTGATTACCGGCAAATAATGTCAAGTAAAAAAAAATACCATATGTTGTAACATGTTAAACAGTTTACAAGGCACATTGAGATCTGCTATTAAAGTGTCTGTGAGGAAGTCATATTTTTGTCACCCCCATTTTACAGGTGGGGTAGCTGAGGCTCACAGAGATTATGATTTTTCCAAGGTGAATAGTAGAGTTCAAGTCGAGTTTTTTCCTACCTTCTTACTTCCATTGCTCCCTCCCTCCCTTCCTCCCTTCCTTCATGTGGGCTACCTCTTCAGTGTTTTCCTACTTCTAATTTCTGCACCTCTTTTCACTATTCAACCCATGGCTTCAGGACCATTGTGTACCATTCCTCCAAAAACTTTGCTCTCTGCTAAATATCACTTAACTCCCACTAAGATGTAGGCTGATAAGGATTTAAGGAGGAAGTTAATAATGTTTTTAAGGAGCTATCCTTTTCAAAGTGATATATAATTTTTGTTAATAGTTAAATATACGAATAATCAAAACCCTGAAGAATGACGTCCTAACGGTAGTGTTTCAGGAAAATCAAGGGACCGGTAGTGACAGAGATGTTTGTAACAGTGACAGAAATATGTAAGTCTCCCACTTTATAAGCAGAAACTCCTCATAAACTCTCTAGACAATTACAAGGAAGCCCTAATAAATGATTATTTCATTAGTGCCATTCTTATGTTAAAAAGAATTGACAAAACAGATTACTTACATAAACCCAGAACCACTCAGGAAAAAAACCAAACACCCATTTATCAAAAAGTCCCGAAATCCTCATTAACTAGGGTACAAATGCAACAGAAGATATTGATTAGAGAGAAATCCTGTTTTTACTTGCGTAGTTAGCAATAAGGAGCATACAGATATCTATCTGCCTATCTGAATATTTATTAAAAACCCATCATTTGCAAATCTTTTCTTGGGAAATTATTGCTCACAATATTTATTTGTGACATTGCATAATATTTGTTAAGATAAATAGAATTAATTTTGTTTGCCTTAATGTAGGTAGGTATTGAGTTTCCTAGTAATAAGTCCTAGTTAAGTATGTGGGCTTTGGAAGCAACTCTTGGCTTCATATACTAACTGTGGGACCTCAGAAAGCGATTGAACCTCTCTGTGCTTCTGAGAGGCACATAAGAAAATATGTTTTCTTATGTGTAAAGCATGTATAGTAATGACACCTACTCCATGCAATTTTTCAGTTTATCCATACAGCAATATTCAGTGAGCATCTACAAAATGCCAACACTGTTGTAGATGCTAGGGATACATGGACAAACTCCTTGACCATGATATTTACAGTCTAGTGCCTGAGAATTAATGAAACGATGCTTGTCAAATGCTTAGCGTGGAACATGACACCCAGTAAATGCCCCATGATCGTTAGCTGTTGGTATCATATGTTCATTCTGGAAATGTTCACTGAGTGAGTGCCTTGCAGGTGCAATGCAGATTGGAGCACATAATGAGGAATATATATATTTCAATTCAATTCAATTTGGGTGATGAATCAATTTGATACTATAATGGAGAGAGGACTCCAAAGAAAGACATCAAGTACATAATCAGTCCTCTGAAAGATAATTCAATGCAGACATGTAAAAGGAAAAAAATGGAAATAAATACTTAATTAAATTACCCATCAAGTGGGGAGTATGTGAATTTCTTTATGGGAACTTATGATAAAAAAAAAATAAAGGCCTTGTATTCAAGCTATTTGAAGCACTGGTTACCTAGGGGGGAAAAATGGCTCTTACTTAGATATATGTAATTAAAAAGAAAATTTTGAAGGGTCAGATTACTGAATCGAGCTTGCAAATGGTGACAGATCCCAGGCACACAAAAACGAGATAGCCAGTTATGAATTTGAAAAAATCCTAGTGGATTCCTAAAATAATAGCGAAAGACTCTTAAATACTGTGAAATGAGAGTTGTAGAAGCACCTGGCTTATGCCAAGCATATACTCAGAGATTAAAAATATGTATATACGGTGCAAATGAATTCCTTGCTTTACCTTTTGCTGAGTAATATTCTTACACCCAGGCTTTCTCAAGCAATAACCACATTGGAGGAAATAGAGCAAATGATAAATGCTCAGGATGTTGCAGACCTAATCCACAAACTAGATACAGAGAAATCACTAAGACCAGGTGGCCATTACCCTAGTGTGTTGATGAACTTAGTGTGTAAGTGACAGCTCTCTGGGGCATTGGCTGGTATCCTTAGGGTTTTTGTCAGCAGAAGGGTTTCAGGGAGGACCCTGGAGCCATCAAACCAGATCCGTGTCTCCATGGACAATTGGGAGATGGGTATTCAAAGGCAACACGGATGACAGCAAAGGCAACGTATCTTGTAGAAAGGGGGGAAGAATGGATTCAAGTTAAAGGAGGAAATATGTTTGTGGCTACAGTGTTGAAGAATATTTTTAAACTTTGAAAAAGCCTAACCAGATCTCAAATCCCAGTTCCCTCCCAATTCATGACCTTTTTGTTTGGCTGAGAGGCAAGAAACAAAGAGTGAAGATAAATAGACACACTCTGAGTGGACAAATAGGCCCTTCCAGGAAGTAGTTCGGGGATGATTTTATTTAAACTTTTATAAATGTTCACAGATGGCATGCAGTTCTTATGAGTGAGTAAAAATCAAGCTGATAAAGTTGAACCATAGGAATAACTTAAAAGACAATCTAAATGGGAAGAAAAATAATAGAAGATTAAAGGCAAAATGGAAGATTGAAGATAAGTGTACTTGGGAAAAGCAATCCCAAGAACATTCATAGGAGATGGTTTTAAATTCTATTCCCATCAGCAGTCAACAGAGCTGGATAATATTCTCTTAGCCCTCTAAAGAAAAGTGTGTCCACCAAGTTAAAGTCAATATTAAGAGAAGAGTAGGATTTAAAACTCTGTTACTGTGATACCATTTTTTGAAAATGTGTTGTTGAGTGAGTTTATATAAATCCTTTCTAGTTATCTGTTCATCAATCTAGATAGAAAGCAGTGCATCACCATATTAGCAGTGGCTATCTCTGGGCAGTGTGGGATTGCACATGTTTTTATTGTCTTCTTTTATTTTGGTGTTTTCTAAATTTTCTACAACGAACATGTATCACTCTTACAAGAAAAAGTGTTATGAAAATAGGACGTAGTGTTAGAACCTCAGATTTCATACTGATTGACTATAAGGGAGGCTTCTATGATTATCATATCTATGTCTTCTGGAAATCTGTAGTTGCAAATTTTGCCCTGAGCTCCGTGTATATAAAAGGCAGCACGTGTGAATACTTGGCTTGTATTTGCTATCGGGAAAGTGTGGCTGAAGATGAACATTTGTGCTCTCCTCTAGGTAGTGAGAACCGGGAACTTGAAAGAGATTCATTCCATTTGTACCCTAACTATCAGGATAAGCAGAACCAAGTTATTGGGAGCATTGCTGACTCCTTCGTGGACTGTAAGCCTCATGAGGGCATGGACTAAGTCTGTTTCTTTCCCTTCAGACTTCACAACACTTGCCTTCATGCCTGGTACATGGCAGTCTCCCAATAAATACTGGCAAATGTTCTGAATTGAATGAAATGGATGAAAGCTCCAATAGACTCCTAGAAATTTTAAATAAGAGGATATTCTAAGGCCCATTTTATCCTTTGAGGTCATATGACTCATTCAACTCTTAATTTAATTGCGATCTGTAAGTCATCCTGACATTCCTTGTACTCCACAACTCCTGGGCCACAAAAATGGTCTGAGTTGGTTGTTGGATCCTCTGGCTTATTCTTGACTTTTGATCCAGATCCTATCACTTGATTCCATCTCTTATTTCATTTTTTTTCCTGTACTTTGGTTTTTTGTTTTTTGTTTTTTTTTTCCTTTTGTTGGCTTTAGATTTTACCTTTCTCTCAGGTCTGGACTTGGGATCACCACCTTCCTTCCTTGATTTGGACCCCCTGTGTGTATGATCCCAGGGAGCTCTGCCCCTTCCTGGTAAGCTAGAATCTTTGCAAGAGAGAAATGTATGCCATGAACTATTAAATATTCGCAATTGAATACAACACCAGATCCCTAGAAGAAACCTGGGAGTCAATGCATATTCTTTGTCAACATTCTAAAGAGCAATAAGTTGCTGTGGTCAAAATAATAATATACCTGGTTTGTCAGAATCTTAGTGGAAGAACAGATGAGTTTAAGTTGTTATTATATAAAATCTGATATATACGTTACTGCATGCAACTTTTTTTTAAGATTTTAAAAAATTTATTTACTTATTTAGAGAGAGACAGCATGTGGTGGGAGGGACAAAGGGAGAGAGAGAGAGAGAGAAACTCAAGCAGACTCCATGCTGAGTGTAGAGCCCAACATGATCTCCATCTCACGGCCCTGAGATTATGATCTGAGCTGAAACCAAGAGTCAGACACTCAACCGACTGAGCCACCCAGGCGCCCCACTGCATGCAACTCTTATTGTCATTCCTCAAGAAAGATAGACATGAAGGAACCAGATAAGAACAGTCACAATGACCAAGTTAGTGCTCAGAATTGTGAATGAGCACTTGGGGAAGGTGGCTAGTATCTGATGACAGAATATAAAGAAAAGAACTCTGCCAGGAAAGATAAAGGCTCAAGGGATAGGACACTTATCTATATATAATGAAGGTTCCTGTAATGCCTACTAGAAGATCTCCTTAGGTTCAACTAATCTGACTGCAGGACTACTGCTGGTCCCCCGTGGCACCAGTGTAAGCAGAAGACCATAGGATGGGAACTACAGCTTGCCATCAGGCATTCCTTTGTGGGAGTCCTTTCGGGCGTTCATGGAGCACAGCTCAGGCGTGAGAAGATGAGACTACCATTGGCCAGGCGTGGGAGCCATCTTGGCCTAGAGGCCTCATGCTGCCAGGAGCTGATAACTTCTTATAACGACTGCCTAGACAAAGCTTCTAGGATTCCATAAGGGATGTGCCCAATTTCCAGAATCATGGCCGTCAGAAATACCCCAAGCGTGATGTCCCCATCAGGTGATTTTGCTCAGTCTACCGATTAGGTCAGAGTTACTGTAACTAGTAACCTCGTTGACTTTTTTGTCCTTATCAGGTTTCTACAAAAGAAGAGCTAGACGGATGCTGGAAGTCAAATTCTCATGCACTCATTACACATAGAGTGAGCTTGGATTATTTTTCATGAAAGTGGAAACCTAGAACTAGAAAACATCTATTGGCATTTGAAAGCAAGGGACTGTGGACAGAAAGTTATAAGCCCAAAGACTGAGTAATACCCCCATCTCTGCCCTGCCCTCCTGCCTGCTCAGCCTCATTCTCTCCCTTGCCAAGAAGGCATGCAGGCTAAAATTAAAAATAAGTTCAAGAAATGTGTAGGTATTTGTGTGAGTGATTGCCACTTAATAGGTTGTTAGGGGAGACAGAAGTACTGGGCATGGAATCTTCGTCTTTTGATAGACCTTTCGGAAGCCATAGATGTAAGAGTTCTTAAACTCAGGATTGTCCTACTGTCTCTGCCATGAAAAAGAAAATCAAGATTGTTACCTGAATTATCAAAACAAGTATCTTTAAGCATTCTAAATGATTAACAATATAGTTATTGTGTTTGAGTGGCAGGATTTTGGGTGACCATTTTCAAAAATATATTTCTTAATGCATTTATGCACAAAAAGCAGGAAAAATAAAGATTGCATTTTCTCATCTCACTTTGTCCTTTTCAGTACTGAATTATATAGTAAGTTAGCAAATGTGCACATTAAGTTTCCATCAAGACATCTAGAAATACTAGTTCCTTTATGCCATTAAAGCAATTTAGATAATGTATATACTTACTTGCACTTATAATAATAGCATTTGTTACCTTCTACTTTTTGTTTGTGTGGCTTTTTATCTACAGTGCTCTATGTACTTGTACAGGATTATGTTAATTTTCCATGGGCGGAGAATTAGAGCCCAGTAAAAGTTAGGGGCCTAGGCTCTCCTGAGTTGTAATTCTGCCCCACCAGTTGCCAACTGTGTGACCTTGGGCAAGTTAAATATTTAGTTTCCTCCAGTTTAACTGGTTGCCATTAACTAGCTGGATGACCTTTAGCAAGTTAGTCACCCACTGTCTGGACTTCATTTGCTTCAACTATAAAATCAAGGGGCTGCACCAATTAAACTTTAGATTCCCAGGAGAGTGGGAACCAACATATATTTTTTTTGCCATTTAAAACTACCCATTAATGCTGATCTAATAAAATAGTTTTGAGCAACTGAAAGTGTGGCATAATGTTGGTATTTAGACCAAACTAAGTTAAACAGAGTTCTTGGCTTCTAAGAGCTGAGATCTATAATAAATAATTTAAAAGATCTAGCACATCTCCCTGGAATTTTTTCTTTTCTTGCTTTGTAGATATTCACTGTTCTTTGACTTGATTATTCATGTGGAATACATTCAATTTCTTAGAATTTTTCTATCTGAAGAGGAAAAAAGCCCACTTTCAAGTGTTCTAAAAATATTACCACTTAGAAATACTGACTTTAATAGAAGTAATATTCTGCATTTACATAGTATCTCTCCGTATAAGATCAAAAGACTGGTATTAGAAGTACATGGTTTTTCTTTTATGTATAACTTCATAGAATAATTTTCTTTCATGAAATTCTTTTAATTCATATTCCCAATCACCCAACCAAGTGAATTACCAGAAACTTTTGCAGCAGTTCTGACTCTTGGTCACACATGTCCTTGGTTAGGAATGTCGTTACATCCATTATTTCCCAAATGACAATCCTTTTCTTCCTTCAAGTCCTAGTTCAATGCATCCTTCCGACAGAAGCCTTTTCTCCTGATTCTCGTCTCATCAGTAAAAATTTTACTCTTTTACTTATGCTCGTATTTTGTACCGACATGTTTCCTACATGTAGCTTATTTTCATAATGTCTTATTTCTCTTGAAAGCTAGCATAAGCATATTGTCTTACACAGAGTAATCCCTCAATACGTATGTGGAGTAGAATTAGCACTTTGACAGAGAAAAGCTGTAAAGATCAGATGGGAACATCGCAAAAGATTGGTTGAGATGGAGGGGATGGATTGGTTTGCTAACCTTTACTTGGCTTCACACCTCTGCCAATGGAAAATCTAGTCTCTGGATGTCCATGAAGAACAAATACCACAAGCTGTGACTGTTCTCTTCAGAGACACTTCCCTACTTTTGTTTCCTAGGTATTGAGGTTTCTAGGTATCAAGGTTTATAGGTGGAAGTAAAAAACTGGCTGATCACATTTTCGTACTAAGATGTACTGTGCTTTTTAAAGCACATAGATCATTTCAGTTCAACAAAAACAACAGAAATATTGAAGGAAGAAAATAGTCATTCTCCTTCCTATCACCCAGATTTATTATTCATATGTAATTTCTTACCACCTCAATAGTATTCTTTGTCTCTAGGTTACAGGGTGGCTGCCTATGTATATTGCACATGTTCAGTGTGTTTGAGTCTTATTCTAGTAGAATAAACTAGGGGACAGTATATCACATGTGTTCTATAAAATACAAAGTCTTTCTATGCTATTGAAGAACTCTTTTACGAACCATCTCCCATATGGCCCACTTATCACTGAAGAGAGTCACTTGCATAGTTAGGGCCGGCACTTTTAAAATGGAGACCTAGACAGGGCAAGATTTAATCTCTGATAGCCAGTGTTCTTCTTCCTGTTCCATTGTCATAGATTGGAATCACAGCCAGCTGATTTAAAATGTTGTTTTAAGGAGCCCCAGGTGAGACATGGCAGGATCAACATCGACTCCACCCAGTTCTGAGAAACAATGTGGGTTCATCTTCCACTGTTGCCAGTGTTGTTCTCTGGCATAGCCAAGCCAGGCAGGGGATGAGCAACAGGATGCAAAAGACGTTTTTCCCACCAAAGCTATTTAGAGGCACAGCTTTCTAAATGAAGGCCAATACATAGCATCTAATGGAATAGCATTAAAAAAAACAAAGATACATTTTGTAATGGTACTTCTTCTCAGCATGGGAGCTCTCTGGGAAAGATCTTTGCCAGAAGAGGTTATTTCCAGCTAGGCTAAGCAAATTCAGGAAATGCAGAGTACTATGTAGCATCTAGAGGACATTGCAGGTCTGTGGGGAAACTCATCTTTCGTAGCTTCCGGGTCGCTCTGACACTGCAGGAGGGTTTCCAAGCTCTAAGAGAAGCGTTGTACTGACAAAGGTTGACCATGAAAGATGGAAAGGAAAAGGGTGAAGAAAAGAAGGAGCTAAAGGACTGAACAATAAGAAAAGGATCACCTACTGTAAGATCAGTTTGAGAAAACTTTCCCTAGCCTGTCTGATTCCAGTCTTATCTGGGGAATCTCTGCAATAAATGTAAATAAATTTGAGGAGAAACACAAAGCTCTATCTGCCTGAAATTATCTGCCATGGTCCTGCCATGGCCTCCATGAAAGCCACTCCCTGGTAAGTCCTTGTTAAAAGGCTTGGGGTGAGGGGTTGGGAAGGACACACTCACTAATGGATGAATCGAGCCAGTTAACAGCTACACACATTGGTCAAGTAGACAAGTAGAGGTTGAGGGAATATAAGAATATGAGGAGAATGAGACAGAGACTCAGGAGAGGCAACCATTTTGCAGTGAGGTATAAGTAGAAAGGAAAGGTGCTGGGCTCTCTGCTTATTTCTTCCTTTTATCTAAACTCCAGTCATGCTATTCTGACTTATCACCCACTAATTAATTACCGGATGTGGGCCAAACAAGTTAACTTTGAATGTCAGTTTCCTCATCTGTGAAATGATTATGTAAGATCAGCACTTCTAGAACAGGATCTGCAAGAAGAGACATCAATTCTGTGGAATGTTGAAGGCAGAAAAAGGTGTGTGATCGTCCAGTATGTTTGGGAAACAATGGGTTGAATAATAATGTACTTTTTTAAGTTGCAAGACTTCAGAACCTTTAGTAACTGAATATCATTCGAAATGTCTGAAAGGAGATGTACTACTCAGTGAACCCCAAACCTGGTTGACAATAGCAACCCTTTCGAAGGCATATCTTGAGGGTCAGTGTTTGGTATGACATGAAATATTGGGTTAGCTGATGTCTGAGTTTGTTCTGGGTTTTAAATTCTCTGAATCTACAGTTAGATAGTTTGTTTCTCTTCTGTTTCTTTCCTAGCTAGCTCTTTGCATCTTATCTAGAGAAGTTTGTGTGTTGTATATAAACCTTCTGATAAAAAATGTACTCTGTTAGAAAATCCCTGCATCTACTTTAAGAGAGGAGCATGTTGAGAGAGTACAAACCTGCAAGGTATGCATTTTCCTCTTTACTTTTATATTTTAGGCTACATAAAGTCACAGGCAGTCAAAACACAAATAATGACTTCCCCAAACACACCCATACCCACACCCACACACCCGTAACAAAAATATTGAAACATTTATGCTAATAGGATAATATTTCAGAAAAGCACAATTTGCAAAAGACTCAGATTTTATTCTGACAGAGGCATTTCTGAGCAAAGCAGTGCAATTAATCACAGAGCTGTAACAGCGAGATGAAAAGACAAATGCCGAATGTATACAAAATGTGCACTGCTCTTCCCTTCATCTTCGGGATTCCAGAAGATGTTTATCTCACCTTGCCCCACTAGTACCAATCTTAGATTTTTTTTTATTTGACTCCTGCTAGATTCACCCTTTGCTTGATGAGGACCTGGTAAAGAAGCTGCAGTGTTCTGAGAGCGGGGCGGCCCTTACAGATGTCCACGGCATAGCATGGCTAGGTCTGGATTTCGCCTTTTCCTACTGAAATAGCTTCACCTGCAGAGGTGGTGGGGATGGGGGAATACGGGGTGGCCATCTGCAATCTCTTGGGTTGGAAGGAAAAGTAAGGATTCACACTGGCTGTTTTTCATATTGTAATCATTGCACTTTGTGAATTCTCTAACCTTAGGCTAATCTGAATCTCTGTAGGTTAGCCTCCAGGTAATTTACAGCAAACAATTTACAGTGGTCTATGAGTTCCGTTTTCTTCAGATTTTTTTTTAGAAAATAATTTATGAGGCAGTATTAGGATATAAAAGCCAAAATCTGATACCAAAATCTGATAAAGTTTCACTTTACAATTGAATTTACATGTCCTGCTATTTCTAAGTGTTAGTTATCTGTCCTCCACCATTCTAAATTTTTAAGAATCTTTGTCAAATGTTCTGTTGTTTGAACTCAAGCTTATCTCTGATGAATCATCGATATTCCCATTTAGTGATTCTTGTCTTGTTAAAAAAAAATTGGGATTAGCTGTATCCATTTAATTATATTTTTAAACTCTAAATCGAATTTTGAGATCTGGTGGGCAATTGATAAGTATTTCTTTTCCCAAATGATAAAAGGCATATAACAATAGTGGCTTAATTTGAAGGACTCATGTTTCCTCACCTTGAGTTGTCTTGGCAAGGATTCCAAACTATGCTGTGCTCTGGTTTTTGAATTCAACTCTCATTTTTTCGAGGCCACCTTTCCTGTTCCCTTAAACATATGCATGACGCCTTAGTTCATCAGTCATCACAAGCCCTGGCACAAAGCAGATAGATACTCACTAGATATTTGATAAGCAGAGACTCTCCCTCCTCAGTTGGTGTTTGCCGAATAAATGAACAGATCAGCTCATGAGTAGTGCTCCCTGTAATTGTCACCACTGTCCCAGTCATGTAATCATTACCTGACCTACAACCGTATGTTTGTTAACAGTTGAAAGTACATTTTTGTAACCTGCAAATAGGACACTAGTGTCTAATGTTTACTTTCTGTTTTTTTAAAAAAAATACACAGGTAAAAGAATTCTACTTAGAAGTTCTTGTAGAAAACAAGAGATCTATCTGAGCAGTTGGCTCTGTTCTTCAGCAGCTCAGTGAACTTCGGAAGAGATGCGGGTCCTTTCACATAGGGGTGAGATGCTCTCTATGGGCCTGAACCTAAGTGCCATAAAAATGCTAGGTAGCGTTTATTTTGGCATGTGATGGCATTCCCCTTTTGGGACGCTCAATCATTTTACGGATGAAGGATTTCCATAAAGTTCTCTGCATAATCTTCAAATTATCTCATGTGAAAAACAATCTAGTGTGTAGTTGGTCAGTAGTTGATTGTTGATGTTTTATAGGCAACGCTCTGGATGTGTAGAAAGATTGAACCATTTCCGAGGCTTACTGACTAGTCAGTCTCCCTTGTTAAAAACAGGCTAGTTGTTCCGGAGATGACAGGGTATGCGCGGGGGAGGGGAAAGGCTCTTCCTTTCTCTGTTGCACTTGACCCAGTTTTGTAATTCCCTAACAGTTTGTCTCAATCATCACCATTCTCGTTGCTTGGCAAGATGTGTTTGATTTATTAAAAGCACCTGTCCATTTTAATAACCAACCTAAGAGGGAAAAAAAACCCAAAAAATCAAATGACTTGTTTTGGGGCTTGGCATTGAAATTTTATTTGCTGTAATTTACCCAATAAATGACAGCATTGAGGTTTCCTCTTCCCATCTTTTTTGGGCAGGTAGTTGTATCTGTTTTTTGGCAGCACTTAAGAAACTGTCTCTTACTGGTGATTTTGAGAATTGTTCATACTTGAATAGAGATTATGAGCTTAAGTTTAAATAGCTTTGAAATCTTTTAAAAATTGTTACATCTCTTAATATTGCATCACCACTGTCTACATTTAACATGTCCAACAATTTGAATGACCTAATATTTTACATTTGCCAATGTAAACATAGCAATAAGCAGGCAACACGTACTTTTCTTTGGGCCCTATCCAGGGATTAAAAAGGAACGGTAAGACACAGCAACTGTCCTTATGAGACTTGTAATTGGCTTCTCTCTTTCTCTTTAAATATTTGAGGATCAACTTGTGTCAGTCACAGTTCAAGGTGGAAACACAATGATGAATGAAACAGGCAAAAGTCTCTGGGGAGAAGGCAGTGACTAAGGATCACACAATCCCTGTCCCCTTAGAGCTTACATTCTACAAAGGTGGAGGCAGAAAATAAGGAAATAAAGAAGAAAATATGCAGTATGTTAGATGGTCATAAGTGCCATGGAGAAACTAAAGTGGGGAAGAGGGAATGCCTGAGGTGGACGGGAAACAGTTGGTAACTTTAAATATGGTGGTCAGAGGAGACCGCATGGTGAAAGTTTCACATGAGCACCTGGAGCAGGGAAGGGAGAGAGCTTTGGGGGCCTCTGCAGAAAGAGCCTTCCAGGCAGAAATGCAAAAGTGCTACGGTGGCATCATGCCTTACCCCCAAAACAGCAAGAAGACCAGTGTCAGGAGTGAAGTAAGCCAGAGGGAGAGTAGTAAAAGGTCAGAAGCATAAGGCGGCAGGCCGTCCATAATGCAGGGCCTTAGAGGTTATTAAAAGATGTTCCCTCCTTACCTCCCTTTCTTTCTTTCTTTCTTTCTTTCTTTCTTTCTTTCTTTCTTTCTTTCTTTCGGGACTGAGTCAGTTGAGCCATTGGAAGAATTTACATCAAGGAATGACCTGATTAATTGTATGATTTTAAAAGTCACTGGCTGCTGTTAGAATAAATAATAGAAGGGAGGGAAGGTTGGAAGGAGGCTGTTGCAATCCAGATGATGCTGGCTTAGATCCACATGGTTGCAGTGGAGGTGGTGAAAGGGCATTCTCTGTTTGGAAAGAACGCAGGAAGTAGGATTTACTGCGGGTAGGATGCAGGGCATCAGTGAGAGAGCAGAGTCAGGTGGCTGATACCTGGAAGGGCAGGACTGTCATTTACTGAGATAGGAAACTTGAGGAGGAACAGATTCGGAAAAGGATCGGGTCAGCTTTGGACATCTTACATTTGAGATACCTGTTAGGCCTCCAAGTGGAGATATGGAATAGGTATTGGGAATACGGATGAGTTCGGGGAAGAGGTAACTTTGGGAGTTTCACCATCTCTGTAAGAGCCATGAAATGGGAGCAGATCCATGAACATGAGGAGATTAGATCAGGGTGTCAGAGCAGAAGGAGGAAAATTAAGTTGCAGATGTATGATCCTTTATTATTTGCTATAAAGACAGAGAGAAGTAGGAATTTGTGGGCTAGAAGAGATGAAGCCATTGTCATGGGAAGTGTGAGAATTGAACTGATCTGTGCAGATGGATAATATTTGGATAGATAGAAAGAACGAGGGGAGGGCATTTTGGTTAAGAGGTGCCAGCATTAGCAAATTCAAACCACGGTAAGGTATCACCTCACACTGGTCACCATGGCTTGTATCAAAAAGACAGCAAGTGTTGGCGAGGATGTGGAGAAAAGGGAATCCTTGTGCTCCGTTGGTAGGAGTGTAAATTGGTACAATCACCATGGGAAACAGTATGGAGGTCCTCCCCAAAATAAAAAGTAGAAATGGCATGTCATCCAGTAATCCCACAACTGGATATTTACCTAAAGAAATTGAAAACAGTAATTTGAAAAGATATATGCACCCCTCTGTTTATTGCAGCATTATTTACAGTAGTTAAGATATGGAAGCAGCCTGTGTCTATCAGTAGATGAATGGATAAAGAAGAAATTGCTATGGATAGATAGATATAAATATATCTCTCTATATCCATCTGTATCTATTTACCTTTGTATCTATATATCTATCTATAAATCTCTATATCTATCTATATTTGTCTATAAAATGGAATATTACTCAGCCATAAGAAATGAAATCTTGCCATTTGCGAGGACATGGATGGACCTAGAGGATATTATGCTAAGTAAAATAAGTCAGACAGAGAAAGACAAATACCGTGTCTTTCAGATACCATCATTTCACTTACCCGTGGAATGTAAAAAAGGCAAACAAAGTAGAAACAGAGCCATAAATATAGAGAACAAACTGGTGGTTGCCAAAGGGGAATGGGGTAGGAGGGATGGGCAAAATGGATGAAGGGGAATGGAAGGTACAGGCTTCAGGTTATGGAATGAATAAGTCACAGGGATGAAAGGTACAACACAGAAATGTAATGAATGGTACTGTAACAGCGTTGTGTGCCGACAGATGGTAGCTATGCTAGAGGTGAGCATAGCAAACGTATAAATTTGTCAAATCCTTATGTTGGACACCTGAGACTAATGTAACATTGTGTGTCAATTATACTTCAGTTAAAAAAAAGGTACCAGAATTAAACATACCACAGTTCCTTAAGAGGAAGATAATAAGGGAAAACATACCAAGATGACAGTAGAATTTTCTCCTGTGGAAAAAGTGGAAGGGGTAGGATTTTTAGTCCCTGGTCTGTTTCCTAGGATCATGATATGCAAATGGTAAAGAGACTTGGTCCCAATTAAAATCTTGAACATTTCCTGGCACTTTGCTAACAGCTTTTCCTCCTTATCCCTGCAGCTGGTGCTTATATTTTGTAGTAACTTGAAACTGACACGTGGGGAATTTTAAGTACATATGTTATCAAAACAGATGTTCCACAGACTTTATAGACTATCAGGAGGTCATCTCATCTTTCAGAAGGCAGCCTGGAATTTGAATTTAGTTACTCTCATAATTTTACATTCTCCAAAGTAACTATGTGGGAAATTTAAAATTTATTAGCAACTTTGTCTTGTTCTTAGATTTTAGAGACATGGCAATTTCAGTAAACCTGAAAAAAAAATTATATGCTGTGGTATGTAGGGGCAGATTATTGACCAACTTTCCTTGCCTGGTGATAAATCTAAGGCACATAAGTATTTTAATGCTGTCTCAGGAACTTTAGAGTCCTATTTTATTAAGGAAAAAGTCCCACTCTTTTTTCCATGCAAAATGATAATTAAAGCAAAAATGAACTTCATAAAGTAATACAAAGGATGCTGAGTTCAGAACAAGTAGAGACATTTTTACTCTTGGTCCCCATACCCTACTTTTTAGTAGAATCCAGATGAGACTCAAACTTCTTTTTTATTCTGTATACAAGGTTCTCAGGGATTGCAAAGGCTAAGTACTTTGGCAGAACTCCCTGAGATAAGAAAAATTATGTATTTATTTTTTTTCATTTTACTTAAAGAATGCCTTTACGACAATGTGGTTTTAATTGTTTGGCACAATCAGGTGTGATATTTCCATACCCC
The DNA here is from genome assembly GCA_028534135.1 of Potos flavus. Taxonomy (NCBI): domain Eukaryota; kingdom Metazoa; phylum Chordata; class Mammalia; order Carnivora; family Procyonidae; genus Potos; species Potos flavus. The sequence goes on from CM052883.1 coordinate 100,578,807, forward strand.
ACTTTTTCCTTTGGGTTTCAAGGAGGTATAGAGTACAGCTCCAGGAGGCCTTGACCGTTTACCAGCCAAGCCTCATAGGTGTTGGCTAGAGAGCAGCAATCCCTGAAAAGCACACTGGGCCCGCTAGTGCTATCCGGTAGAACTTTCTAGTCTCTCCTGTGGTGAGAGACATCCTCTATATCTGCACTGGCCATCATGGTAGGCGCTAACCATATGTGGCTTCTGAGTACTTGAAAGGTGGCTAGTGCAGTTGAGGAACTAGATTTTAAATTGTATTTATTTTTAATTAACTCAGATGTAAGTGACCATACATGGCTGGTGTCCACTGTCCAATACAGCACACTTGGTTTGTCTTGAGCTTTCTGGAGCGGGGAATGGGTAGGTGCCTAGTGTCCTCTCGCAGCGGTATCTCTAGCCCTCAGTGAGTGTCCCCAAGCAAGTCTTTCATGGAGAGACTCCGCACCTGGGGTTACTGCTAAAGAGTGCACGTGGTATAGGACTTTGTGAAATATCTCCTTCCTGTCCTTCACAGGGGTGGGGAGAAGGTACATAAAAAGGTAAAGTGACATTAAATGAGATGAGGTATTTGTCCTGGTCTTAAAGACTCTTTTCTCATGAAGATATTTAAAAAATTGCCTATTTGAATATTTTACCATTGATTGTGAAAAAGAATGATTCTGGGGAGTAGAGTTTAGAGGTTAACATTGTGAGAAACTCGTTTTACTTGTGCCTTGAAGAACTCTGTGAGGGACCCAATTTTTTACCTGAGGAGGATTGCTTGTTTATAAGGGGAGCACTCTCGAGATTCTCATTAATTTCTTGAGTTTGAGAGTGGATTATTGAAGGCCAACTGTGTGCTTTCGCATAAATACTGACAGTGTATGTATGGCTCTGGGGTGGTGATTATTAAGGAGAGGGATAAAAGCACAGGATACGAAAATGACTGAGATAGCGCTGCTGTAAGGCGGGGGACAAGAACAGACAGTGGGCCCGGCCTCACAGTGCTCAGCTGGATGTTGGTGTTACACAGTGTGCCACATTAAAAGCTCACTCCAGAATCCTGGTGGGTGGTAGAAGATAGAGGAGGACTTTTGCCTCTCAGAGCTCAGTCTTTACGTCTGAGGAAGCTTGACACACTGGCAGTCTTGCTGCGGCTGTGGCGAGCGGGCCACCTCCTGTATGGGAAGCCATCCCCGCTGAATTTGCGGAGAAAGGTGTTTAAAAAGATTTGTTGATTGATATTTCTGTGGTCATTCTGCCACTCTCACTCATAAAACTAAATGGAGCTTATGTGCCAGGGACTATGCTTCACTTGCCGTCTAAATGAGGAGGGAAAAAATGTGTACATGGAAGAAGAAAACTAACAATAAAATCTGCCATGAGATGGGTCCCACATGAGTGGGGCAGAGCGGAAATGCCATATCCCATAGTTGTCTTCCAAAACATAAAGGGCCGTCAGGTGGGAGAGATATTAGGCTTCCTCTGGGGATCCAAAAGGCAACACTGGTGGTATTGTCTTTAGCTAAAGAAAAGGATTTTGAAGGCCTGTCTCTGCAGGGCACCCTGGGGTGGGAGAACGGTTGAGGAGAGGGCAGGGTGCCCAGATGATGATGGTGTGATGGTGCCTGCTCGTGAGGGAGGGATTCCTTGCAGTCAGTAGAGGGGAAAGCTTCACAAAATGTAAGAGGCTGGGCGCCTGGGTGGCTCAGTGGGTTAAAGCCTCGGCCTTCGGCTCAGGTCGTGATCTCAGGGTCCTGGGATCGAGCCCCGCATTGGGCTCTCTGCTCAGTGGGGAGCCTGCTTCCCTCTCTCTCTTTGCCGGCCTCTCTGCCTACTTGTGATCTCTCTCTCTCTGTCAAATAAATAAATAAAATCTTTTAAAAAATGGAAGAGGCCGCTATGAGGGGATTAGCCTCCTTGACGGGAGGTGTCCCCAAAGAGGCTTCCTGGCCCCTGCGTGGGAATGAGGGGACTCACGCTGGTAGAGCAGGGAGCAGAGAATTCCCGACCGTGGGTCAAACCCAGCTTCCTGCTTCCCTTCGTGAATATTTTTATCAGCACCCAGCCATGCCCATTTGCTTAAATCTTTGCAGGCTGCTTTCCCGCTACAGTGGTAGAGGTGAGTGGTTGCGATGACATCCCACAAAGGGCTTTGGCCCACAAAGCCCGAATTATTTACTATCTGGGCCTTGATAGAAAGTTTGCAGGGCCCTAGAAAGGATTGGGTCCAGTGATATATAAAATCCTTTCTAATTCTCTGACTGTAAGGGATTTGGAACAGAAGCAAGCCTTGAGGGAAGTGCGAAGGGTGCCTTGTGGGAGATGAACTTCAGATGGACCTTGAAGGAAACTGGCAGGTCCTGGCAGAGGACGCCCGTCCAACATGACCCCAGGGCCAATCTCACGGGGATTGAGTCAGCGTTCCTTGGATGCTGAGGACAGATTCATTCCAACACTCACCCATCCATTCATTTATTCTTCATGCCTCCAGCGTATCGTTGGCCAATATAGACAATGCTCTAAAACACTTCTCTGCTTGTTCTTGGTAAAGTAAGCCCAAATTCTGGCACGAGCTGTTGGCATTTTGCGGATAACTTCGCTAGTGTGGAAATGCTCTTTCAGTTCAGTGTTTATAATTGAGTTTTATGGAGTTATTTTATTTTAAGTATAATGGTCTCACCTAGACACAACTTAGAATTTATGCACGTGTTCGGCTTAATTGTAGGACATAAGAAATGATCGTTCCAAAGTGAAAACCTCACTGTATTTGCGGGCGATGCAGCTCTCAGTGTTAAGGGTAGGATGCACATTACTATTCATGCCTTTTTAATTGATTAGCCTTTAAGGCTTCTGAAAGCCTTTAAAAGTTGTTTTGTCAACATTAGACCAGCTGCTGTGTAATTACGGTAGCTCTTCTTGCAGTTAAATTCTTCTAATAACGTGTTCCATCTGCCCATGCCGAAGTGCTTTGAACCTGTGATATATACTATGGAGAGCTTTTGTTTTTACTTACAGATGGTTGGTGCCGTTTTCTGGGCAACTCTGTAGAAATTTCACAGAAATTTTAAAGATGAATTACTTCAAAATGGGAGGCAAATGAATTTGAACATCAGGTTACTCCTCCTCCTATAAAAATTGTTCATATGTGACTCGAATTTTGAACTTGACTCAAAGCAGCCTAAATATGCTCATTAAAAAGGAAAAGAAATCTCCACCCTGAAACCATTTTAAGGCTCTTTTCTCTCACTCTCCAGCTTATAAATCAAAACTTCCTGGCACCGGTCAGACAGTGGTGAAAGCAGTGGGGCTGTGATAAAGATCGCTGCTTAATGAGGAGCCGGACACGGTGGGTCTGCTCTCCGTGCAGGGGGGCCGAAGGTCTGCTTGGAAAACTGAATGTGACCTTGGTGGTGTAGTTTGCTATTTTTCAAAGGAGCTCTGTCCTGAAGTCTGCCGTGAAAAATTATAACTAGGGACGGGGACTGGTGTCAGAAAGATGCAAAGAGAAGAGCCTGTGCTTCCTTCCTTCCTGTCTCCCCACTCCCCAGCCCCCCCCCCCCCCCGGGTGTGCACACGTGCCTACAGGCCCACTTGGTGCAGCAGCATATCTATGGACTGGCTGGCTGCACAGGTGATTAAGGTGGATAAGAGGTGGGAGCAGTGGCCATGGCGGCTGCGGAGGTTGCTCCTGGTAGCTTGGGTGACTTAGCTGACTTCTTCCCTAGAGGATCTTAAGAGAGAAAGGCAAGGCCATTCAAACTAGAGGCACAGAACATCGGGCACCTGGAGGAGCAAGAGACTAGATGGGGCCTCAGCGGGCTCTCTGGCCCTTGTCCAACTTGTAATAAGAAATGCATCTATGTTGCTGGAAAACCATGAAGGGATACCTTCAGCCACTTGTGTTCACCTTTTCTCTCCATTTTGTGGTATATAAGGAGGCTGGGAGAGCAATGGACTTTTTCCTAGATGAGGAAGCCAGTCTGCTTCAAGTTTGAGTAGAAGTTCAGGAATATCAATGATCTGCAAAATCTGGGGAAGAAGCTAACCTTGGCAGTGTGGGCAGGGCGGGCTGAAAACTGTGCCTCTTATACCTGCTCACTCCCAATGTGCAGATCTGTGTGCCTTGGGAGCTCTCGAGCCCTAAGAATTAGGCATTTGGGAGGTTTGAGGAAACATTTGGGAGGAAACATGGACTTGCTGGCATCTACTTGTGGTGTTTATGAAGTGGCCTTTGAGACGTGGATTTGAAGAGAATTAGAATTTATTTAAATAAAAGGTACCTAAATTAGTTAATATTTTATTCTAAAATATTATATAAAGTTACATAACTTATCTTAAAATTTATTTTAATATCTTTTACATAAAATTAGTAATATATTTTTCCCTGTGGGACAAAACTTGTTCCTGGTAAACCAGGTAATCTTTACAAAGTTATATTGAATGTTCATTCAGATGTTTTTACTATTTCAGGCTGGTAGAACGATCTACCTGGATAAGGCCAAGAAAACTAGCATGAATCTCAGTGTTCGATAACTAAATATCAAAATCTGTTAATACTATCATATAGTTTTTGGGACCATCACCTTTTTGCTCAGGTGCATTCTTTACATTGATATGATAGAAATTTCTGCCTTCAGGTGTCAATTATAATTGCTTGCATAAGACCTGGTCTTCTAATCAGTCTTATAATATCAACCCTGTATATGCTTTCACATATAATGCTTATTACATTGGCATTTTATATGCTTTCTCAAAGTCTTACATGTAGTTTTCCTACATGTAAGCTGTCAAAACTTCTCTGAGGGCTACAAAATTGTCTTTATCACTCCCCCACAATAATCTCACATTATCTTGAGACTGCATTGAATCAAGGAGAGGACATACTGATTTTAACCTCTGGTGCTAAGCAAAGGCCCGATAGTCATAAACTTATGTATCCAGGTATGTATATATATCCATGTATATGAGGAATCAGTTTCCAAAGAACTCCAGGATCAACAAGGCGAAGGACTTGTGCACACTCAGATGGCCAAATGTCATGGAGGTCTTTGCTGCTCAAATAAATCATCTGCTAGGTCCCCTATTATATTGGCAGGGACTTAGGCATAGCATCTTTTTTTTTTTTTTTTTTTAATCAAGTATTTAGATTTTCTTGTCTATAAGCAGCAAAAAACCCAACTCAAATTAGCTTAGGACAATTTATTTTTAAAGGATTATCTCATGTGTGGAGCAGAATTGATCTTTTTCTTGCCCCAATTTATTCTTTTTGTATTCTGTAAGGATTGGCCTTTGTACTCTGGGTCTGTGTACTTAACTAAGAGTAAATTCTTATGGTGCTGGACTGCATCACCCCTCTCTTACATGATTACATGTAGAATAATTGAAGGAAGAGTCAGACAGTGAAACTGCTAGAAGACCAGGGCCCTAGCTGGGCCTCACTAGCAAGGACTTGAATGCATCTGATACTGTCTCCCTATCTCTTGATTTCTCTCAGCTTGTCAGTTTCATTTTTTTCTTACTGCAGACCAGGTGCAGATAAAATGAGAAAGATGACTTCCAATCCTCTTGAGATGTAAACATCTTATAGTTTATGCCACTGCACAGGACTGACTCACACTCTCTGGTCCCAGACCAGCAGTCCTGGGGAAGAGAGCTGATTGACCCAGCCTGGGACAGATATCAACTTGGACCAGTCAGCTGTGGTAAGGGTAGAACAACATGTACTTGTCTTTGGTGGCCCTTTTTCTGTCTATCAGTGTATCAGCAAAAGGAGAATCGGTGTGGGCTAGAGAAGCTTGATACAGGCAAAATGTTTTCCTTCCTCATACATGGACATGTCATGTCTCTCTTCCCAACCATGATTACCTGGCCTCTGCCACATACCTTCTTTCTCCCCCTCATTTCTACTTTGCATGCTATTGCTTTTGATGGTTTGGCAAATAAATGTCTTGCCCCAAGTTCCTGGGTCAGTGATATGGAGCAGGTCACTTCTGGTCTTTTCCCTTCAGCCCCAGTGATGCTCATTTTCCTTTATAATTTAGGGAGCAGTGGCAGCTCAAAAGAAGGCAAATGAAAAGGTCAAATGATGAAGCTCACAATCTGCTTTAGGCCCGGGAGATGCCCTTTTCTAAAGGCTAAATGTTTTCTTGGGATGAATGGATTAGTCATGAGTCCAAAATTTTATGACTGTCTTAGGAGATATTTGATCCTTTATGTATGTATAGCATGTATAATAGTTGAAGAAAATGCACTTTTATTTTTCTTATTTTCTAATTTTTTTTCACTATCCAAATTCATTTGCACATACTTTTTAGGCTAAGAAAGTTTTCCCAACTCATTTAACAGGTAACTCTTCAAAACTTTACTGGGATTCTATAGGTGGTTCAAGATGACAGTGTAGGAAGATCCTAAACTCCCCTCCTCCAATGGACAGAACAAATCTATAGCTACATGTGGGAATACTTTCCCTGGAAAAGGTCCTAAAAACTAGACAAACAGTGCCCATACAACAAAGGATAAAAGGGCCATATCAAGATGGGTAGAAGAGGCAGAAATGTGCTCTTGCCAAAAACCCTTCTCCAGGCACAGCAGAACACAACCAGGAGGGATCTCAACAATATGAAACTTTTCCTGAGCAGTGAGTGATTTGTGCCCCATATCGGGAACGCCACCTCTTGGATCCTGCACTGGAGAGACCAGCCCCCAAAACATAAAACCAATATGGATTGTGTCCAGGAGAACTACAGAACTGTGGGGAATGGAGAACTCACCCTTAAAGGGATGACGCAGATTCACTCATGCTGGGACCCAGCACAAAAGCAGAAGTTTGGAAAGTACCTAGACTATTTGTGAAGGAGCCTCATTATTAATTTTAAAGTAACTGCCAGAGGGCAGAAAACTCTTTCCAGGGATGGACGTGTTGGCAGGTGCCCTTTTTGTGATCTTACTCTACTTTGCTAAGGCTGGCACTGGTGGGTGCCCTTTTGACAGTCTCTCTCTAACTCTCTAGCACAGGTGGGTAATCCTTGCCCTCCTGCACTGCAGCCGTGCCACAACAAGCTAGGTGAACATACTGCCTGTTTTGCTCCCATGTGGCAATTGTGCCACAGCCATCTGGGCAAGTGTATTATCTCCCCTGTGCTTCATTCTCAGCCCTGCCACAGCTGTTGGGCATCCACAGCCCGCACAGGGGACACTCTTGGGACACCTGGCTCTGGTGACCAGGGGGATTGCTTTCTGGGATCCATACTTTATCTCCTATGCAAGGACACTCCTTCAAGTCTGGGAGAGATAGCTGTTTCATGTAATATATAGAAACAAACAGAGTATCAGGCAAAATGAAGAGACAAAGAATATGTTTCAAACAAAAGAACAAGACAAAACTTCAGAGAAAGACCTAACTGAAACAAAGATAAGTGATCTACCTGGTAAAGAGTTCAAAATAACAGCCATAAAGATGCTAAGCAAGCTAGGGAGAAGAATGGAGGAACACAGTAAGAACTTTCACAAAGAGACAGACCTGAAGAATACAATAACTGAACTAAAAAATACACTAGAGGGGGCCACTGGTAGATGGAAGAACAGACCAGTGAGCTGGAAGACAGAGCAATTGAACTTACCCAGACAGAGCAGCAAAAAGAAAAAGGAATTTTTAAAAATGAAGATACCTTAAGGGACCTATGGGAAAACATCTAACTAAATAACATTAGCATTATATGGGTCCTAAAAGGAGAAGAGAGAGTAAAAAGGGCAGAAAACAGATTTGTAGAAATAATGGCTGAAAAATTTTCTAATCTAGAGAAGGAAACAAACATCTAGGCCCAGAAGTTCTAAAGGGTTCCAAGTAAGATAAACCCATAGAGATCCATACCAAGACACATTATAACTAAAATGTTAAAGATAAAGAGAGAATCGTAGGGGTGCCTGGGTGGTGTAGTTGGTTAATCATCTGACTCTTGATTTTGGCTCAGGTCATGATCTCAAGGTTGTGAGATTGAGTCCCACATCAGGCTCTATGTTCAGTGTGGAGTCTGCTAGAGAGTTCCTCTCTCTCTCTCCCTCTGCCCCTTCCTTCCCCCCGCACTAAACAACAAACAAACAAATAAAAAAAATTTTTTTTTTTTTTTTAAAGAGAGAATCTTAAAAGCAGCAAGAGGAAACCAAAGTTACCTACAGGGAAAAACTCCCATAAGGCTATCAGTAGATTTTTCAGCAGAAACCTTGATGGTCTGAGGGGAGTGTTATGACATATTTAAAGTATTGAAAGGGAAAAACCTCCAACCAGGACCACTCTACCCAAAATGATTATCATTCAGAATAGGAGTGGTAAAGAGTTTTCCAGATAAGCAAAAGCTAAAGGAGTTAATCACCACTAAACCAGCCTTGCAAGAAATGTTAAAGGAACTTCTTTAAGCTGAAAATAAATGGCACTAATTAAAGACAAGAAAGCATACAAAAATAAGAATCTCATTGGAAAAGGTAAATATTTAGTAATGGTAGTGGATTAATCACTTCTAAAGCTAGTATGAAGGTTAAAAAACAAAACATTTAATTACTAAAATAAACTAAAACTACAACAATTAGGTAAGGGATCCATAAAATAAAAAGATGTAAAATGTGACATCAAAAACAAAATATGGGGTGGGTGATTAAAAATGTAGAGTTTTATAATGTATTTAAATTTAAGTTGCTATCAACTAAAACTAGACTGTTATATACAAAAGTTGTTATATGTGATCCCCATGGTTACCACAAAGCAAAAACTTATAACAAATACACAAAAGAAAATGATAAAGAAATATAAATAAAACACTAAAGAAAATTATCAAACCACAAGGGAAGAGAGAAAGAAGAGAAAGTAACAGAGAGGAACTACAAAAACAACCGGAAAACAATAAAATGGCAAAAGTACATACCTATCAATATTATTTTAAATACAGATGAATTAAGTTCTCCAGTCAAAAGACAGAGTAGCTGTCTTTGGATAAAAAAAAATAAGAGTAATGTATATGTTGCCTAAAAGAAACTCATTTCAGAAGGACTCACACAGACTGAGAATGAAGGGATAGAGAAAGATATTGCATTCAAATTGAAACAGAAAGAAAGCTGTTGTAGTTGTACTCAGACAAAATAGACCTTAAAACAAAGACTGTAATAAAAGACAAGGGCATTACCTAATGATAAAGGGCTTATCCAGCAATGTATGATATTTATAAATATCTATGCACCTGACATACAAGCACCAAAATATATCAGGAAACTATTAACAGATGCTAAGGGAGAAATTGACAACAATGCAAAAATAGTAGGGGACTTTAACACCCTGCTTCCATTAATGGGTAGATCATGCAGACAGAAAATTGATAAGGAAACATCAGCCTAAATGACACATTAGACCAGATGGACTTTATATATACAAAACATTCCATCCAAAAGCATCAGAATACATGTTCTTCTCAAGTGCACATGGAACATTCTCCATGATAGATCACATGTTGGGCCACAAAACAAGTTTCACTAAGTTCAAGAAGATTGAAATCATATCAAGCATCTTTTCTAACCACAATGGTATGAAACTAGATCTCAATTACAAGAAGAAAACTGGAAAAACCACAAAAATGTGGAAATCAAACAGCATGCTCTTGCTCTTGAGCAACCAGTGGGTTAATTTAGATAATCAAAGAAGAAATAAAAAAATATGTTGAGACAAATAAAAATGGAAATATACCATACCAAAATTTATGGGATGCAGCAAAGACAATTCTAAGAAGGAAGTTCATAGAAATAAAAGCCTGCGTCAAGAAACAAGAAAAACTCAAACAACGTTAAATCTATACTTCAAGGAACTAGAAAAAGAACAAAAAAGTCAGAAGTTAGTGGAAGGAAGGAAATAACAAAGATCAGAGTGGAAAGAAATACAGACTAAAAAGACAATAGAAAAGATCAATGAAACTGAAGAGCTGGTTCTTTGAAAAGATAAACAAAATTGACAAAACTTTAGCTAGACTCACCTCACCAAGAAAAAATGAACACTCAACTAAGTAAAATCAGAAATGAAGAGGAGACATTACAGCTGATATCACAGAAATACAAAGGATCATGAGAGACTACTATGAATGATTACATGCCAACAAATTTGACAATGTAGAAGAAATGGATAACTTACTAGAAACATGCAACCTACCAAAACTGAATCATAAATAAAGAAAAAATCTGAACAGACTTATCACTGGTAAGAAGATTGAATCAGTAATCAAAAACCTGCTAAGAAAAAAGGTTCAGGGTGCGCCTGGGTGGCTCAGTGGGTTAAAACCCCTGCCTTCGGCTCAGGTCATGATCTCGGGGTCCTGGGATCGAGCCCCGCATCGGGCTCTCTGCTCAGCGGGGAGCCTGCTCTCTCCTCTCTCTCTGCCTGCCTCTCTGCCTACTTGCGATCTCTTTCTCTCTGTCAAATAAATAAATAAAATCTTAAAAAAAAAAAAAAAGTTCAGGACCAGATTGTTTCACTGGTGAATTCTACCATACATTCAAAGAAGAATTGATACCAATCCTTTTCAAACTCTTCCAAAAAATAGAATATGAAGAAATGCTTTCAGATTCATTTTATGAAGTCGGCATAACTCTGAAACCAAAACCAGACAAGGAAACCACAACAAAGAAAATGATGGAACAATTCCTCTCGATGAACATAGATGGAAAAATCCTCAACAAAATATTAGCAAACTGAATTCAATAATACATTAAAAATATCGCACACCTTAATCAAATGGGATTTGTTCGAGATTTGCAAGGATGGCTCGAAATCCACAACTCAATCAATGTGATATACTACATTAACAAAATAAGCAACAAAAAGTCAATAGACACAGGAAAAGCTTTTATCAAAATTCAATATCTATTTATGATAAAAACCCAAATAAGTGTGTAGAGAGGGAATGTACCCTGACATAATAAAGGCCATAAGTGGCAAGCCTATAACTAACATCATACTCAGTGGTTAAAAGCTAAATGCTTTTCCTCTAAACTCAGGAACAAAACAAGGATGTGTACACTCCTCAGTTTTAGTTAACATAGTACTGGAAGTCCTAGCCACAGCACTTAGGAGAAAAAAAGAAAAAGGATAAAAAGCATCCAAATTGGAAAAGAAGTAAAACTGACATTCTATGTAGATGACATGATATTATATATAGGAAACTTTAAAGACTCCATTAAAAAAAAAAGCTGTTAGAACTGATAAAAGAATACAGTAGAATTACAGGATACAAAATCAATACACAAAAATCTGTTGTGATTCTATATGCTAATAATGAACTACCAGAATGAGAAATTAAGAAAACAATCCCACTTATACTTGCATTAAAATCTAGGAATAAATTTAACCAAGGAGGTGAAACTTAAAAACAGAAAACTGTAAGATATTAATGAATGAAATTGGAGAAGACACCAATAAATGGAAAGATATTTCATGGTCCTACACTGAAAGAGTTAATATTGTGAAAGTATCCGTACTACCCAAAGCTATCTAGACATTCAGTGCAATCCCTATCAAAATTCCAATGGCACTTTGTACAACACCAGAACAACTAATCCTAAAATTTATATGGAACCACAGAAATCCTGACTAGAAAAGTAATCTTAAGAAAGAAGAACAAAGCTGGGGTCATCATGCTCCCTGATTTCAAACTGTACTGCAAAGCTATCATATTAAAAATAGTATGGTTTTAACATAAAACAGACACAAAGATCAATGGAACAGAAGAGAGCCCAGTAATAAACCCACACATGTATGGTCTGTTAATTTACTACAAAGAAGACAAAAATATACAATGGGGGAAGGACATTCTCTTCAATAAATGATGTTGGGAAAACCGGACAGCTATATGCAAAAGAATTAAACTGGACCAGTATCTTACACCATATACAAAAATCAACTCATGTAGGATTAAAGACTTGAATTTAAGACCTGAAACCATAAAACTCCTAGAAGAAAACAAGTAGTAAGCTCCTTGACATTGGTTTTAGTGATTTTTTATTTTTTTGATCTGACTCCCAATGCAAGGGCAACAAAAGCAAAAATAAACAAATGTGACTATGTTAAACTAAAGAACTTGTGTACAGTGAGGGAAACAATCAATGAAATGAAATGGCAACCTACTGAATGGGGAAGACTGCAGATCATACATCTGGTAAGGAGTTAATATTCAAAATATATAAAGAATTCATGCAATTCAACAACAAGCAAACTAACATATGAGCAGATCTGAATAGACATTTTCCCAGAGAAAACAGATGACCAATAGGCACATGCAAAGATGCCTACCATCACTCATCATCAGGGAAATGCAAATCAAAACCACAAAGAGATATTGCCTTACACCTGTCAGAATGAACTATTATCAGAAAGACAGAAAATAGCAAGTGTTGGCAAGGATGTGGAGAAAAGGGAATCCTCACACACTGGTGGTGGGAATGTGCATTGGTGCAACCACTATGGAAAACAGTGGGGGAGGTTCCTCAAAAAATTAAAAATAGAACTAATATACCATGCAGCAATTCTACTTCTAAATCTGAAGAAAATGAAAATACTAACTTGAAAAGATCCATGCACCCCCTATATTCACTGTAGCATGATTTACAATAACCAAGATAAGGAAACTTTAGTGTGCATTGATGAATGGATAAATATGTGTGTGTGTAAACACACACACACACACAATGGACTACTTAACTATAAAAAGAATGAAATCTTGCCATTTCTGACAACATGGATGCATCTTGAGAGTATTACGTTAAATGAAATAAGTAAATGTAAGACAAATACTACATGATTTCACTTCTACATGGAATCTAAAAAACAAAAACAAAAAAGAAAAACAAAACCCAGGCTCATAGATACAGAGAACAGAGTATTGGTTGCCAGAGGGGGTGGAAGTTGGAGGGCAAAATGGGTGAAGGGGATTAAGAGTTGCATACTTTCGGGGCGCCTGGGTGGCTCAGTTGGTTAAGCGTTTGCCTTCGGCTCAAGTCATGATCTCAGAGTCCTGGGACTGAGACCCGCGTTAGGCTCCCTGCTCAGTGAAGAGCCTGCTTCTGCCTCCTCCTCTGCTGCTCCCCCTGCTTGTGCTCTCTCTCGCTCGCTTTTGCTCTATCTCAAATAAATAAATAAATAAAATCTTAAAAAAAAAAAAAAGAGTTACATACTTCTAAAATAAACAAGTCATGGGAATATAAAGGACAGCATGGGGAACATGGCCAGTAACACTGCATTACCTTTGTATGGTGACAGTAGGCAATTAGACATTGTGGCGATCAGTTTGCAGTACGTACAAGTGTCAAGCCACTATGTTGTACACATGAAACTAATATAATATTGTATGCCAGTTATTGTTCAGGAAAAATATAAATAAAAATTTACTAGGAGTCTGTGTTCACTGAGACAGGAGTCATTCTTTTTTTCCCCAAGTTAATGGTGCTAACTCACTTATGTTTTGCTCCGGCAGCCATTCGGTAGTAATGCATTCCCGACGGAGTGGCGGTTGATTTTTGAAATCTTGTATTTTCAGCTGCTGCCTCATTATCCCACTCTGATTGGCATTTAACCATTGAATTAGATTTTTCTCCTGCTAAAGAGGGCTTTATGAGCTTTAACTTCAAGTGCCTGTATCACAGTCTATGTGTGCATTTATAATTGACACCGAGTAAGTACTTTTTGCTAGAAAAGGCATTGTCTCCTAGGATTGAGGGAGGAATTGGACAGAGTTACTGGACATTCTTTTTTAGGGTTCAATTTAATGTCCTTCTGGGTGGCTGCATAGGTGGGCACATTTATGAGAATCTCACCTGGCTCATGTTAACATGCTTATTTTATTTCTGCCGTTAGTGGTGATTATATTCCCTGAGAGCTCTTTCTCTGGGTTTATTGACGGATATGGCCATAAATATATCCCTGAAGGGGAAAACTGTAGCTGCTTCAGCACAGATGGAACAAAAATAAATGTCCCACTGCTTTAGCATTACAAATGATAATCCCATTGCAGCATGAAATTTAAGGTGGTGATAGTTCAATTTCTATTGTGTGTGTTTTTTTTTTTCCCCTGACATCATGGCAGGATAAATTGAATTTAAACAAATTTAATCAAGCAATTTTTCCTAAACATACTGTGTGCATGGTTCATCCTCTGCCCCCTTGGTTTATATATCATATTTCGAAACAGCTCTGATATTCTTTTGTTATGTTTTTAATCATTGAAAATAAAGAAACAAAAATTGTCATTTCTAGGACCCTCTGGGGGTGTCCAGGCCAAGAGGGAGAAGCAACTGGAGGAGAGTATAGCGAGCATGGTTCCTGGTGCATAGTGGGCATGCAGTCCTAGTTAATGCCCTTGTCCTTACCTTTCTAGCTCTTGCCCTTTTGTTTGAAAATCAGGACCTGTTGGGTTTTCTATTAGTGGCTGGACGAAGCGATTGACACTTTTTTTTTTTTTTAATTTTATTTATTTATTTGACAGAGAGAGAGAGATCACAA
>CM052883.1:100593830-100609723 GCA_028534135.1 Potos flavus
TGTGCTAGCCCAGTGCGATACTTTATGAAGAAAACTGGAAGAGCTAGATATGAGTATCGGTGCCTCCAGTAATCAGTTGGCTCTGTGAATGTGCTCAAGTCAGCTCACCTAGATCTGTGTGCCTGTCTTTTTCAAATCTTTGCTTTTCTGCTTACTTCCCAGAGTTAATGCAAGGATCAAATGATAAATCACATGTGAAAGTGCTCTGGGAAGTATCAGACACGACAAGCATGCTACTTCTCAGTATATATTCGGTTGCTTGCCTGTCATCCACAGATTCCTCTGCACCGGGGTTACTTGGCTGATTAGCTCTGATGTCTGACTCATTTGGTAAGTAGGTGCTTAATAATACTTGATAAATGCATTTGATAAAGACGCTCTTTGGCTGTCCTGGTTCTCATTCTTATACATTCTTATATTTTGGATCATTGATGCTAAAAATCATAGCTACAGTTTAGTCTTCTGCATAGAACTTAATTTTCTCCTCTTTTTAAATGAATCCTTTTCATTGCCCTCTGGAGAGAATATTTGTATCTTGTAGCTCTCAAAAACATAGGACTTAAAGTAGACTGGCAGTGATTTCAGTGCCTTTTCAGTAGGGTTTTTTGGGATAAGGGAACAATTAGTCCCTTGAGAATGCTTGTTTGTGGTGGCGATTCGGGCTGGTGATGAGTTGCAAATCTGGAGAGTCCTGACTCAGGAAGATTGGGAGTTTGAAAAGAAAGCCAGTAAGATGAATTTTATTCTCTTTCTCCCTGCCCTGCCTTAGCCTGCAACGTTACTTCTTCCTTTAAGATGCTTTAATTGCTAATTGTCTGCCGTTTTGATTTTGAGATTAGTTGAGATCACCAGGATGATGGGAGGCTAAGATCTGACATGACCGGACCTGAAATGATTGGCAGGTTCTCAACTTTTTGAAATACTAATAAGCTGCAGGGTGGCTGGCTCTGGTTAAGATGATACCTGATTTTGTGTAGTACCTTGTTTTGATTTATTGTTTCTTTTGTTTACCTGTCAGATATCCCCACCCAAAACATAGAGTCTATCGAGCACAAGTGTTTTAAGCCTGTTCAATGCAAGTGAAGCTATCTGGAATCGTATAACATCCAAACATAAAATGATACTGTGATAGGAATCCTTGTGGATACGTTATTGTTTCTCTTTTTGATTATTTCCTTGGGATGGGTTCTTGGACATAGAATGAGCTGACCAAAGGTATGAACTTAAAACAAAAACAAAATTTTTTATTTTTTATATACTCATTTGAGAGAGAGAGAGAGAGCCTGAGAGAGAGAACACAAGTAGTGGGGAGATGCAGAGACAGAGGAAGAAGCAGACTCCCCGCTGAGCAGGGACCTCCCCCACCCCCCACCCCTATGCGGGACTTTATCCTAGGACTCTGGGATCATGACCTGAGCCAAAGGCAGACGCTTCACCGACTGAGCCACCCAGGCACCCAAAACAAAAACAAAATTAAAAAACCAAACCAAACAAAAAATGGGGATACATATCAATAGACTGCTTTCTCTGAAGACTGTACTAATTTCCACTCCCCACAGTCATCTATGAGAATACTTACCTCACTGCAACCTTGTCCGTGCTCATTTATTCAATAAGTATTTATGGAATTCTCCCAATCTTCCAGGTTTAGACATTTTTCAGAAGTTTCTAAAAGCACGCTGGGTGATTCCAAGTGTGGCAGGCTGAGAATCATTGGTTTAGTTGACGGGAGAAAGATAAGAAAAGAGGTTTTCTCTCACACTACTTCTCTGTGGTCTGAGTATCTCTTATTATCCCCTTAAGATAGAATAGATAGTCACATTAGGTTACTCCTGTTTTTGTTGTTGTTGTTGTTTTACATCGGATGCTCATTCCTAATGAGCAGTCCCTTTATACTGAGTCTATCGCCACCATCTTGAAGCAGCAATTCACTGTAGTGTCAACTGTAGGCTTATTAATGCAGTCCTGTGCCCATGCAGTGTTTTCCAAGGTTCAAGTAATTCTGCTCGTGCTATTACCTTTTAATTGAACAGTGCATTCTTGTTCGCAAAGTTCTTGGTTAATATTATCTCATTTAACTATTGCAATAACCTTGAGAATCTGACATTTTCCTTCTTTTTACAGAAAAGGAAAAAGAGAATAATTAATAAATGACTTTCCTCTAAGGTCGCACAACTAGTAATCCTGTTAGGAGCTGACTCAGATCAGCTCTTCTGACTTCAAGGTCAAAGTTTCTAATTCTGTGTTGTAACCTGCCTTTGGGATTTCTCTAGTTCTGCTCCTGTTATAATACACAAATGAATCCGGTTCTTAGATTGTTATTAGGGCTATTTCATTTAGTGTCTGCCGGTTTTACTGTGCCTTTCTTATGTTCATTTTCTTCCCTATATGCTCATCTAGAATTCTAAGCACCTAGAGTAGTGTTTCTGAACTTCTTTTTTCATTATCTCTTCCTCCCCAAGGAAAAAAAATAATTTAATTTAAATTCTTCCTAATGAGAGAAATTAAATACAGAGGAATAAGATCTTGTCAAGTAGGATGAGCTTTGGGGAGTCACAAATTAGTGGTATGTATAAGATTTTTGTGTGTGTCCTAACAAGCAATTTTCATCTTGAGGGTTAAAAATACTGTTAATGGGCAAACCAGTTGAGGTGACCTTACCCCTACCAGTGCATAGAGTTGGGTCGTAGAACTTACAGGTGGAGCTGGCACATATGTGTAGCTCACGGTACACATATGAAACTGACATTGCCCTTTAGCTGAAGGCTACTTCGAAAGCCCTAAACCAATAGCTACTTACAAAGAATCAGTGCTTTAATGTGAATTGCTAATAATTTAAATATGCATTTCGCATGGTCGAACCACTGGGAATTTCCAACTTATTTTTGTTTTCCTTATACTGTATAGGTCATATAGATTATGTCTTTCCCTTCCACCCACGGACTGTTTTTGTTTTGTTTTGTTTTTTTTAAATGAGCTTTGTATGGGCTCTTGTCTCCTTGCTGTCACAACTCTGGGCTGAACTTTTAGATTTGCTAGTATCAGATTTGTGGCAGTTACACGTTTCCATTTACAATTTTAGAGAAATAAGTGCTGGCATGTTGAGAGAGAGAAAAACACTGCATTGGTAGATAAGGGCTGTCCCATGCTGGGCTTGACTGGCTGCCACCAACTCTGACATCCTCTGACCCTTGGCACAGAAAGAATGTAAATGAGCAGGAATCAGGGGCCCCAGGTAGCTTCTGTTTGTTTTTGCAAGAGAGCCAGATCTAAGTGATTTGAGAGGATGCCAGATTTTATGGATGTGGAGCCAAAGAAAAGAACAAGGATGACAGGAAGGGGCCCAGGAATTGGGGGGAGGGGTGTACTTGTAGGGAACAGAGGAAAGTGGACAAGGAGGCTTTCATTCATTTCTATGGGTAGAATTTTTAAGATTAACATGCTAATTTCTTTATTGAAGTCAAACAAGATTTTAAGTCATTTATCAGGGCTCACAGAGTGCCTATTTATAGAAGTCAGAATAAAAGTAAATGAACCATAAATGCTAACATGCATCTAGCAAATTTAATAAGATTTAAAAGTTAAATAAACCAATGGAGCCTGCAGTTTTCTCCAGAGCCCCTTTACAAGTTTTAACCTTGTTCCCTCCCCACCCCCCCTTCATTTTACACAGTGTTTTGTGTGGATTCTTTTAGCTTCATCTTTTAGAATGCTAAAGCTTGTTTTTAGAGGGTATTTCAATTTTAGTTAAACATTTATTTGATGATGGCTTTCTATTCAACCTGCTGATAAATGGAAATTTTCCCCCAGGTATCTGAATTTCAATAACGGTAAAGAATATCGTATTAGTTAGCCTTCATTGCATAACCGCCTGCCACACGTGGGTGGCTTCAATTATTTTCTGCGGGGTATGGCTTGGATGGGTTTCAGGGTCTCTTACGAGGCGGCAATCAGTTGTTCAGCGGGCTGGAATCTTATCAGAAGGCTCAGCTGGGGAGAGATCCACTTCTAAGCTCACATAATTCAGTTTTTTTCAGAACTTTTGGACTGAGAACTTCAGTTCCTACCTGCTTTGGAAGCAACTTTCAGTTCCTTATTACATGAGCTTCCCCAACTTTTCAACTTGTTTCATCAAAGCCAGCAAGAGATACATTCTACTAAAGAGACATCCCAGCGTCTTTGTCGTATTTGGTTGGTTGGAAACACTGCTAGGCCTGCCCACACTAAAGGGAAAGAGATTACTTGGGGCATTAATAACGGGTGGGGCCATCTTAGGATACTCTGACAGATGTGTGGCTCCATTCCAACAAGCCTTTAAGATCTTTGGTTCCTTTTCTTGAGGGAAGAGACTTTGTCCTTTCTGAGTTAAACAGAGCCTTTACTAGATGGTGGCCAGCCCTTTCTGCTGAATGAGATTCTGCAGCCGTGGGCCAGCACTGCGCATGTGTGACAAGACCGCTCTTTAAACAAGTGTATAGAGAGAACAACCCCCTTGAGATATCGCAAGCAAGAGAAAGAAAAAGCCCCATAGCTCTATCAAAAACAATGGCAGAAAACACACCCTCATCTTTTCCGTCTTCATTTCAAAGCTGTAACAGAAAAAAGACAATGTATTCTGGTTCTGGAGATTCTCATTTTTTATCTCTCGTTGATTCCCTTCTGTGTGCTCCAGAACAGGATACTCAGAAAGCGTGTCTTGAATGGCAGGCACTGTGAGTACAAATATAAGAAAGACATTGTCTCTTCCTTTAAGGAACTTATAGAGTTGTGGACAAGTTACAGATAGAGGTGGACAGTTACCAAATGGCATGTGGAAAAGTTATGTGGAAGGGACTGTGGGAGCACAGAGGCTGTAAACCTAATCCCACAGTGCAAGTGGATGGGTATTAAGCAACATTCAAAGAAGGCTTCCTGGAAGAGGTGGTGCTGAACTGAATTAGTTGTTAGGCTTTAAAGAAATGTGGACAGGCTTTGCAGGGCAGGGGGCATTGGGTGTGAAGGCTCAGTGGTTGGCGGAAGTTTGGGACTTCAGGAAACTGCAAGTTATTCAGTGTAGACATAGAGTTTAGGGGCCCACTGGAAAGTGATAAAAGATGTGTCTGACAGGGTAGGCAGGAATCAAATCATCATCAGGGTTCTTGGAGGCTTGTTCAAGGAGTTTGGACTTTACCTTGAGGGAATCAGGGTATAATCCAACCAGGTGGAGTATAAAAGGGTTATTGGGAGACAAGAAGTCCAAATAGAATGAAGTGATGGGAGTCTAAAATACAGTGAAGTTAGAATGGAAGGAGAGGATATATTGGGGGAAATATATAAGGCTGTGGAATTAAGACACAGGGATTGAATCAATTGTAGAGGGTGAAGCAGAGGGAGAAGTGAAGTTTGCCTCCCCTTGCTGACTGAGGTGACTGGGTGGATGATAGAGGTGATTCATCAGTCTAGGTAAATTGACAAAAACAATAGATTTGAGCTCCGTTTTGTAATTATTCATTGTAAGGAGCCTATGGGACATTCCCCTGCTTCCCCCCGCCCCAGAGACGAGCTTTATTCCAGGACATACAGGTCAGGAACTCAGAAAAGAGGTCTAGCTGGGTGACAGATTTCAGAGTTACTTGTGTAGAGGTGGCAGTCTAAGCTGAGTGTGTAGAGGAAATCACCAGGAGAGAGTATACAGATGCAGAAGAGAGCTCAGAGTGGGATCCTCTGACACCTGCCATTAGGGGAAAGGAGAAAACCGTAAGAGAGGAGGAGCAGTAAGTTGTGGGGTAATAGAAGTTCTTGAGGTTTCTGGCCATAGAAACCAGCACCACCTAGCTCAAGCAAGAAAAAATATCTTTTTAGAATTTATTAGAAAGCTTAATGAGTTATCTGAGGCATTCAGGGATGTGGAACTAGGGACCACAAAGTTGCGAGGAGCCCAGCAGGGCTCTGTCGCTCTTAGTGTCTGATATCTCAGCAAGGTTGTTCCTTTTTTCTATCTAAACACCATCTTCCTCTGCTCTTCTGTGCTCTTGAGAAACCCATAGCTCCCAAGGTTAATTAAACCTCCCCTAGGGAGGAGATCACCAATCTGATTGACTGCTCCTCAACCCCAGTGCCAGTTTTGTGGGAGAGTTAACCTAGTTTCTCTTTCTATCTGGGGAATGTACCCATGATGCAATAGAGTACAAACATGGCTAACAAAGGCCCACTCCTGCCGGGAGCAGCCTCTAGAGAAATGGGGTGTGGTAAGAATGGTATGCATTGTGAAGTGCCCCAAAGACAGGGAGACAACTAGAAGAGGGTGGGGGCAGGAGGGCCACAACAGGAAAAACTCCAAAAAGAAGTGATGGTCTGTGGTGTTTGATGCCATTGATCCCATAAAGAGGTGGAACTGAGGAAGAGTAAGGACAGTGAGTTGGTGACATCGAGAAGCTAAATTTGTGAAAATAAGGTGTAAATCTTCTGTTGGCTGGCTCATTTTCGTTTAGATGGGGAAGGTATAAATGTACTTATCCATGGAAGAAGAGGGAAAAACCATCAATGGGGTTGAGAAGATACACCTGAGAGGGTTGAGGTTCTTAAGGAAGTGGGAGCAGATGGAGCATCGAACCCAGACAGGGAGGGGGCCATAGTCTCACCAAAGTAGGAGGGAAAGAGGGGTACAATGTAAATAATTTGGATGGTGGGGGGAAGAGGACAAGCTGCCAAGAAATTAAGTCCAGGAATTATTCACACTCTACAAAATAGGTTCTTCCTCCCGC
The DNA here is from genome assembly GCA_028534135.1 of Potos flavus. Classification (NCBI taxonomy): domain Eukaryota; kingdom Metazoa; phylum Chordata; class Mammalia; order Carnivora; family Procyonidae; genus Potos; species Potos flavus. The sequence continues at coordinate 100,600,574 of CM052883.1, forward strand.
CTTAAATATGTAACAAAAATTTTGGTATTCCATACACCAGGGGACTGACACAGGGAACTGCAGCTAAGACTGGGGCTCCTTATAGGAGTCTCTTGTTGGGTCCAGGGTCCCTATCCAATGTAAATGCTTCTACATTCCTCTGTAAACCCGAGAACATCTTGTGAGGAGCAAACATAAAAATGTGAGTCAACTAATGAAGCTATGAGTCAAGGGCCTATTGCAACTGTACAAGTTAAAAACTTTAAAGTGTGTATTTCTCCTATCTCCACTGGGCTGATTTTGGGTTGTGTGAGGACAACTGAGGGTTGGGATCCTGTCTTAGGTGGCCTTGCTTTCAATGCCAGAGTAGTCACTACTAAAGAACATAGCTGAGGATCTCTGCCCTGCCTGGGAACCCCCACCCCACCTCCCAGTCATCACTTTGTTTAGCAAAGGATCTGGGAGGCTTTTTCCATGCATCTTCAACCAGGCTGGAGGAAATTTACTAGTGCAGGATTCAAGGAAAATTGAGGCAGATAAAGGAAGAGAAAGTAGGCTTATGCTATATGACATTACATATTTTAAAGAAATACACTTTTCATCCTCTGGGAATTCTTCTGCTCATCAAAAAGATAAGGGGCTGATGGTGATTTTACCCAAATTGTTTCCTTATCCTCTACTTCCCTCCACCCCCCCAAGGCTTCAACTGAAGAGTGAGCAATTCTTTTTCTCTTTTATGTTTAGGAAGCAAAACTATGGTTCATAGGAATTCCTTCATGCTAACAGTCAGTGACATTTTTTTAAGTGCCTTGCATGTGCCAGGAATCGTACCATCAAAACCCATGCCTGCCACTTGGCCAGCCAGCACCAGCAAGTGTCCCCAGCTGGTACACTTAGCAGATGTCTAACTGTGTTGCCAAAGGGCACAGAGAGCAAGACTCTCTAGGAACAGGGATGCTTAGTGAGACCTGTTTTGTGAATTCTTCCAGACTTTGGTAAAAATCTCCCAGTTGATTCTAATTTTAGGTTTAGGATTTCTTTTCTTGATGCTAGGGAGCAGGTATTGGATCATCAATTGAGTAAAACAAGTCCTTGGGTTTCTACTTCTGCCCACCTGCCACCCCCCTCCCCCCAGCCCCACGCCCCCTGGCCCAGCATAGGCTTCAGAAATTCCAAACCCTGGGGAGATGTCTGTCTGGATTTCAGGTAACAGAATAAGCTCTCAGGAATGGCTGATGCATTTCAGGGGCTGGGCTTCCCTGGGCTCTTTATTGGAATTGACCCTTCTTCTGGACAGAGGGACATAATCAGGGACTGTACTTTGAAAATAGAGACTCGATGGCCTTCCTCCAGGGTGAGGTTATAATGGTGAATGGGTGCAGGTGAGACCTTATCCAGCTTTAAGCCGTTCCCCCACAGCCCATCATTAATTCCTAATACTTGCAACACAACTCTCCTGGTAAGACCTTAATCCTCATAAAGTCTCATTCCTCTATTAAGACGGTAACTATATACTTTGTTCATGCTGTCACATTTTTGTCACCTTGAAGTCTTTGTTTGAATCAAGAGAGTCCTTTCCTTGTATTTGCCTGGAAGATTAGTTCTCCAGATTCGCTCAAAGTCCATGAGTAGAAGTAGTAGTCCCTGTGTCATCTTAAATATTTAGGGACAATTCATGGGAACAACTTAATCTGGAGTGTTAGGGGGATTTTGTTCTCACTTGTTAATTAACAAACTCTTTTGGGGAGTTGAGACCTGAACACCTGATCTCAGGTGACTCTAGGATGTTATTAAACTTAAAGCTGGTTTAATCATTAATTTGCAGGAGTATTTGAAGAGTTTGGTTTCGTTAAAAAAGAATTCATTTCTATAAGCCAATTTATATGATGTTCAAGAACATAAAAAGCTCATTCACTTTAATAAAGGCCAGAAGAGTGGTTACCTCAGGGAGGGTGGGGACAGGGCAGAGGCATGGACTTCCTGGAGTGCTAGAAATGTTCCATATCTTGTTCAGGGTGGGAGTTACACAGGGGCAGACGAATGTCAGCATTCAATGAGCTCTGCATCAGTGAAAAAGGAAAAAATTCTTATGTAGTTTATACTGTCATTTTCCACGATCATAGACTTTCTTTTAAATCCTCAGTGTAAACCTTTGAAGGGTTCTAAGACGGAATGGGGAATCACATGATCAGATCTGTATTTTGAAGAGCTCTCTCTGGTGGGGAAAGGATGGGCAGGGACAGGAGTGAGATAATGACAAGGGCTCAGGAGGCTGATGCAGTGGTCCAGGGAGAGACGGTGGGCCCTTAGGAGAGAAGAAAAGGGTGGGTGGGCTCTAGGAGAAGAAGGTGTTGAGGATGACTCCCCAGAGTCCAGCTGTGTGGATGGAGGGGCCATTGCCTGGAGATCAAGAAGCCAGCTGCAGACAAGGTAATTTTCAGATGCCTGTGAGCCAGCCTTAGATGACAGTGGGTAATGAAATTTATGAGTCTGGAGTTAGAAAATAGATCTGGGCTAAAGTTATAAACTTGGGAGTTGCCGGTATGGTATTTAAAGCAGTGGGAGTGCATGAGGTCACTTTGGGCGAGAGCATAGAGTTGGAAGACAAGAGATTCCAAGACTGCCCCGGGGAGTTGCCACATTTCGCTGTCAGGCAGGCAGAAGTCGGAACAGGAGGCCACAGAGGAATGGAAGAGAGGTAGAAGGACAGCAAGGACACTGCGATGCCGTGATGCCACGGTGTCCAAGGGAAGAGGGTTTCTAGAAGCAGAGTGCTCAGCTGTGGCGAATGTTGCGGTAAGTCAAGGAAGTTGAGGACTGAACTCCTCCGGTGGACTGAACAGCATGGAGGCCATTGATCACCTCAGCCAGAATGGTTTATGTCGAGGTGTGGTGGTAGAAACCACACCAGTGTGAGGCAAAACAGATTTTTTTCCCCTGCAGGGTATTTATTGCTTCAGCTGTATATTCCAAACATCAGTTCTTTATGTAACTTTTAATTGTGTAACAACATTTAAATTGACGTTTAATTCTATAGCACAGTGTAAAAGGGATTAATTGGGGTCCCAGTTTCTTCGTTGTTCTCATCAAAGAAATTGAATTTAGAAAATGCTGTGGGAAATTATTTTCAAGTCCATATATTTACTCTGTAGGATTTTTTTTTTTTTTTTACTCTGTAGGATTTTTAAAGAGATCATTTTCACGATCCCTTCCTGCCCCCATGCAGAAATGAACTGCATGATACTTGATTCATGTTGCTTTAAAGGGCAAAGTATTGAATGAACTTTCTTGGGAAATTTAGAATTTCTCTAGCCAATATTGAGGCTAAGTATCCCTCTAGGCTAAAAGACCAGCATCTTTTCTTAAACCTATTACAGGAATCCCAGTAATGGGCAGGCAGCACTTATGTCACATTATTTCAGAAATCAAATATACTGTTTTTTGTTGACTTAAATACATGGGTTGAAAACAAGGTTGTGGGGGGAAGTCTCACAATTATGCTCTGGTCTTTGGTGTATGAAGAGTTTTGTGCTTACGATGCATTCATTGTGTTGTTTTGGTCAATAACATTGGAAGTACACAGTGGAAGTGTGACTATTATATGCTGGAGAGTAGTGGTGACTGCCGGATCCTGAGTGCTCCACTGTCCTGGGAATGAAGGTACCATCTGAGTCCTACCTAGAGCCCAGCAAGTAATGGATGCCCAGAGGATGTTAAATGCTGAATAATACTACACCGAATGGGAAATCCATCCCTGAAATCTCCTTTCTCTTGCTTGCTTTCTGAGTCTCAGGCTCTTAAGAGAAATGATCTGTATTAAATTTCTTATTCCACTTAGGAGATTCTGCTGAGAATTACAAGGTCAGATCTATAGGGAGGTTCTTTATACAGTGGTGTCAAGGGGAAGACGGTTAACATCCTACTTAATGGAAAGGTGGCACACATGAGACTTTTATTATAGGTGGTTAATATTTTAGGATCAAATTTGATTTCATGACATAGTCATGTTTAAAAAATACTGTATATACTTTCGTTTTCTTTTTAGCATGTGCTGGGATGACCTAAGAGTAAATAGTGAAGAGCTTCCTTATTTCTGGCACTATGCCAAAGTCTCAGGGAAGGTTGGATGTTTAGGTTGGTCCACGCCAACTGGAGTCTTCAAGGGTCTAGAGAGACTTGGGGGGAGTGTTCATGACCCATCAGAAGAGCTGTTTCCCAGACTTACTTTAGGGTTTGCCTTAGATTAGGATCAGATGGGGCCTTTGCACATCTTTTTTTTTTTTTTTTTTTTAAATGGGGGTGGATATGTGTGGATTTATTTTGGAGGTGGTCAAAATAGCACTTGCCTTGATTTCTTGAGAATTTTTCATCGGTGTGAACAAACCTTGTACCTAAGTGCCTGTGTATTTAGCATGTGTATTTTTGTGTATTTTTTACATAGAGGTGGTATCAAACTAAATTTTTCTGAGACTTGTGAGGCTGAGTCCTGGAGCTGTTGGAGGTAGAGGTGTCTGTGAGTGGGGAGAAAGTTGAGTGAGAGGTTTCTTTACCTCTGAAGGTTAGTCGATGATGAGAATGAGACGTCCTGGGTTTTGGGCACCTGCTGAAATAGGGGCCTGCTGTCTTTCTTGGCATGAGGAGCATCAGGCCCAGAAAATCCATATATGTTCTTTGACCCCGGGGTCCCAACAATCTCAAACAAGATGTAGAATGTATCTTTTCTAAACAGGATCAGGAAGGTGGAGTCCTCCTGTTTGTTTTCTTATGCTCTTTTGTTTCCCAGCCTCTTGCACCATGCTCTCTTGTAGGCTCATGTAGGCTCTCTCATTTCACACACTGAAATTTCCTCCCAAGCGCCCCGAAAGGACCATTTTGTTACTATTATTGCTGTTGTTATTATTACTATTACTGTTATTGCCGAGAGGCAAGGAATTGGCTTTGGCAGGTGGGAGAGGTACCCCAACAAGAGAGTGTGGCTGGGCTGACGGGAAGCCCTCGCCCTGAGATATGAGAGCATTGTATAGGATATTACTAATGAGAACAATGTCATAAATATGCAAAGCATATGGAATTGGGTGTCTAGTTCCAAAAACGCTACTGCTGCAAAATTACAATTACAGCATTTTCTTAGTGCATAAGCCAAGTGTTATTTTAGCCTGAGAGGAGGCAGCTGAGCTGGAGATATTGAACACACCTAAACAAATGTGACCCTGGACAGAGCTGCAAAAACACAAAAGGGCTGCATGCTGGCATGGAAATCACCTCAGGGCTGAAACAACAGAAACTGAGGTTGTGCCCTGCCTACCCCGGTGTGTGGTTTGCCTTGGGTCTGTTTTGGAGGCCTGGGGAAAACAGCCCTACAGACAGACTCCAGATTTGCAGTCCAAAACCCATAGAGAAGAAACAGGTCTGCCTAACCTCACAATACTGAAGAGCTTTCTAGCTATGAACTCACATAATGCAATCTAGTTGTATGCCCCGCCTTTCAGGTGAATACTAGCAAAATAAATAGAGGTAGTGGGTCCTCACCAACCCCACACCCACCCCAGGGCTTTTTCCTCCAATGCCTCTGACCTTCTCCTTAGTAGGTGGGGCCCTTCTAATCTGGAAAAACCATTACAGGAATGGCGCGAGAACAAAGGTTTGGGGCCTCGGAACCTACACACCCATTTGTAAAAGACTACTAATCTTAACTACTGGGCAATGTTGTTACAAGAATTAAACGCAACTAATTGTATTCTTTAAGTGCAATGTAAAAATGTATTATTCTCAGATGCCATATATATGTAAAGGGTCTAATAATAATACACGACCCTGCTCACCGTGTCCTACCTACTGTCCTGTGGGCTTTATATGCAGCATCTCGTTGGCGGTAAGCAACTTGATCCAAGTTCACACAGCTCATAAGGAGCAGAACTGAGATCTGAAATCCTTCGAAGTGACAGTAGAGCCTCTGTGTAACCAGTGCCACCATCCCTAATATTTAATATCCCTGTTTGATAGGTGCAGTACTGAGTAAATTCATTTAATTACATATAGAACAGTCCAAAGCTTGTGTTTGCCTCTCTCTTGGTTTTATGCAAACTGTCCACCGTGCAGTCCCCAAACCCCATCTCTTCCATCTCCTTTGTCACACTGGTGCCAGGAGGGGGCATTAAATCAGACCTCTCCTGTGCATGGTCGTGCAGATATGAGCCATCTACTCTAGGATTCCACTGTTTTAACCAGGTTTTAGACCACCACTGCTACGAGAAATGGTGGCCCCTGGTTTAGGACTTTGCCTACAAGAAAGACGAAGAGTCTATTCTGCTTTGATTGAGGCAAGTGATTTTTCTGTGGCAGAGTAGATGATTTGCTGTTTTTTTTTCTTTCTTTTTTCCTTTTTTTTGGGAAATATGCTGACATACAGGGGCTCTTGGATCTGGTGTACGTTTCGGTGCACGGAGACAGTGCAGGAATCTGCCTGCTTTGCTTAATGACTTGAGAAAGCTGCAGTTGCTAACCAAGTCCTAGGCTGCAGTGGGCACCATCACAGTCTGAGCTGCTCTCTCAGACTTTGAGGAGCCCCGCACATGATGAGATCACCGCTCTCGGGCTCTCTCTTTAAGGCTCTGACCCTGAAGGCACAGTGGCTCTCATAGGCCAAGTAAGAATGTGAGTGTAGAAAAGCAAAGCAAGGAACTCTGCTAGGGCCCTTCCTGTGCTTCCAGTCTTCACACCCTCATCTTTGTTCGCTGGCTCTGCCTTATCCTTGCCCCGGGGCCTCCCTCGGCCTTTGCCTCCATTCCTCACACGTGCATGAAGCCTCCCGTGCGCCAGGCCCCGGGGATCTGGTAGCACACGGCTCCTGTCTACATGTTCCGTGCACCTTTTGAAGCTGGTGATGCCAGTTGTACCCATTCTTGGGAATGACTCTCCTAGCTGGACCTAATTCACAGGCAGAATCAAGGGAGCTTCTCTGATCAAACTTTCAATAATAGTACTTGTCCAGTCACTTAGCTTTAGTTCTCTTGTTTTTAAGTGGTCAATTGAGCGTCATTCTTCTCATTTATTCTAGTCATCACTAACTTATTAACAAATATTATTTGAATGCCTATTATCTGGAAGATACACTATGGATCCCATTATCGATGAGTGGTTATTTTCAGTTGCACATATCTTTTTGCAGAAGGTAGAAGGAAAGTCTTGCACTCAGCAATTTAATTTAATAAGTTGGCTATTCTTCTGGGTTCCCTAGCTCCTCAGCTCACCCCACAGCTGCCACACAAGACCTTGTGGGCCTAGCCCCGTAGGGAGGGATGCAGCCGCCTCCATCCCTCAGGCTCGCTCTCCGCACCTCTGCGTTGTTGGTTTGTCTTGCATTGCAGCGTATGTGTGTCCTACTGCCTCATCTAAGAATCTTGTGTCTACACTTGGTTTTCTCCACGGTATTTAGCACGGTGTCTTGCAGACAATATAGATACACTCAAAATACCGATTGCGGGATTAGCTGATTTTTGTAAGAGAGTGATTCTATTTGAGGATACTGAATATCAGCAAACAGTTTTTCTGATCGTCTTGGGCTATTTGAGGAAGATATTTGATCATTGAATTGACCAAAACCCGCTCTCTCAGGAACCTTTGGGGGTGTTGTCAAGCAGGGTTTGTGTTGGGTTGCTCAGACTCCACAAGGACGAGTGTGTGTGGAATAGGGGCTCCTTTAACTCAAGGGTAAGTATCGTCAGAGAACACATTCAGGCTGCAGCTGGTTTGGTATCAGAGAAGCAGCTGGAAATTGGGAGTGGGTGGAAACTAGAGGACTCCAGTCTGAGAGGAAGAGGAGGGCGAATGAAGCAGACCATCGGAGATGCCTGGGACCTTCGAGAAAACTGGTAAACCATCAGAAACCTTGTCTTTACAACTTATCACCGTAAATGTTTAGCGGTAGTAGTATGGAAATAAAAAAATATCTTACCAAAGGCTGCCTAGTGCCTGGTGGGATAGAATAGACCTCCATTTAAAAATCGATATTTGGTGCCTGGGTGGCTCAGTCGGTTGAGTGTCTGTGCCTTTAGCTCAGGTCAGGATCTCAAGGTCCTGAGAGCAGCTCCCTGCTCAGCGGGGAGTCTGCTCCTCCCTCTCCCTGGGCCCCTCCCCTGGCTTGTGCTCTCTCATTTGCTCTCCTTCAAATAAATAAATAAAATCTTTAAAAAAATTTTTAAAAATAAAAATTGATATTTGAAAAAATTCTCGATCGGCCTCATATCAGGCTTAACCCCAATCAGCAGCAGGAGAGTTTATGCTCATGCGCGTGATTAAGCTTCCTCGTGCTGCAGGTCTGAGTTTCCTCTGTTTGAGGAGGAGCCCAGCCCTGAGCTCTGCTCTGTGCCCTGTCAGCTGTGCTGCTTTGGGAGTAGAAGTGCCATGGTCATGGGGTCAGTTATGTCTTTTAGAATACAAGAATTCTGTCTTCTTACCTACCCCAAAGTAAGAGAATTGACCAGATGTCTGAAATTTATGGCTAATATCTGTGATTCAGTAATTCATTAATTCAATAAGTATTTATCAAGCAGAGACTACAAAGTGCCAAATACTGTTCTAAGTGCCAGGTGTGTAGCAGGAAACAGACAGACTCCCTACCCTTGAGAAGCTTACATTATCTGCAGGATAAGGAGAGACAGACAATAAGCAAAATAAATCTGTAAATGATACTGTATATTAGAAGGTGAAAAGTAAGTAATAGGAGATATACCTAGAAATAAAGCAGAGCAGGGGGATGGGGAGAGATTTTCAGTTTTAAATAAGGTCAGGGAAGACATCACTGGAAAGGTGACTGCACAAATACTTGGTAGAGGTGAGGAGCAAACCATACGGATCTTTGGGAAAGAGCACACCTCACAGAGGAAGGAGCAAATACAAACGTCCTGAGGCAGGAGTTGTTGGCAGCTTTGAGAGATGGCAAGCAGTGGAGTGATCAGGGGAGAGTGATAGGAGATAATATATGATCAGAAAAGTAATGGGACCTGTACTATATAGTACTTTGGAAACCTTTGCGACACCTCTGGATTTTACTCTGAGTATGAAAGAGAGCCACAGAAGGTTCTAAGCGGAAGGGAGGACTTTACCCGAAGTGTCTTTTACAAGAATCACTGTGTGCTGTGCTGCAAAGAAACTAGAAGGGCCAGGGAGGGA
>CM052883.1:100610223-100633264 GCA_028534135.1 Potos flavus
GTGGCTCAGTGGATTAAGCCTCTGCCTTCGGCTCAGGTCATGATCTCAGGGTCCTGGGATCGAGCCCTGCATTGGGCTCTCTGCTCAGCAGGGAGCCTGCTTCCCCCTCTCTCTCTGCCTGCCTCTCTGCCTACTTGTGATCTCTCTCTGTCAAATAAATAAATAAAATCTTAAAAAAAAAAAAGAAATCTTTCAGATCCAAGTTTGAGCCCCTGGGAAGGTTCTCTGCCAATGAAAGAATATCACTCTATGTAGGACCCCACTAGAAAATATAATCCTTGCACATGGGCTCCAGCACATAATGAAAGGTGTAGGGTCTTGTGTTCTTTCACTCTACCTGCCTCAATCAGGTATAGCTGTGTGTAATTCTTTTCTTCCTTCTGAAGTTTGGGTGATTCAGAGATGACTATAAAGCCCTTTTTCATGGTAATTATAATCAGAGTTCTGAGTACATTTATGCATCTATAGCTTTTCAGTTTTACACTTAAATGGATGCCATCCGAAGTATTTGGAGGGCTGATTTAGCTTGAAGAGTTTCCATTTAAAACCCATTCTTGTGTTTCTAGCATTTTCAGCAGCAAGGCGCGGGAGCTGATCTGGTCATAAATGACTGTGGTGAGCAGATGAATTCAAAGCTATTCACTGTGTGAAGATAGTATTATTTCCTCCTCCCCACGACGGAAGCATAGATTTTCAAAATAAATAGCCTCATACTTGCTCCTTGTAGGATATTAGATGGTACTACATAACCAATGTATCAGGAATGAAGGCTTGCTGAGTTAGCGGGCATAGGGGCTGGAGGGTGGGCAGGGAAGCCTCAGCGGGAAGGGGTTAGAGCCAAGTGTGGTCCCGTTTGCCTTGTGTGGGCAGCTGGCAGGCTGCAGGCCCAGGGGTGCGGCAGGGAGCTGTCTTTTTGGACACAGCATTACTTAAACATCAGAGGGTATTATGCGCAAATCTGAGCAAGATTAAGGGATCGGGGTTGCACTGTACCGTGAGAGAAGATGAGATTAGCTTTCCCCAGCTAGGAAGACTGGATACATTTTAAAAAGTATTTTAACCGCAGGGATTTCTAAGTTCTCCTGGAATCTATTACCATCTATTAGCTCCTGGGGCTTTGAAGCACTGACTGCTGAAGATATGGCAGTAGCGAGGTGATCTGCTTTCCTTTGTGGTGGGGTTTGAATATCAAGGTGCCAAAGGGGCCTGGAAAGCCTCCTCCGAACCTGATGATGGAGGTAGGGAGGTATTGCACGAAGCCGGCTTGCAAAGTGGGTGGCTCGGCGGTCTGCAATAAGAAGTGCCGTCATCAGCTTACACTGCCACGTTTCTACCAGGATGACAAGAGTGCTTAAGACCTTCTGTTTGGAAAGTCAGAAGCAAATGTTTCTGCTTCAGCTCTTAATTCACGATGACATCATCTCCCCTCGCTGTGCAGTTGTATTGAGGAAATCAGCCAATCATCTTTTTCTGCCTGCCTGAAGGTGATTTTAGAGCCATTAGTGATTCTATGCGCTTCCCTTCACTTAGGTTATACTTTTGCTACAACAAGACAGACTTGTCGACCGGTGACCTCTAAACGTCTGGAAATTATGACAGTAGTGGTCATTATTTTGTGTGTCAGGCATGTGCTATGGGCTTTCATTCTCCACCTTATTTAAACTTCACATGCAATAATATGAAGACCCTCTGACTTGACATCCATTGAAAATATATTTTAAAACTAAATTTATACCATAAATTCGTATTTCACAATTTGAACCTTTTTTTTTTAAATAATGAAACTTATTTTTCCTGATTGTATAAAGGAAAAGTCACCTGAAATTCATGCCTTTGTGATAACCACCAATAACATTTGGGTGCCCATCCTTTCATCTCTCTCTCTCTCTCTCTCTCTCACTCTCTCTCTGTGTATCTCTTCCTCTATACAAACACTGGTGTGTGTATGTGCGTATGTGCAAATAATTCTTCATAAATTAGATCCTTTTAAACATCCTGATTTATTGTAGATACCTTTTAAGAATTATATTGTTTGTTTCTGCCCTCCCTTCACATCCATGACTCCCCCACTCAACTGTCAACTGTGTTGAACAACCTAGTTTATGTATCTATGTATCTCCACATTTCTCTCCATGTGTTATATAGACATTTACAAATACATATATTTATGTTTTGTTTTGTACAAAGAGGCAACCTCCAAAGCAGTGTTAGTCATGTGATCAGAATCCACATTATCCCCAACTCTAAATAGTGGACAAGACATTCCACAGAACGGTTGCTGTAATATACTTTGAATCTTCCGTCTCTTACTGAGCAGTACCTCACAGACTTCCATTGTTGAAATGGCTCATCTCACTGATTCTCTTTAGTGACTTCATAATAAGATGGGGAGTAGGAGCTCCACCTAATTCCATTTGCATGATATCCCGTTGTGCATGTGCCTTTTATCAATGAGATGTTCTCTCCACAATGGCTCACAATACTCACTTTTTCAGATAGAAGCTTCTATTCTATGAATATTGCCAATGATCAAGGGTGGGGGGGTTTACTCCAGAAATTATACTGGGATTCATTTCTGGGCTCTCCATTCTGTTCTGTTCTGTTACTCATTCCCATGCCATGTTTTTTTTGTTTGCTTTTTTGTTTTTTAAGGTTTTATTTATTTATTAAAGAGCAAGAGCAAGGAGGGGAGAGGCAGAGGGAGAAGCAGACTCCCTGCTTAGCAGGGAGCCTGATGCAGGGCTCGATCCCAACCCTGAGATCATAACCTGAGCTGAAGGCAGTTGCTTAACCAGCTGGGCCACCCAGGTGCCCATCCGTGCCAGGTTTTGCTTTTAGTGGATTTAAGTCTGGTATGGCCCTTCCCTCATTATTCTTTCTCAAAAATTTCTTGCCAATTTTTGGGCATTTAATCTCTCCTAAACAGAGACTGCATCCACTTAAAAAATTTGGGACTCTAATTGACATTGCATTAAATGGATGTATGAATTTTGAATTTATGTACTTATCTCTAATCTTTCTTTGCCTTTTGGATGCTATTATAATGCTATTATATTTTCGTTGCAAATATGGAGAAAAGCTCTAAACTGCCAGCCACCTGATCAATCTTCATTGATTCTAGTAGTTTTTATTTTTGAACCAGAGTTGGAATTTCTGGGTTATAAACATATTGGCAAAAGAGGAAAATTTTATCTCCCCATCTACTCTATTTATATAGACTATTTTCTTTTCTTCAGTGCACTGCTGAAGTATAATGATAATAGCAGGTATCCCATCTTATTCCTGGCATTGTTTAGAATGATGTTTGCAGTTGATTTTTGACAAATAGATATTTTCATATTCAAAAGGTTTCTTTCTATTTATATTTTACTCGGAGTTTTATTAAAAATGGCTGTTAAATTTTACCAACTGTTTTTTAGAACCTATTGATGTAACCAACCACTTTTCCTCCATGCGTTTGTTGCTATCATGAAGGATGTGGATGGATTTGCTGGTGAAAACTCTACTTGATTACTGGCAAAATTCATTTCATCTACTTTGGGATGTGCTTGCTAATATTTTACTTAGAATTTTTATAAGTGGGATAACAAATAAGCAAATATTTATAAGTGGGATTGTTCTGTGGTTTTCTTGTATTGTACTACTTTTATCAATTTTGGTTTAAAGGCTAAACCACTTTTATAAAATGGATTTAGGGGCTTTCTCTAGGTTTCTATAGTCTTGAATAATTTAAATAACATTTTTATTCTTTGTAAGTTATCTGGAACTCGCTGTAAAATTGTCTTTTTCTGCTCTCTTTCTTAATGTTAGGAATTTAACCACTTTCCCAATTCCTCCTATGATAATTTGTCTATTCGATTTTCTACGTGAATCAGTTTTGTTGATTTATATCTTGCAGAAATTCTTATCAAGAACTTCAGAATGCATTTGTTTTTTTTTTTTCCTTTCTTTCCTTTCCTTTCTTTTCTTTTTTCTTTCTTTCTTTCTTTCTTTCTTTCTTTCTTTCTTTCTTTCTTTCTTTCTTTCTTTCTTTCCTTCCTTCCTTCCTTCCTTCCTTCCTTCCTTCCTTCCTTCCTTCCTTCCTTCCTTCCTCCCTCCCTCCCTCCCTCCCTCCCTCCCTCCCTCCCTTCCTTCCTTTCTCTCTCTCTCTCTCTCTTAGAAAGGGAGAGAGAGGGAGGGAGGGAGAAGGAGAGGGAGAGAGACAAGGAGGGGCAGAGGAAGAGGGAGAGGGAGAATCTTAAGCAGGCTCCATGCCCAGCGTGAGCTTGATGCGGGGCTTAATCTCACAATCCGAAGATCATGACCCAAACTGAAATAAAGAGTTGGAGGTCTAACGGACTGAGCCACCCAGGTGCCCCCACTTCTTTTTCTTTTTCCTGCCTCCAGCCTTGCTCCTTCCCAACTCCTGCATTTCCTGTCCTTCTTGACTATGACTGTTCCCCTTGTAGTCTGTTATTTCAGAAGCCTTTCACATCTAGGTAACATGCTCTCAGTTATGATATCCGTAGTATCTTAAATTTCACAATATATTTGCAAGATATACTTCTCGTCACTGTTCTTTCTCCTTTCCCTTTTCCTCTCTCTTGGAGTCTCTGCTCTGATGCATTTTTGTTGCATTAGAGTCCTTCACAATATTTTTTACATATGAAGTATGGGGTTTGTTTATTTTTGAGTCGTTCCAATTCTCCAAGAATTTTCTTTCTATCTGTGTAAGCCTGAGAAAGTGTAACTTACCTGGGCCTTTGTCTCCTTATCTGTAAAATGGCAGTACCAATAGCAGCTATCTACCTAGTAGGAATATTGTAAAGATTAAACACATTAGTGTCAGTATTCTGGTCATCTACTGCTATATAATGAACTACCCCAAAACAGCAGTACAAACAACAGCTTATTATTTTTTTTAAGAGTTTTAAATCTTCAATTTTAAGAGAGAGAGAGAGCAAGTGAGAGAAAGAGAGAGCGTGAGCAGGGGAAGGGGCAGAGGGAGAAGCAGGCTCCCCGCTGAGCAGGGACCCGGATGCTGGGCTTGGTCCTGGGACTCCAGGTTCATGACCTGAGCGTAAGGCAGACACTTAACCGCCTGAGCCACCCGGGTGCCCCAACAACATATTATTGTCTCTTGTGGTTCTGTAGGTTGGGCTTGGCTGAGCCATTCTTGTATGGTAGGAATCAAATAGCAGCAGGGGCTAGAGTGGTCTGAAGATTCAGGTATGCTTGATGTCCAACATGGCTTTTCTCACTCACATGCCTGTTTTCCTCATACAACCTATCCCTTCATCAGAGAAGCCTGGCTTTCCTACCTGGAAACTCCGGGAGGCAGGAAAGTGCCAGTCTTCGTAATGTCTTGGCTCAGAGCTGGTACAGTGACACTTCTACCAGATTCTATGAGATGGGAGACTAGACCCCATCCGGAACTGTCTTGAATGGAGAGGGAGGGAAGGAATTAATGGGAGCCACCTTGTAGACAAACTATGACAGTAAGTGAAATACATAGAATTGAACCTGGTGCTGGTTAAGTGCTATATGAATATTAACTCAGTGGTACTATTGTTGTGGTTATTAAATTAACTTCAATATTTCCCATTACTGTGGGAGGTATCCCACAAGATATCCAAAGATATCTTGAATGGGCACAGAATTCAGGGAATGTGATTCTTTCCTCTCAGTAGCATGCAGATGAAGTCTGATGTTAATCTAATTCTCTTTCCTTCATAGGTAACTTGTTATTTTTGTCTCAAAGCTTCCAGTAGTTTCCATTAAGATCAGAAATAAGACAGCTGTTACCACTTTTTAACAGACTTTTGGAGGTTTTAGAAAATATGAGACAAATGACAGGAGAAAATATTAAAAAGGAAAAATAAAATTTCCTCTTTGAGCTGATGATTATTTTTAGAAAACCCAGGAGGCTCTGTTAAGAAACACTAACTAGAATTAAATAGGGAATATGGTAAGATGAGTGATTATGAGAGAAACACATAAAAAACATAGCTTTTCTTTATTCTGGCGAGTACCAGGGTTTGCATTGAAATGTGTCTTTTGTAATCATCCTTAACTTGGGACTGGACAAGCTCTTTCAACCTGCCAACTACAGTCCTTTTGGAAGGTAGGGGCATTTTCCTCTATGATTTCTTCAGTGTTTGCCTTTCCTCCATCTGCTCCTTTTTCTCTGCATGTTCTTGTAATTTGAATGACTATGATATGCCAACTGCCTTTTCTTGGGGGGAGATTTTCCTTTTATTATGAGATTCTGAGTTCCCTGTTTTGGAAGACTGTCCTCTATTTTATGATACGATGGGGACGGCAGAAGGTGGCTCTGTGTATGTGTGTGTGGGGCGGTGTTATTTTGTCTCGTGGCTCTCCTGGAAGTGTTACCAGTGGAAGAGAGAGAGGAGCGAGAGGCTGCTTTCTTCTCATTAGAACACACTCTTGTTACCTGGGAGGCTGGGGAAGGAGTGTGCCGGGAGGTTCTTCTGGGGATCTCAATGGAGGTCAGACAGGTGGAGTTGGCCCACTTGACAAGCCTCAGGCTCATGAAGTTGTAGCTGTTCAAAGTGTCCTATAGCTCGACTTGTACTTTGAGGGTGAATAAAACAATGAATAAGCCGTGGAAAATCAAAATAAAAGGACCCAAGCACCAGAGAATAATCAGCAGAAGATTAAGTGGTATTGGTCAACTAGAAGGATGGAGGAGAATAATTAAGGATGGAAGAGAATCCCATTGCAAAATAAAGTTATCTAGAACTTAAAGAAAATGCTTTGTAAATGAAACAGTCTGTAGATATGAAGGAATTGTTGGCAGTTATTGCCTCTGGAGAGGGGTCCAGTGGGATGGCTAGAAGACCAGGGTGAGAAGATGACTTCCTTTTCCTTGATACTTAGCTCTACGTCACTTTGACACATCCTGTATGAATGTAGTTATGCAGTTGGGTGTGGAATGGAGTGCGCCATGAAAAAAAACAAGTAGTGGTGTTAGGGTAGGCTGGAAATTTTCTGTTTCCAAATTATAGGAGAATATAGCATTTAATTTGGAAGGAAAAATGCATCTTTATTTTTATTATCTTCTAATGAAACCACAAGAGGATTAGTGGTGCCTGTGACTTTGTCATCAGTAGAAATCTAAAATATTTTCAGATAGCATTAGAGTTGTTGCAGACATCTTAAAATACCATTTACGCTCATCACTGCTTGAAATTATGATCATTATTAGCATCGCCACTAGAGCTTGATATTTAATGTCATAATAAAGAAGCATATATATTGCTATAATCACAAGTTTGTGTATTTTAATATTTTTATATTGATATTTAAATATAACTGGTTCGCTTTGTAATCCTATGTATTTCACTTTATGCATTTAAAAATACTGCTTTGAGGGGCACCTGGGTGGCTCAGTCGATTAAGCATCTGCCTTCGGCTCAGGTGGTGATCCCAGGGTCCTGGGATCGAGCCCCACATCGGGCTCCCTGCTCAGCGGGGAGTCTGCTTCTCCCTCTGCCACTCCCCCTGCTCTCTCTCTCTCTCTTCCTCTCTCTCTCGCTCAAATAAATCAATAAAATGTTTAAAAAAAATAAAAATACTGCTTTGGGAATGGGTCCATTGGTTTTCACTAGACTAGATATCTATGTCCTCAAAAAATTCAAGAACTTTTGGAATATAGGGACTGTTGGGATAAACTGGTCTGGACAATCAAGTGGAAAAAAACATTTCAAAATACAGAGCAAAATATATAAATAAAAGATCAAAAATCGTTAGGAGGATACTAAGAGACTGAGCAGACAGCCTGACACTTAAAAAATGGGCAGAATGGAATCCATCATAAAAGGATCCATCCTCCCAATAAAGTGTGGTTGGGAACATTATGTCTGTTTCGGCTTTTGTTGTTGCTTTATTTGTTACCGTCTTGTAAAGAAAAATGCAACATGGGCAAAGTTTTGTTGCAACGTAGTTTTTTATTTTCAAGTTAAATTTTACTCCTCCACAAAAACCCCCAGGCTTAGAATCACTGATACAGGTCAAACCCCTTACTGCCCAGGTAGAGAAGCCAGTGTGATTGTCCAAGGGGAACAGTGACTTAGGGCAAAAGCCAAGACTGGAGCATCCCCACCCCACACCTTCAGGCCAGTCCCTACCCTCTTCAGCTGAAGAGGGGCTGGGGGTGCTGGTAGGGAAGTCCCAGGACAACCACCTGATGCCTTTAGACCCAAAGGAATGAAGGAACGTGGAATGCTCTGTGCCGGGGTGGAGGTGGGGTGCTGTGGTGATACGTCCCCCGCCCTGAGCACTTCTTGCTGCTTACTCCACCCTCAAGGGGTATCTGGCTCTTAATATATTCCCCCAGGTAACAAAGAAACAGCCTTTAAAATCCTTGCATGGTTTTCTGCTGAGAATAGGTCTCAGCTGCTGTTTCTGTAGCAAAAGGAAAGCAACGTCTGTGCTTGAGACTATGGATTGTATGATTATGATTGTGTGTAAGAAAACAACAAAAGTCAGGGTGTGTGTGTGAGAGAGAGAGAGGGAGGAAGGGGAGGGAGGGAGAGAAAGTTCGTAGTTCTTTTTTCTGGAGGATAAGAGGAAAAAATCTTGTCTAAACAAATTTGTATTTAAGCTGTGGGATTATGTCTTCATGTGATTTTTTTCCAGAGGAAACCGCACATGTTACTGGCCATTGCAATCTTGTTTTATTAGCTCTGGATTAAATATTATATTTAAACTTTCTGCTAACACAATTGTTAATAGTGTTTGCTGCTTCATTATAACAGCACTTTTTAAAAGTGCCAGGACATCCTTAATTTCATGTTTTGGTAAAAGTGAAGGATTCAGGAAGGTTGCTTTTGGGTGTTAGCATTTGCTCTAAGATTTGATTTGCGAGGAAAACAAATAGTAATGCGTCAGAAGTCTGGCCTACGTATATGCAATGGGGTTCTGTTTGCATCTGTCTGGATGCATCCACGCTCCGGGGGCTACACCTAACAGGCACTGCCTTTTAGCATTAGTAAGAAGACTGGAAGCGGCAATCCAGG
Organism: Potos flavus; assembly: GCA_028534135.1. Taxonomy (NCBI): domain Eukaryota; kingdom Metazoa; phylum Chordata; class Mammalia; order Carnivora; family Procyonidae; genus Potos; species Potos flavus. Next base: position 100,619,244 of record CM052883.1, read on the forward strand.
GCAGACGTGACAGCTCTGAGAGACCAGTTTTTTCCATCTTCCTGCTCCTCTTACTCCCCAGATGACACTTACACCTTTGGGCTTCTCTGCATTGCAGGCAGCAAGAAAGCTGAAGGAAAAGCAAAAGCCACAGGTGAGGTATCAGCTTTCCTCGAAGCCCTACAGTGGCTGTCATTTGCCTCTCATTTGCCTCTCATTAGCCCAGACTGTCACATGATCACCGGGGCTGTAGGAAATTCTGGGAAGTATATTTCCAGTCAGGCCGGATACCACCCTGAACAAAACTGAACTTCTGTTTGTAACAAAGAAGGAGTGATTGGATTTTGGGTATGTAATCTTCACCCTAGCCCAGGGTCGTTGGCCATACCCCTCTGTCTTCATTCCAGCTGTCTCCTGCTCTCCTGTCAGGTCTCTGTCTGTGTCTTCTCCCCCAGGAAGCCCCCTGGGATCCCCAGGAGTGGTAAAGTGACCATTCTCTGAGCACTGTTTAGCTATACAGCTAATATTACACCTAACCTATCCCTGTCATCTGGAATGATCTGTTTTATGACAGTTCTCATAAGTATTGTCAGGGTAGGGTTTGTGTCCAACATTTAATCCCGGTTCCTGAAAACAGTACTTGATGCACAGTAGGTGCTTATTTAAAGCACTTGAACTGTTGAAAACAAGGTAAGCTTACCGAAATTTGGGGATCTCAGAGCATTTTTAGTTTTTTTAAAAGTCTTTTAAAAAATTTTTTCCTTGTTTTGAGGTATAATGTATGCATTTATAGGAGAATCTGTTGGATATATTTTTAGATGTTTTTAATCTTGTCAAACATATTGATTGTTGGTATCAGTGTAAGTTCAAATGTCTGTGTGCGTGTGTGTGTGTGTGTGTGTGTTATCTTCATCTGAGTGCAGCTGGGAAGTGCACCAATTATTTCCTATGGCACTGAGTGCTTTAAGATCCATGAACCAAGTAGGGATTAGAGACAGTGGCCTCAGACATAGAATTCAAGTGCTGTAATGAACGTGCTGCTTACACGCCACTGCCCCCCCCCCCCCAAGAATAGTGGAAGACAAATAAGGTTGTTTATCTGAAAATATTTGAACTTTTACCTCTTCAGGAGAAAGGTCCTATGTTAATTCCTGGTACAGTTAATCCTCTATTCCCCATGTCAATAGGAAAAAAAAAAAAAGAGTGCAGATTGTCTAAAGGTCATTGATTCTTGATTTTGGAATTGAATGATAATATATTTTGGATGTTGGCAGGAGACCAGTCTCCTGTGTGGGTAAAATGAGGCTATTGCTAATGCCAGTCATGAATTCGCATTATCAGTTCCTGTCTAAGCCCTATCAGGGGCAGGTGATGTGGAATGAATTTGTATTTAGAAGGGCCAATTCATGTGCAATACATTTATGTCTTCAGCTGTCTCGAGTTCCAACTTTGTTTTCTGGTTAGATCATAAGAAACTGGGTTACATTTCAAACTTCCACTGGAATGCTTATGTGAAGAGCATCTCCGGATCCTCGACAGAACTACTGATGAAGTCATTAATCATTAAGGGCTAATGAATGAAGGGTTGGTCAAAGATCCCCATGTCCCAAAGTACGGTCTTGGGCTTAGCAGCATCAGCATCACCTAGGAAAACTGTTGGAAATGAAAAGTCCCAGGCCCCACCCCACACCTACTCAATCAGAAACCCTGGGAGTAAAACCCAGAAATCTGTGTTTTCATAAGTCCCCTGGGTGATTTTGATGCAGGGTCGAATTTGAGAGCCTAAGGCCATAAAATCCAGATGTTTTCAAAGTGCCTTGGATCATGGCTCTTAGAATTCAGCACTAAGTAAAAAAATCTTTGACAAACAGGCATGAAATCTTTTTCCAGGCAATAAGAATGACATCAACCATCATGTTTCTACTTTGGCCTTTTTCTTTAGGAAATTTGGAGCCATGCTGACTGCTCAATCATAGTCAATACATTTGCCTGGGCTTTTTATTTCCTCTTCCTTCCCATGAATTTTATTTGCTTCTTTTATTTAATAGCCTTACTATGAGTCTTTTATTATAGGCCTTCTCAAATCCATTTTTCTAGTAAGTGGGTTGGCAGCGTGGGTGGGATATAATCTGAAATAAATTGACTCACTCACATAGTGATTGACAGAAGTATTTGACTAAGAAATGTACTAGAGAGTGAGGGAAGCCAGCATGGAATTAAACAGATCTTGCAGAAAACACCATGCACGCCCTTGAATCTTTGTACGTGATGAGAAAATGCAAACAGTACAGAAACATATAAAATGAAAGTAAAAACTTCCCTCGTTCCTCCAGTGGAGGCCCTCTCCCCAGAGATAATTATTAATAATTTTTTAGGTATCTTTTCAGAAAATAAAGGCTACGTGTAGAGCCCCTATGTGTGTGTGTGTGAATTTATGCATTTCCTTTTTTGAAAACACAAAAAGGACCATAGTGTACATTCTCATGTGCATCGTCTTTTTTTTTCTTTGTAATATATCATGTAGATATTCTTTTTTTAAAAGTTACACAATATTCCTTTGTATGGTATTACTTTAACTTATAAACCTCCCTGTTATTAGTAGATATTTAGGTTATCATGAACATTTTCCCTTATATTATCTTGGCACACTTTTGAAATATATATGCTGGGTAAATTGTTGGAAATGGAATTTTTGGATTAAAGAGGACAAAAAATTGATAGATACTTTTTAATTACCTTCCAAAAAAAGGTAAACTAATTTAATTCTCAAATGAGATTGCCCTTTTCCCACACACTCATTAACATAGGGTATTCTCAAATGAAAGTATTTTTGCCAATTTTATAGGTGAACGAATTATATTGTTTTGAATCATTGTTTTGATTCACTTTTCTTTAAGTCTGATGAGGTTCAACATTTTAAAAAGATTTATTAGTCCATTTTTATTTCATTTTTTGGGAACTGCTGTTTAGGGATGATGTTTATCCATGTTTTTCTTTTTCTTTTTTTTTTTTTTTTTAAAGATTTTATTTATTTATTTGACAGAGAGAGAAATCACAAGTAGGCAGAGAGGCAGGCAGAGAGAGAGAGATGGGGAAGCAGGCTCCCTGCTGAGCAGAGAGCCCCATGCGGGGCTCGATCCCAGGACCCTGAGATCATGACCTGAGCCGAAGGCAGAGGCTTTAACCCACTGAGCCACCCAGGCGCCCCTTTCTTTTTTTTTTTAAGATTTTTTAAAAAATTTATTTGACAGAGAGACAGAGTGAGAGAGGGAACACAAGCAGGGGGAGTGGGAGAGGGAGAAGCAGGCTTCCTGCCGAGCAGGGAGCCCGATGTGGTGCTCGATCCCAGAACCCTGGGATCATGACCCGAGCCTAAGGCAGACGTTTTAATGACTGAGCCACCCAGGAACCCTATCCATGTTTTTCTTGATCTAATCCCAAGGTTTTTGCGCCTGGAAATCTTTAAATCACCATCGAAGTTGTGTTTGTTTTTGTTGTTTTAATACAAATTTTGTGATTGTACCTTAGACTTCCTGAATCTGTTTCTGTAACAGTCTACTTTTTCAGATAACGTTGATGATCAGTCACATTGGGACTGTGGTCTGTAAATGCTATAAAGACAGATCTCCAGGAGAGATCTCTTAAACCAGCAGTGTCTCTGTTCTTTTTATCCAGTTAACGGGGAATAAATATTCAAGACTGCGTTGTGAGCACTGCAATAATTAGGAGCCAAAATACTGTCAACTTTTCCCATTTTTTAATTTAAAAAATTGTGGATAAAAATTCATTTCATATTAGGATCCAAACTGTCTCATGTGGTGGGAATGAAAATGAAAGGTAGATGATAAATACTTCTAGGAGGATTTCTATTTGTGAATTACATGCCAGTGAAATTTACTTCTTTCATAAGCACGAACTCATGCTCCCCTTTGATACAGGAAGCCCAGAACTAAATTTTAAGATGAAACATAGTAACAATATTTTGCTAGGTTTCTGGTATTCTTAATTTCCCTTGCATTTCATTGTGTTTGACAATGTCACACTCATCTCAGAAGATCTCTCCTGTGGCTTGCATTTTCCTTTCTCCCTGACTTTATGAAAGGTTAACATGTCAAGCATCAACGAACAGTTGGCTTTCTCCTCACACAAGGCAAACTGAGACTATTTAGGAGATTGTCCAGCAAGGTCCTCCAGATATCCCCTCTGGTGCCCAGTAATCCCTAACCCAACATCCTTGCCTGTAGCCTTTCCTTGCTCAGGTGAGCCCAGGCTAGGGGACAGAGGAGGTCAAATTTGTAAGTTCCTGGTACATTTCCTACCCCCTCATTTATCACATTATACAGGGAAATAGATGAAGAGAACAAACCTGCCCAAATTTTTTCACGTGTAAAGAAAAATGAAACTTGATCTAAAAGAAAAAAAAAGAATCAGGAAGAAAAAAGGATTTCATCTTTCTACTGTGTTACAGACTTACCAAACCATGGTTTCTGTGGCCCACATTCTTTCAGTTGTTCATATTGCACTTATTTTATTCTCCCTTCCCACTCATTTCTCTGAGATTTGTACTTTCCATTTGTTCTTGAAATCAGCTAACAGTTAATCTATTCTCTGGCATGAGCGTTTCCCCTGGGAGTTTACCATTTGATTGGCCTTTTAATCCACTTGTTAAAATTCTCCCAATACTCAGAGACACAGAACAGCTTCAATTTGTGTGTTTCAAAGTGCTGGCCAGGGTTATTAGGAAAGTGAAGTTCACATATCTGCTTTGTGGAACTGGAACGATACTAGGCAGTTGATTTGCAGTGTGATTGGGAACTTGAGGGAAAGAAGGAAAGAAGTATTTGGAACGATCTCCAGGTTCACTCTAATTTGGGGCTCCATCCATATACCACACCTTACTGCATGATGAGAACACACTTTGGACTAGCTGAGTGCAGGTGTGCTTAAGTTAGGGACAGGGCCAAGGGTAGCTAGTTTTATCTTTATGATGTATGGATGGGTCTTCAGCAATCCCAGAATCTATGGCCAAGTCTCCCTAGAACTAGCTGTTGTATTCATGTTTCTTTACAAATTTACATCATTAGAAATAGGACTTAATAAGCAATGGAACCTTGATAGGGTAGATATTCAGTTAAGGAAATTGTATTATACTTTTTGTCTTCTTCCCCAAATTAATTTATGTTTTATGCCGCTATTCAGAAAAATAAATTTCAGAGTGTAAGAATGAGAAACAGTTTTGAAGTGATTTTATTAAAGCATTTACTACAAAATATTTATTAATATTTTCTAAATCCTCATTTAGTTTATAAAACTTTATAATGAAAAGATTTCTCATCCATTAAAATCTTTCAAATAGCCAAGTTATGGTTTAAGGTGTTTCTTAAATTATATATATATATATATATATATATAGTTTTATCTTTATATATATATATATATATTTATATTTTATTTATTTATTTATTTTAAAGATTTTATTTATTTATTTGACAGAGAGCGAGAGATCACAAGTAGGCAGAGAGGCAGGCAGAGAGAGGGGGAAGCAGGCTCCCTGCTGAGCAGAGAGAGCCCGATGCGAGGCTCGATCCCAGGACTCTGAGATGATGACTTGAGCCGAAGGCAAAGGCTTTAACCCACTGAGCCACCCAGGCGCCCCTATATTTATATTTTCAATATATTTTTAAATATATATAATTTATTTTTAATTTTTTTATTATTTTACTATTTTATTTTATTTTTCAGTGTTCCAAGATTCATTGTTTATGCACCACACGCAGTGCTCCATGCATTACATGCCCTCCTTAATACCCACCACCAGGCTTGCCCCTCCAAAACCTTCAGTTTGTTTCTCAGAGTCCACAGTCTCTCATGCTTCATCTCCCCCTCCGATTTTCCCCAATTCACTTTTCCTTTCCCTCTCCTAATGTCCTCCATGTTATTCCTTATGCTCCACAAGTAAGTAAAACCATATGATAATTGACTTTCTCTGCTTGACTTATTTCACTCAGCATAATCTCCTCCAGGGTATTCATCCTTTCTGATGGAGGCATAATATTCCATTGTATATATGGACCACATCTTCTTTATCCACTCGTCTGTTAAAGGGCATCTTGGCTCTTTCCACAGTTTGGCGATTGTGGCCATTGCTGCTATGAACATTGGGGTACATATGGCCCTTCTTTTCACTACATCTGTATCGTTGGGATAAATACCCAGTAGTGCAATTGCAGGGTCATAGGGTTAGCTCTATTTTTAATTTTTTGAGGAATCTTCACACTGTTTTCCAAAGTGACAGCATAATTTATTTTTAATTTTAAATATATATAATTTATCTAAAATATATTTTTTAAATATATATTTCTATTATATATATTATATATATATTTTTAATATATTTTATATATATTTTGTTTTATTTTTTGTTTGGAAGATACTAATATTCTTTGAGAGATCAAGATATTTGCCTTTAGTAGAGAATAAATATATTAATAAAATCTCAAACAACATAACATTGTATCCTCTACATTTCTGTCTCTTCTACTTAATTATGATTTTCTCAATTAGAAGCGCTTGATTATTCAGGTCTGAACCTCCAGACATAGCACAGGGTTTGGCCCATGTTAGGTCCTCAAATATTTGTTGAACAAGACAATGAATTAGTGAGGCTAATGAATTTGGTGAGGCTAATACAGTCTGCAGTAGCATGGGGTTATGAAATACTTCAGGAACTAAGAAGAGAAAATCTGAAATGTACTGGTGAAGTTCCTTAAGAGAGTACTGCAGCTCTTGGAGACATCACCGTGCGCGGAGCCTCCAGCATTCAGACCTACGGGGAGTATCCGTTAAGGGTTACGGTCACGGTCACTCATGAGTGGTGGACCAAGGCTGGCAGGAATAACCATAGCAGTCAGTGGATAGTCTGTGTGTGACCTCCAGTTGGGTTTTGTTTAAATTTTGAATTGGTTTATAACTTTTAAAATGCAGTCACGATAAAAATCTGGATTTCTAAGGTTTTTTTGAAACACAATAAAGCTTGCCTCTCTGGGCCTCATGGCAGCATTTGGCTGGAGCTGAGTAGTGATTGTTCCTTACCAATGGACACACTCTGGACTCGATCGCTGTCTAGCAGGAGAGACACTTTGTGGGATGTGTGCCATATAGCATAAGTATATGAAGCCCTCCAACTTGGTATAGGATAGGAAGGAAGCTACACTCTGTAGTCAGGCACATGCCTTGAACTGGTCATGCAAAAACAGAAATAGTGAAAACAGGGCCAGGCCAAAGTGTGCTGCTTATACTGGCTGCCAAACCTCAGTGCCCACAGAGACAGCAAAGGGGGAAAGGCAATCTAGACAGAGAGAGTCGTATAGATTTTCCCGGGCTTGGATGAGGAAAGCAGCATGTTCATTAGTGGTGTCTGTGGAGTGCACAGCAGGCGGGCGGTTACTGGGAGCAGGGGGTGGGGGGTGAGCCTAGAGAGATGGTAGAGGCAGATCATGAAGACAGTGAAGCAGATGCAGAGATGGGATTAGATGTGTAAGAGATTAATTACACTCCTATGAGGGAAATGGGGATGGGCTGGGGGAGGCTGGGAGACTTGGCAGAAGCAGTTGACAGGCCCAACCCTTGGGAGGGAGGGAGAGAGGGCCTTACCCTGTAGTGCAATTCCCAGAAAGTTTAGCAAGGAGGATGGGGCACCCTCCAGCCAAAGTCACCTAACAGAGGAGTCTCCTATATTCCCAGAAAATGAGCCAGCTTTAGGATCCCTGCCATGCTCCTTGGCTAGGAGGAGCCTTCTGGAAGTGTGTCCTCAGTATGAACGTGGTGATGGATTTTGGAGTGCAGCTAGGACTGTAGGTTAATTGTGCTCTGTACAGTCAGAGCTCACGAGGCTCATTCTCATGGCTGCTACAGTCTGCCCTTCATGCCACACAGACCTCCTTCTCCATGTAAGTTCAAGGAGGAGCACCCCTGTAGTTCTGTGGGCTGCTCTTCCTGAGAGGAAACTCAGAAGATGAAGGTTGGTTGGACAAATTATATCCCATCCTTGCTGCAATTGATTTGGGGGTTGCAACAGGTACTCACCCTCTCCCTCCTACGATATCCATTCTGAGTTTCTCACATCCTTGATTATCTCTTTGGTAGGTCTTGATGGTTTTCCTAATGATGTGGCCCAAGTCTTCATTCCTGGGGGTTTGGAACCTTAATAATCATCCCTTTTTCGGACTGGGACTGCTGCATGTATATTTTCACAGCCACACTGGGGTAAGGGAGTACCGGGAAGCATCTCTGAGAATCACCTAGGTTTCCTACGTTCCTCCCTGCCTTCATCGTGTAAAAGTAGCCTTGCCTCTTCCTCCTATGTAGGAAGGAATTATTATTATTATATATTATATAACAATAATAATATTATTATAATTATTATATAATATACAATTATTATTATTATTATTATCCCTGCCAGTATGGCATTCTGTTGGTCTCTGGACACACAGAGTCCCAGGTGCCTGGTGGGAGCTGAAACTTGTGGTTTGGTGGGCCCTTGCCATGTCCTTTGGTAAGATTATGCCCCTTTGTAAATGAGGACATCCGATATCACAGAGCTCAGAGTTGCGTGGATCACTGGGGGCGATGGTAAGAGAGACCACTCGCTCGTGCTTTTACCCCTTGGTTTTTGAACTCATGTATTCTTCCTAATCAGGACGCAGTGTCATACGGAAGACCCTGACCTGAGGTATATGCTGACTCCTGAGGCCGGCACTCCATCCTTTCAAAGTATTGCCTCTGAGCTGGTGCTTCAGCTATACCTTCAGCTTTTGGTCTTGGGCTCAGTGCCGCACCCCCTTTCTGGGAAGTGGGTCCTGGTGAGAGGCTGTGTTGTGCAGGATTCCATGCTTGTGCATCAGGCATTTCTTAAGCCCCCAGGTAATGATGCTGGGTGAGGTTCTGGTAGGTATGGATGCCTTTATGAATGGTTAGGTCTAATAGAACCCAGTTTATAACAGGCAGTTCTGAATGCATGGCCACTTGTTAGCACAGACGCCAGCATTCTGCCTCTAGCAGGGCTCAGCAATATGCCAGGGGCTGTTTTTCAAAAGGGGTGTACTTCTTTGCTGCAGATGGCCTTAATGCAGAATCCTGGGGCCTGTTTTCTCATTTTCCCACTAGAACACTATACCTCGTATGTACTGGTAAAAAAAATTCAACTATACTCTGCAAGCAGTGGGAACCATTCAGAGTTTCTAACTGTAGAACTATATGTTCAGATCTCTGTTTTGGAAAACTGTAAGACAGAAATATTGGAATGAAAAGAGACTGGAGACAGGCAGACCAGTTTAGAAGCAATGGCAATAGTCCAACTAAAAATTTGGGACCTGAACTGAATGAAGTTCTGGCCATAGGCATGATGAAGAATTTGAAAAGTATTTACTAAGTAGGATCAAAAAACCTGGGAAGATATTACATATCAGGGAGAGAAAAATGTCCAGAACAATTCTGGGGTTTTGGGATCTGGTAAGTAACAAAAAATGTTCATGTGTTACATTTTCGTTTTTTCATTTTGGAGTAGAGCGTCCCCAAGCACTATTTTACTAAAAGAAACTTGAACTGTGTGGAGCCAACAATGTTAATGAGCTGCCTTTAATCAGCTGGATCTTGACTGAACCTCAATATTAATTTTTCTTGAATCAGTTTCTTCTTCCAAAAATACTGAGCTGGAATAAACCAGAAATATATTGAGCCAGAACATCAAATATTGTTTTCATCTGTTTTGTTTGCTCTATAATCCCAGAATGTAGAATACCCAATAAATATTAGACACAGTAAATATTTATTAAATGAATGAACTCTCCCAAATAAACCAGTGATTAATTTGGAGTTTATGATATTTCCTTTGGCCATATTTGGAACATGCATTATTAGTGGGAGATGTTGAATTTGCAGTGTAAATTAAGGTTAGAAGAGATATCTTGTTCACAGGTCTCACATGGTAAAAAGAGATGGGTTTATTTTCATGGGAAACTCAAATGTTTCCTCATTTTGCCTGGACTTGATATTTTTGGTTTAATCAATCCTGCAGGAGGGAAGGATCAAGAGAGATTCTTTTCTTTCCCTCTTGATTGAGAGCAGAGAAAAACAAAGGATCCCAGGAAATGCTTACATCATATCTTTATGACACAATTCCGGGGAAGGGAAAACCTGAACGTTCTTCCTGGTCTACCCAGTGGAAGACAGGGTCTTTTCATTTTCTTTCTTCCCCATGTCTGAGTTTATTCTAAGAAAATAATGGAAAATAGACCAGGTACTATAGTAGGAAGGATGCTACTCACAGCATTATTTGGAACCCTCTGGAATGAGTAATAATGGAGGACTGAAAGTCGGGGATAGCCCATTACAATTACCTACATTTTGATCTGCAAGGTTAAGATTTTACAGGTGAAGCAAACTGAGTTAGAGACTCTCAACCTATAATAGAAACAGTTCTTTCCTCTAATTCTTTCAAGACTTGCACTATTTTTTACATCTCTATCTGCAGTCTTGCCATTGACTTTAATGACTTGAAAAGAAACCAGCAGATCCAGAGAAGGCCTGAGGGAGAATGTTTGGCAAAATGAGTCTTGCAAAGCCTCTGGTTTCCCTGTTTGCATCTGTCTCTCCACCCTCTTCCTTCAGTGTCCAGTGTTCCCACGCTTCCTATATACTTCTCAAAGTCGAAATGACCACTTCTCCTAAAGTGTCACAGTCTTAGGATATCTGCGATACGTTGAGTAAGACAGCGTCCTTTCAAAGGCAGTTCTTCTATTTGCTCTAACTTCTAAATCACAGATGGCTCTTTGAAGCATGATGTAGGAAGCCAGATAACTGAATTCAAATGTCCACTCCTACGCTTTCTACCCAGGTGATCTTGGAGCAATTGACTTATCCCTTCTCTTCCTTAGTTTACTCACCTATAGAAATTGGGATTAAAAAACAATACTGACCTCATAAGATAATTGACAGGATCACATGTGAAGCATATAGGATGGGCACCTTGGTGGCTCAGTCAGTTAAGCATCTACCTTTGGCTCGGGCCATGATCCCAGGGTCCTGGGATCCAGCCCCATGTCAGGCTCCTTGCTCAGCGAGGTGTCTGCTTCTCCCTCTGCCCCTCTCCACTGCTCATGCTCTCTCTCTCTCAATAAATAAATCTTAAAAAGTAAAGCATATAGGATGATTCTTGTCACATTATAATAAGCTAACATTTTTAGGCATCAACTAAAAACAAAATAAAGGTGGGGCAGAGTGATTCTTTGTGGAACTTCTGCAAAATGATGCCTCTGTCTAGTTCATTTCCTTTTTATCCCCTTTCCCCCAGCACTGATGAGCAGGCTGAGTAGCAGTTGCATGATGTTTTCTGACTTGATTTAATTAACACTGATGTGTTGGTATTTAGCTGGGTAATAATCATTATACTTCACCCTAGCCCTGATTGGTCCTCAGGTCACGAGTTGGACTGTTTTCCATTTACTTATCATTAATGTAGAACTCCACTATCCAGAACTGTAGCCAATGTTCATGTGTCTGTTTATTTTAAGTTACAGTTAAATAAAATTAAATTCAGTTCTGCAGTCACCTATGTCAGTCCCTCAATAGCCACATGTGGCTAGTGGCCCCCAGATTGGAGAGTGCCAATGTAGAACATTCCATCATTGCAGAAAGACCTAACCGACACGGTGTGGATTTAGACCCTTACATTTGCTGTGTACATAGAATCACTGTAGCATTTATCATCACTGTTGACCGGACTCCTGTGCACACACAGGCTGGCCAGAAACTCCAGATCCTTACAAGGATGAAAGCAGGAATTGGAGCAACCAGTCATCCTGTATCAAATCCCAATCCTTTTAAGATCTTTGATTCAGTTCCTTTGTCTCTTGTAGGATTATTTTCTATGATATATGCATGTTTTCATTTTCATTTTCATTTTGTAACCACTGTGAAAGAGACCTGGCAGGAGCCAATTCAACTGCATAAATTATATGGTTTCGATATTGAAACTATGTTATTCTAACTTTACAGAGTGAAATCAGGATGAATGTATTACTACCTTTCCTGTTTATTCCCAACGACGATTCTTTTCTTTTTGCTTCATTCTCAGCCCAGCTTTCCTTCTATGAATAACATCAGAATGAGTGATTAGAAAGTCGGTACAGATGGAAAATTTGCCAGCCCTGAAGAGATGGAGGGGGCACCTTCTTGATCAAGGCTCAGCCTCACAATCGTAGTCACTCACAGTGGAAATGGCGGTGTGGGGTCCCGATGAATTGAAGGCATCCCCGTGTGTCAGAGCAGACAAGGAGACCGAGCCACAGGGAGTGTAGGCCTCAAGTTCACATGGCTCTTTGCAGCAGAGCAAGAGTTCATGTTCAAGTCTGCAGTCTGCAAAAGCCATTCTCCTCCCCACACGGCATGCTGCCTCTGAAAATGTTGGCCTGTTTGTTTCCTTTCTCAAAAATGTATCCTTCTCTCTGGCTCTCTGAAGAGTAATGGTTATAAGCATATATCTGTCCCAGGAGAGGCCTCAAGACATTTTCTTTTTTGTTGTTGTAAAATTAAGTGTGCGGGTCAGAAAGGTAGAGTTCACTTTACCCTTGAGTCTTTCAAGGGCAACATGGGACAATCACTTCATCAAGAGGATGAAAACCACTTTTGGGAAGTCATTACCAAAGTAGCCAAGAGAAGCCTGTCAGATTTGGAACCAGAGCATTGGAGAAACCAGCTTGGAAGCTGTGGTCATTTTATAGATCACAGTCTACTCATTTCCTTTCCTGGGTACTCTGAGGAGCCCAAGAAAGATAGAGGAGACCTAGTGGAATACATAACGTTGATTATTTTGGGCTGCTTACCTAGTTCCTTAATTGAATGCTCTGGGGAACTTTCAGCCTGGTTTGCTTATGCCTTAGAAGAATGGAATGCACCTCAGAGCTGTTTGCTTCCACTAGCACTTGCAAAAGTAGGATAAAGCTTCCCAAACGTTGCTGCAAATGAGAATCACCAGGAGAGATTTTTTGAGCCTCCCTACCGAGGTCACACCCCATACCATTCGTGAGAGCCATCGTCGGCCGGATGTTCGGATCCCAGCTGATATTAATGTGCAGCAAATTCGGAAATCTTGGCCCTTCTTCGACAACCCCCCTTCTCTCTTCCTTACCCTCTATCCACCTATCTTTCCCCTGCACCTCCTCTCTCCAGGTTTGCACCTTGAATCTTGCTCCCCAAGGAGGGCCAGGACCTCTCTCCCTCGGGAGTCCCACCCAGCAAAGCCCTCTTTCTACCCCGCCCAGAACACACACCAAAGGGTACCCAGTCAAGGTGGTCTTCCGTGGGTGGCACCTGCGCTCCAGCATCCCCATCTTGGTGTCCTTCCCATGTTCACTGGCTGCCCCAAAGCTTTTCTGGGTCTGGCTCTTCCTCCATCACCCCATCCCCAGGTGCTGTATGCCTCGTAGGTCCGGGCTTCCCCAGGTGGTGTCTGCTCGCTTCTGGGCACCCGCCAGTTATGTAGAAGATTAAAAATGTGTGTTTTCATTGCTTGGTGCCTCAGTTTTCTCATCTGTAAAATGGGGTAATCATAGTGCCTACTTCACAGTGCTGTGGGGGTTCAAGAAAGGACTTAGAGGGTGTCTTGCACATAGTGGGTTGAACCATATAAGACTGCCATTTTTGTAGGTCAAAGATGATCAAATAGTAGTGATTTCATACTGTTCAGCCCTATAGTAAGTGCTCAGTAAATGCCAGTCATTACTGTTATTTTCCATTTTATTTCATTAGTATATTTAATTTGAATGTAATTTTATTTATATTTGGTAATTTTGTTTAGCTTTAAAGCTATTACATGGGTTTTAAGCAAAGGGGCTTAGTCTAGTTTTCTGTGTATATGTAAGAAGCATTATAAGTATTATAATTAGGATTAATTATTTGAGGGTAGGGATAAATGAGATGCTGTCTGTGAGACTTTTTTCTCTTTAAAGGGGAAAGCATTTTTCAAATTTGAGAAATCCCTG
>CM052883.1:100633764-100657755 GCA_028534135.1 Potos flavus
TTTTTTTTTTTTTTCTGTTTCAGAATGTAGCAAGTAATCCATTGGAATAAAACCGGCAGTTGAGTAACTCATGCAAAGGTAATTTAGAGCACAAATTAAATCTGTCAGAGTGGTATTAGATTTGCAAAAGCTCATAAATAACAAATGAAAGGTCACAGAGCTGTGAAAATGAGAGTGTACTTCTTCATAAAGAGAACCGTAGTCAGGGATGTGGTCCTCAGCGCATATTCAAATAGCGGTGCATAAAATGGAAACGCAACATCTTTTCTAAATGTCTAGGACAGTCCAAAGGCACCGTGGACTTCAGAGAAAAGCGTCAAAGTCCTAGAAAAGACCCTTCATATTATCCGAGCATGTCCAGCATATTTGGGAGGCTTAGGGATTAAAGCTTCATTGCCTACTGAGAATCTGTACAGAAAAAATACATCCCTGTCAGCAGAGCCTGTATTTCAGTAATGGTTAGACTAATTGTGAATGCGTGTAACTCATCTTTCATATTTTAGTTCCTAGAATATACTAATAGAGTGAGTAGTGTTTTATGATTTATTGCAGGAACATAAGCAATTGGTGGTGATATTAATAAAGAGTTCTGCCCATTCTGTTTTTCTTATGGGAAAGAGGGGTGGAAAATATAGCCCTGGTTACTAAAAAGTAAACAAATTCTTTTACTGTGCACTGTATGCAGATTTTTGTTTTGGTTTGTTTTGTTTTAGTGCTATGTTGGGCTTGACTTGTGTAAGGGAGCAAAATCTAGATTTATAAAAAGCAATGTGTGGGCTGCATCGAAATTAAAAATTTTTTGTGTTGAAGGACACCATCAAGAAAGTGAAAAGTCAACAGAGAAAGGGAGAAGATATTTGCAAATCATATATCTGAAAAGTGTCCAGAATCCAGAATATAGAAAGACCTCTTATAACTGAACAATAAAAAGACAGTAACCCATTAAAAAATGAGCAAAAGACTTGAATTGACATTACTTTTAAGAAGATCTACAAATGGCCAGTAAACAGGTGAAAAGATATTCAACATCATATCACTTGGGAAATGCAAATCAAAACCACAATGAGATACCACTTCACGCTCACTCGGCTATAATTAAAAAATTGGTGAAAATAAGGATTGGTAAGGATGTGGAGAAATTGGAACACTGGTATTTTGCCAATGAGAATGTAAAATGGTGCAGCCACAGTGGAAAACTTTGGCAGTTTCTCAAAAATTTAAACCCAGAGTTACCATAAAACCCAGCCATCCCACTCTTAGGTATATACCCAAGAAAACTGAAACACAAAAAGTGTTTTGTGTTTCACAAAAAGTGAAACACAAAAGTGTGAACATGAATGTTATAGCAGCATTATTTCCAGTCGTGAAAAGGTGGAAGCCACCCCAATGGTCGTCAACCAATTAATGGATAAACAAATGTGTTATATCCATGTCATGAAGTATTATTCAGCCACAAAAAGGAAACATGTACCCATTCATGCTACCACATGGATGACTCTTAAAAACATGATACCAACTGAAAGAAGCCAGACACAAGAGGCTATATGTTGTATGATTCTTTTGACACAAAATGTTCCCAATAGGCAAATCCATAGAGACAGGAAGTAGATCAGTGGTTGCAGGTTTTAGGGAGAGAAGGGAATTGGGAGTGGCTGCTAATGGTACAAGAGTTCTGGAGGGGTGGTGGAGATGTTCTGGACTAGGGGCTGGGTTATACAATATTCTGAATATACAAAAACACTCTACCCGGAAGTAATACATGCTGATCAGAAACTTTCGAGCCTATGAGTGAAGCAAAAAGAGGAACTTTAAAATTATCAGGAATCCTAAACCATTTTGGTATTTATCCTTTCAGTCCTTCTTCTAATTATATGTAAGCCTTGAAAATACGTATTTCATTTTTTTCTGAAGAATGAACAATTAAAGAAGGTCATAAAGTTTCAGCTACTTTAAGAATTCGGAAATTGTACATTAAACACATGTGTGAGGACACATCTACGGAGACATGAGCCTTCAGAGGGATATAAGATGGTGTGCTCGTGACCTGTGCTCTCTCAACATCTTCTCCACAAGTCAAATCTAACGCGGATATGTAAAGGTCATGGAGGTGGAATACAGGCCTTATAGGGTAGCTTGGGGATGACATGGGGACAGAGTGTAGACGGGCATCACCCATCTGTTTGCTTCGTTGCTGAAGGATGGTAGGAAGTGACTTGGGTCTGCAGGAGCCTCTGCAACATGAAAATGTTGGTGGCAGGAGGTACCCTTGCCCTGTCTCCCACCTGCTTTACCCCTGCCTGGCTAGCCATGGGCCAGATGTTGGGGTCAAAGAGATGGCGTGGATTTCCCATAGTTCCAGAAATTGTTATATTTTTTCTGATTTAAGGAAAGGGAGCGGTGTGTTGGACCCAAATTCATGATATTCACTTTCACTTAGAACACAACATTTACATAGTTACCCTGACTCAGAAAACTATATTGACTCTAAAACTATATTTTGAACAAAATGATAGTAGTAAAAATATTGGGAAATATTACATAGTATTTCCTATGTGACAGACACTGTTCTTAGTGCTTCACTCTGTTACCTCACATTATTCTCATAATAAACTTTTGAGGTAGGCAATATTATGATCCTCTTTTGCAGATGAGAAAACTGAGGCACAGAGTGGTTAAGTAACTGGCTCAAATGTGCACAGCAAGAAAGTGTTGGAGCAAGGTTTCAAATCCAGGCGTCTAGCCATTATCTCTGTCCATTACTCACATATAGTAGTACACGCATGCTGTGCAATGAAGGCTGTTTAATTTCAGGGGACATTAAATAATGCATACTGCTTAGTGCAAGTACTGTACAGAGGGAGACCTTTCAATCAGTAACCAGAAGGAATACTGTGGTTGAGAGATGCTTTGATAAAAGCATGCCCCTTGCATTGTTTAGTGCATGGGAAGTACTGGCGCTGACAACAAATTTCACATTACAAAGAACTTTGGTTGACAGCTAGTTGATATTTAATGTTAGGTTGTATCACAAGAAAACCAGATGGCTTTCTTCACCATCCTTCTCACCCTGGGCCGGGCTGCAGACTGTGAGGGTCTGGGGGCTGCTGAAGCAGGGCAGATTTCCTTCCTCAGCTACAACCCCAGCTGGCCAGAGTGAGTGTGAAACGAAGCACCACTGCATTCATTGAAGATGAGATTATGTTTGTCTCTGTCCCCTGGCAAATGAAAAATATCTTCAATATTTGTTTGTTTCCTCATCATATTTTTTAAACAAGTGCCTAGCACAGTGCCTAGCAGTCACACTTGTTAAGGGAACAAGCAGCTCATTCCCTTCTCCAATGCACATTTGCCTGGGGAACCAAATGTAAACAGAAGATGGGGAGTGACCGTGAAATTGGCAAGGCTGGCATCAGCAAGCTGCTACTGGGTGATAAGAGTTCTACTCTTATTTCCTAATAGTTTGTCTATTTTTAAAAAAATAATGAATGCATCAGTTCATCTGGAGTTAATTGCAATGCATTGTGCATTGTTTGGTTTTGGTTAATCTTTCTAGTTTTTAATTAAGTAATCAGAATACTATTCAGTTAATATTTTCCTGTTCTATAATTTTGAAAAATTATTTATATCATGTCAATAGTTGTGTCTATTTCTGAGCTCCTTAGAGTGTTCTATCTTCTGTATTCATTTTTATATTTTCTATCCTGCTGTCATAAATATTAATTAATATCTGATTCGTTCATATTGATTTTCTCTATTGATTTTGTTTTATAATGTATTTACTCTTGATCTTAATTTATTTTGACAAAATAATTTTATAATTATAAATTAATTATATTAATTTATAAAATTAAATGTAATATTAATTAATAATTATAAAATTATTTTGTCATGCTTTTAAAAAAATCTCATTGAACATTCATATTAAAATTTGTAAACAAAATGTCCAACTGGAGTTTTTTCTGCCAGTTAAAATAAAGTGACTAATGTGACCCCTCGTGTGGACAATAGAATGATGGTATTTGCAAAAGAGCAGAACATGAGAAACAGATTCTATGGGAAAACAATAAGATGGCAAGCAAATAGCACATATAAATTAAGATATACATCTACGTTCTTAGTGAGCTGGATAGTTCAACCCTAGTAAAAGATTTTACTGCTCTGGATTTTAATTGAAAAGGACGGAATCAGAACGAAGGACACAATGATGACTGGTTAGTGCTACAGTGATACTTCTAACTCATTTTATCAGTTAAAGTTTATACACCTTGAATCAGCCTTTGGAAGAACAGAGTAACACCTAGCATTTACGAATGTGGGTTCAGTGGCCAGACTGTCTTGGTTTGAACCAGCTCCTCTCTTTATTTGCTGGACTTCAGTTTACTCAAAATGGGATGGTGATAGTGCTACCTCATAGGGTTGTTGGGGGAATTAATTGACATATGGAAAGGGCTTCAAGAGCACCCAGCCAACACTGTTGGTTATGTTAAGGAGATTTTGAGCTGCAAAGATCCTTTTTGTTTTGGGAGAGGCTAATTTACCTATTTTCTTTCTTTCTTTCTTTCTTTCTTTCTTTCTTTCTTTCTTTCTTTCTTTCTTTCTTTCTTCCTTTTTCTTTCTTTCTTTCTTTCTTTCTTTCTTTCTTTCTTTCTTTCTTTCTCTCCCTCTCTCTCTCTCTTTCTCTCTCTCTCTCTCTCCCTCTCTCTCTCTCTCTTTTTCTTTCTCTCTCTCTCTTTCACTCTTTTTTTTTTCCCCCAAATCTGAAAACCTACCCTGTATAGGTTTTCTTGGGCACCATGACCCAGGAAGGCTGCACTCTCATACCCAGCCTTCACCATTATCAAGGAAATGCTCTTGAATTTTGTCCCTGACTTGCTCATTGTTGCATTCTGGCAGACATCCCCTGGCCTCCTGGCAAAAGTACCTGGATTTCATTAAAATCCAATCTCTCTTGATACCATCTCTGCTGGATATGAGAAGGGACTCCTACCTGTGGAGCTTTAGCTACTTGATTAAGAACAGATTGGGGCTGGAACGTTCTAAGTGCTCTAAAATTACCATGTACAAGGTTTCTCTCCATGTCTACCCACTTCCTGGTGCCTTTGGCTCCCTGTCTGCCCCGAGCCCATCCTCCCAGCACAGGAGCTCTGCCAAGTCTCCCATGGTTTCCTCGAGTTGGACGCTGAGATGAGTCTTGCTTCATATTGCAGGTGCGAATTCCCTCCCGTGGTCCCAAGTTCTGGCTCCCGGGCCCCCTGTATGAGTGACGCGTCGGTCTGCCATGGAACCTGGCCCTGCCCTGGCCTGGCTCCTGCTCCTGAGCCTGCTGGCTGATTGTCTGAAAGCCGCTCAGTCGAGAGACTTCACAGTGAAGGACATTGTCTACCTCCACCCTTCAAGTAAGACCCTGTTCTCTTTGCTGCAGAAATGTCACTTTACTTTGAATAAGATGTGAGTTGAAAAATGGACGGAACAAGTCAGCCTTCTGTCCCAGCCTTCTACAAACCTCCGAAACCTTGGCTGACTTAATTGGGGGGTGCAGGTGCTCCCAAAGATGTATGTTTTAACCTCACCTTTTTATAGGGCGTTTGTTTTTTATTTCTAGGCAAATTGTTAAGGCTTGTTTTCTCTGGTCCCATCACAGTTGCTCTGATTCTGAACACCGTTCCCTTTAACTCGTGCCAGCTCTCAGTTATCAAAGTGAACCGGCAGGTCCCAGGACAGAGGTGTTCGTCAAAGATCAGTCGTTTAGAGGCAAGATAATAGCTGGTCTTCCTGTCTGTGCATCTGATTCTCCGTTTCAGCATGATTGGCCTGCCACAACTTCCTATTCCCTATCCCTTTTGGTTTCCTGTGTTTAAGAATCATCTAGGGAGTGCATAATAATGTTGGTGCCCAGATCCCTTTCCCAGAGTGTCTGATTGCACATATCTGGGACTGTACTCATGAATTTTTGCTTTCAGCAAGAATTTCAGCTGCTCCTGTTACTGGTGGTGTTCTAAGGTTCACATTTTGGGAAAACACAGCAGTTTTACTTCCTCTTTTGGTCTCCATCTCTGTATTTATCTTCTCTCTTTTATCTCCGTTTGAGTCATCTTCTGCATGGCCCCCGTGGTGGTGAGAGCTGGGTCTGTTGGGTATATTTTGACCGTTAGCATTGGCCCTGAGGTATGTTACTCTTTGGAAATGTTCTGTTCAGCAAACATTTTTTTGAGTGTCTGCTGTGTGTCAAGTGTTGTGATGGGCATGGGAGGTATCAAGGCAAATAAAACATGGTTCTGGCTTTTTTTTTTTAATTGTGTTATGTTAGTCACCATACAGTACATCATTAGTTTTTGATGTAGTGTTCCATGATTCATTGTTTGCGTATAACACCCAGTGCTCCATGCAGCCCGTGCCCTCCTTCATACCCATCACTGGGCCAACCCATCCCCCAACCCTCCTCCCCTCTAAACCCTCAGTTTGTTTCTCGGAGTCCGCAGTTTCTCTGAGAATCTGATAGCCCAAGTGGAGGCAGCCGCACGGATTCCTTCAGCTCCACACGGTTAGAGTATTTAATGTGTCCGTGTTCTGCTTTAGATGAGAGGTGTTCCGCGGAACGCACAAGGGCTTGGATCTTGGATCAGTGGCTACCTCAACTGCTTTGTAGCCTTCTGGTTTGCAATAAATTCCCTAGCTTTGTGAAGGTTAAATAAAGGAATGCGTGCAAAGCCCTTAGCAGAGTATGAGCCACAGCGAATGCTCAATGAATGGTAGAAGCATCTTGTTAAGCGTTGAGTTCTGCATTTCTAGAATGGATAAGATAATACACACCCTGTTGCATTATTTTGTGGACTAGAAAGAATAGCCATAAGATAGGCATATATAATAGACAGTTGGATGTTCATTGCTTATGATGTTCTGGTAATTGGTTTAGATGGTCAACTGAGGTTGCTGAAAATGTCCCTCCATATTGATATGTCCCTCCATTTGAACTCCAAATATACATTTGACAGGCAGCAGATAGTTCCTTCAGACTTACTGCTGTTGTACGCTCTCACCAGTAATGGCTGGTGCCTGCTGGTTAATCGTGTGGAAGGATTATCTGGCTTCTTGTTTTTGCAGGACTGTTGATTTTAGTAATCATGAAAAGAAGGTGCTTGGATACTTGCTGTGTTTTCTAGGATTGCATTTTGTTCTTTTCCCCAAAGAACCATACTTTTTTTATTAGACTTGGTGAACAAAAACCTAGATTTCAGTCTCGGTTGTGATTGCTAAAGCCTTCGGTTTCTATGGGATTCTTTGTCTGCTTCAGTGATAGAGTCAGCAGTCACTGGGCCGAAAACAGGCCTCCTCTGAGGCTGTCATTATCCACACAGGGTGGGGAGGAAAATCAAGGGGATTGCATTTAACTGGACAAGAATAAAACAAACACACACACCACTCCTGTGCCAGTGTTGTGGGGGGTCAGTGCCTGGGCCGAGTGGACCCCTATCCAAAGAGTCCATTTCAGAATGGGATCTCCAAAGGATGAGCTCTGCCAGGCCAGAGAAGCAATCACTCCCACTCTCTAGAAGTTGGCAGGAAAGTTCCACTCATGTGGCCTGTATTAATTAAATAAGGCCGTGGCCTGATTAAAAAGAATTCACCATAGAGAGGCGCCTGAGTGGCTCAGTTGGTTGAGCAGCCACCTCTTGGTTTAGGCTCAGGTCTTGATCTCAGGGGCATGAGACTGAGCCCCACATTGGGCTCTGCACTCAGCATGGAGTCTGCTTTGGGTTCTTGCCCTCTGCCCCTCCCCCCTCTTGTGTTCTCTCTTTCTCTAAAATAAATAAGTAAATCTTAAGGAAAAAGAATTCCCCATATAGAAAGAATTGGTGGGGTTTTCTGATTTGATCTTGAGGTATGGAGGCTAGAAGTTGTTATTTCTAAGCTCTATTATACATAAATGACTTACCAGCATCTCTGGGCTGAGTTCTCAGAGTCTCCGTGACTGGTCATGGGGAGTAAAAATTCTTGCTGGATTGAAGTTACTGTCAACAGTTTCTACTTCACATTTCTCTGCACCATTTCAGAAGTTTTTGATGTTTGTTCGGTTGTTTTTACACTTTGATTTTTTAAAAGGTCATGTTCCTCTGCCCCTGAGCAGCACCCACTAGACCAGGTTTAGATGGAGTGATCTCTCTACAAATAAGCAGGTGTCTGTGGAACATAGAGCATAAAAAATAGATGAGGGAAGACTGGGATTATTTTGACTTTGAATTATTAATATAATCGCCTCACTTTGTAGATGGAGGCACAAACAGCATTCCTGGGGTCAGCGAGTGAGCCAGATTCCATTAAGGTTAGATACCGCTCAGAACCTACCCAAGGAGAAATCAGTGATATCGGAGATGTTGAGAAGACACACGAATTTTCTGCACCAGGCAAACAAACTCATTTGCCATGGGCCGTGAACAGCTCTCAGAGATCATAAGTGGGGTGAGATTGAAACCCTGGTGGGAAAAGTTCAGCATCCCATGACTAATCTCCTTTGATCTCTGGTTCTCTAATTTTTCTGTTTTCTGTTTGTTTTTAAAGATTTTATTTTTAAGTAATCTCTACACCCAATGTGGGGCTAGAACTCACAACTCTGAGATCTAGAATTGCATGCTCTACCAGCCAAGCCAACCAGGTACCCCCTGGTTCCCTAATTTTTGAAGTTTCTAACCTTTGGGGAAAAAAATCAACTTTATGGCTTTCAGACTTGAGGCACTGTCCTCAGTAACATTCTTTTCTATAATTTGTATGCTTTTCTTTTCTTTTTCATTTGAAAAATGATGAATTTCTTCCCACCCTATGATTAAAATACCAAAGACCAGTAAAACCTTCAAAACAGGAGTTAGCGTTCAGAGAAATGGAGTGACTTATTTGGTTTCCAGACGTCAGACAAGATAGCAGAAGTTAACATCCTAAGTGGTTGCAACCTGTTCTTGGCCTCCATTTCTTTACTCATAATAGAAACCTTTCCTGAGAAATCCAATTTTCCTCTGGTTGCATATTCTGAGTCTTTCCTTAATCACATGGAACAAAGAGTTATATCTCTGCAGGGGGCTTGCTTACACCCAGATAGTGAGCCAACCAAGTTTCTTCATAATTCTATGCTGTGTAAGTCTTAGGGACTTACTTAGGGACTTCGGTATTCTCAAGAGAGGTACCAGAAAATACATTTCTGTCAGAAATATGTTCATAGTCTTCAAGTTATACTGACAATATATTGTTGCTGGATGGACTCAGAAGGAAGATCAATTTATTAGAGTTCTGGAAATTTTAGGTTTGTATCCAGTTTCCAAAAACAATGGGAATTAATTTAGCAAGAATGAAACAAGTTTGGTTGCATTATGTAGCAGCAGGCCTTTTAAAACAAGATTCTCTCCTCACCACAATTTTGATAACTGAAGGCCTTTGTCCAGGCAAAAGTTCCAAGAGATGGAAACAAAGATGAAATCTCTTCCATTGCCTTACGAATGAATTATAGTCGGTTGAACCACGTCTGACCATGGGGCTCTAATGGACAGATTATATTACAGGAAGTAACTGGGCACTTTGACGTTTCTTTTTTACTTTACAATCACCTACTCTTGAGGGACCAAGGACTTATGCCCTGAAATACAGAATACTAAGCTTATTAACTCTGTGATCAAGAGCCAAATTAGATTCATTCACAGCTGAGGCCACAACGATTTGAAACTCTACTTGCCCTGTAATGCTTTGAAGTAACAAAGAAGAAAACAACACATCTCTTAGGAATCTTTTTCCTTCCTTTTAAAAAAAGAACTTCTTTATCAGATGCAGTATCAATTAGCAAGTTACTGGAGACAGTTGCTCATCTGTAGAACTTAGTTTGGGTTAAATATTTCCAGAGGGAAGAATTTAACCATTTACTTGGTATTGTGCTATAATTAGCAACTTAAAACTGAGTCTGTTTGAAGAGATTTGTCACTGAGAAGAGTTTGATTATTCACTGATCAGTACTACCAACTAAGATGCAAACACAAGTTCCTGTGAGCAAATATTAGACTCTAGTGGTTGAGACTCACACAGAAAGGAACTTGCTGATTTAAAAGTAAAACTCACTGAAAAGGAGATCATTTGGTTAATTGCCAGTGATATGTGCTGGTAAACACATTCAGAGATAAATGATGTGAAACATAGCTTCCTTTTGCTACCACAGTATGTTAGCTCATATTCCCGTTTAGATTTTGATATCCTTTGGGTTAACTTCAGAGTCCAGTCCTCCTTGTGTAAGAAATAACAGTGTTTAACTTAATAATATGTCACTAGTCTTGCAGAAGATCATTTTGAAGAGTCTATTAAATAATCCAAATTTGGGAACACTACGACTTATTAGTGCAAGGTTCTCAATATGTTTATTCTTGTAGTGGCTGGATCATCAATCTTCATTCAGAGTTCTTAATTTATCTCTTTGATGGGAAAGTTTCCAGGAATAACCCAACATTCCAGCGAAAAGTTTTACTGGCTGTAGTGACAGATGAAATTGGATGCTCTTGTGAATTAATCATGCAGGTTGAAGTGGTACGGCTAGTTTGCAGTCATAAACCTTGGTGAATATGATGATAATTTTTTGAGAAATACTTTTCTGTGACAAATCATTTACATCTTTTTTTCCCCCCAGAACTCTTACTTTGATAATTCCTCAAATTTTACAAGCTGTTTTAAAGTTCTTCTTTTAAACTGACTTACAGATTACACATATTTAAATTGATAGCAAAACTAGTTTTTCCACGTACCCAATAGGACAGTTTCCTAAAATATTTTGTATGGGTTTTCTCATAACAGTATTTGTCAAAATAAGCTAATTTGAGTGTCCATAAGAATATGGAGTGGCTTTAGAATTTAAGAACCTGTCTGTCAGGGCACCTGGGTGGCTCAGTCAGTTAAGCAGCTGCCTTTGGCTCAGGTCATGATCTCAGGGTTTGGGATCTGACTCCCTGCTCAGCCAGAGTGTTTGCTTCTCCCTCTTTCTCTATCTCTCTTTCCACTCATGTTCTCTCTTTCTCTCTCAAATAAATAAATAAAATCTTAAAAAAAAAAAAAGAACCTGTTTGTTTTAAATTCTTCAGGCATGTACTTATGTAAGTAGAATCTTTCAGTTCAAATGTAAGCTACCTATCTAGACAGCAAGATGTGGAGATATAAAAATTATTTGTGTGTAGCTTTACAAAATAGTTTACTTCTGTTTTGTTAGTACTGTACGATGGGGAGAGCGTGTCTCCCCATGGTAAAATTTCCTCATTGGGAAATGTGGCTGTGTCTAAGCTGCTTTCCGTTGTAAAGTAGTCTGCGCACTCACAATCATTATGTTTCGGAATTTGAGTCACCAGCTACTTGGAGGAACGTAGTTGGCCTGTAAAAAGGTCCAGTTCCTTGTCTTTTTTAGACAGTTTATGAGTTTGGATCCTGTCAGGTTCTTGGATGTTGTCAGTCAGCTCCGTGACATGGTACAAGCAAGTACAAAGATGGCAGCCATTCCATGCAAGGTGAAAATCAAAGTTAAAGCTGGCCCATAATTTTGGCCTTAAGCTGCTGCCTCCTCCTTCATTTATTTTTGATAACATACTTAATTGGTTCCATGTGGGCAAAGCAATTTACCCTGAAATGATGATTTCCACCAGGGGGATACGCAGGCTCAGCCATCTGCGAGGGAGAACAGTTGGTCCTGCAGAGAAGTATTTGAGCGTTGACTAGTTTTCAAAGAGGCCAGGTAATTTTACAAATTAAAAAAAAATGTGAAAGTTCTGTCTATGAAAGGCAAAACTCTGAGTTGATAAGCAGCAAGTAAGAGCACGTCAGTGAAAAGGACTGAGACACCCTGGCGTTCCGGGCACCCTGACACTGGGGAGGTTCGTCCTCAAATGCCCGCCGGGCTGTGTGTGTGTAGAATATGGTCTAGAGCGTGAGTCTCACCAGACACCTCTCTGCCTGAGCGTAAGTGAAGGCAAAGATACTCGTAGGTAGAAGGTAGGTAGGGACAGCTCAAGGAGGAGGGAGAGAGGAAGGGCTAGGAAGGGCTTCCTGGAATCGCACATCCCTCAGGCTTGAGCTAGAGGCCTTTAGTGCCTCCACGTCCACCAGGTGCACTCAGCGGGCTGCCCGGTGGTCGCTGGATAGAGGCCAAGACAGCCCTTGGGAGGGTCACCGCTGCACAGCATAGATTTTAGTAAAGATGACTCTTCTTAGCTGATACTTACCATCTCGAAGGATTCTTTTTTTTTTTTAATTTTATTTGTTTGACAGAGTGAGTGAAGGAAGAGGGAGGGAGCGGCAGGGAGAGAGAGAAGCAGACTCCCCGCTGAGTAGGGAGCCCGATGCGGGACTCGATCTCAGGACCCTGGGATCATGACCTGAACCAAAGGCAGATGCTTAACTGACTGAGCCTCTCCAGCACCCTGTCCATCTCTAGCGGTACTTAACCATGTCAAGTCAACCAGATAAAAATATCAGATTGAACCAGAGATATGGCCACGTTTAAAGTTTAAAAATGGTCAAACCTAAAGAAATTTTTAGTGATTCAACCTAATATTTATATATACATACTGACATGTCTATGTAAGTTGAAACAGAAGAGTGAACCATTAGAAATCTAGAGTGGCTATTTTTAATTGAAATTTTTATTGGGATAATTGTACATTTATAAGCAGTTCTAAGAAGTAACATAGGGAGATCCCATGTTCATGTCACCTCACATCCCCCCATGGTAACATTTTGAAAAACTATAGAATAAAATCACAACCAGGTCATTAACACTGATATAATCAATCCACCTGTCTTATTCAGATTTCTCCAATTTTATTTGTGTTCATGTGTATGTGTGTGCATTTAGTTCTGCATAGTTTTCTCACATGCGTAAGTTTGTGTATCCACCACCAAGTCAAGACACTAAACAGTTTCGGTAGCACAAGAATCCCTCCTGTTGGCCTCCCCTCCAGCTTCCTCTCACCCTGCCCCCAACCACTCCCATCCCTAACTCCTGGCAATTACTAATCTTTCCTCCTTTTCTAAAAGTTGTCATTTTTAAAATGTGATATAAGTGGAATCATACAGTATATAACCTTTGGGGATTGTTTTGTTCTGTTTTTTCACTTCACATAATTCCCTGGAAATTCATCCAAGTTGTTGAATGTATTAATAGTTCACTTTTATTGCTAGTATTCTGTAATATGGAGGTACCACCGTGTGTTTAACCATGCATTCATTGAAGGACGTGTGAATTATTTCCAGTTTTCGCCTATCACAATCAAAGTTGCTGTGAACATTCGCATATGGGTTTTTGTATGAATATTAGTTTTCATTTCTCAGAGGTAAATGCCCAAGAGTGCAACTGCTGAGTAATGATAGTTACATGCTTAGTTTTTCAAGAAACTGCCAGGCAGGCTGTTTTGAGAATTCTTTTTGAAAAATAAAAATGTCTAGCTTCAGGATTCTGTACTCAGTCTAAAAAAAATTAATCATTTTTCTTGATCCTTTTTCTAGCCACACCATATCCTGGTGGATTTAAGTGTTTCACCTGTGAAAAGGCGGCAGACAATTATGAGTGCAACCGATGGGCTCCAGACATCTACTGTCCTCGAGGTAAACTCTCAGTAGACAGATTGGGGTGCCCCGAGCTGCCCATGAGTGAACAGCCTTGTTGACTTTGACGCATAGATAGAGGCATGCTTGTAATTTCAACCACTTCTCTTGTCTAAGGCTATTAGTAGATCTTTTATCATCAACTTATCATCAGAGGCTTTTAGAAACATAAACTAATCATAGGATTGTCCCCTTTCTCATGAAGCATCACTGGAGCACCAAAAGAGGTAAGTGATCCTTCCCACCGCCAGGCTCAGCCAAATGCGGAACAAGAAGAGAACAACCAGCCTGTTGGCCACTCTTTGAAGCATTAGTCATTGCATAGTAACTTCTTTTATGTAAAGTATGAATTGATGTTCATATAAAGATCCCATTTATTACATATCTTGCCAGAGGCTCCTATCCTGAGAGTGTATGAATGCTAGAATTCTAAATGGCATCATTGCACAAAAAAACCTGAGCTTTTTAAACTATTAAGTTCTTTTTGAAGGAGATGGATGTCCAATTGAAGCATGAAATTTTGACCCGGAGGCCCATTTCAAAATGAAGTAGAGGCTTCACATTCACATTCATATTTCTTTTATCCTCTCGAATAAAAAAGACAGTTATATTTGACTATGGAGTCACTATTAATTGGCTGTTTTAATTTTGGAGGAAAGTCCATATGATGGGGAGATGATGAGGACAGAGCATTTTATTGACAAATGTTTGAGTGAGTAGTTAGAAGGGTTTCATTGAGATTTAGTCCAGTTGTTAAACACCAACCTATTATTTTTAACATGATGCAGGAGCTCTCACACTCATCGTAGGGAAAGGCCCTCTGTCTCCCATGGAGGACTGGACATCAGGAGAAGGTAGAAAGTGAAATTAAGAGACAGGTGTCAGCTGCATAAGCCAGTACTATTTAACCCATCAACTTCCAGTTAGGCTGCCCAGTAGAAACACCTGTGGATCTCTTCAAAATTGCTGGAACCTGTGTCCTCCCTAGGCCAGTGGTCCTCAAACTCTAGCATGATTAGCATTCCCTGGAGGGCTTATTAAAACATAGATTTCTGCCCCCACCCATGCCCCATTCCTGATTCAGTTAAGTCTGTGATGGGGGCTGAGAATTTGCATTTCTAAGGAATTCCCAGGTGATGTGGATGCTGCTGGGCTAGAGACCACGTGCTAAGAAATGCAACTCTACAGAACTCGAGCCAGCATCTCTGAGATCCGGGCCCTGCACTGGGAGATTCAAATATCACAGGTGATACTAACGAACAGTCAGGGGCAAGAACCAGTGGGAGCTCTCTCCACTAACAGAAAGTGAAATGTACTGTTGTCATTTCCAACCAACTTCCTCTTATTTACTTTTAGGTAGGGATGCTAATGGGGTCCCAAATGACCATAGGGAAGAGAAAAACATGGAGATGCTGAAGATTGGCTTAATCACAAGCTAGATATCCCACCATCCTGGTAATCAGAGCTAAGTCCTGTCTGCAATGCCTTCTGCAGTCACGTGCTTATTTTGGACTAAGCCAGTGTTTTTCTAACATCACCCCTACAGAATGAACATTTGGGTAGGCTGCTGATGGACTTGGTTTAACCACTGCTTCTCAAGCATGGTGATACATTGAAATCACGGGGGAAGATTTTAAAACACTGAGAGCCGGGTCCATTCTCAGGGATTCATATTTAAATGGTGTGCGGTGTGGCTGAGCACAAGGATTTTTGAAATCACCCCGGGTCGTTCTACTAGGCAGCAAAGTTTGAGAGCCACTGTAAACAGTGACTCTGGACAAAAACAGGATGGTTTGCTTGTGTGGCCAATAACCTTTGGGATGGTTCCAGCAGGGACAAAGCTGGCAGGTTAGCTTTTGAAACAGTTGCCACGAGTCGGATGTACTGCAGAGGACACGTGGGGGTGCTTTTCTCGGCATTGCTCTAGCAGAGAAAGTGCAGAGGACAAGGAGGGATTGTGAACTGGGCCAGATTTCACAGAAGCTCAGTCCAAGTCTGATGGTGGGCAAGTATATCCCTGTCACAAAGGAAAAACAGGTGACCAGTAGCACTCTGCTTGAATTCCTCTCAGGAAAGGAGAACAATTCCTTTTGATGCTTTCTTCGAAGGTCAAAATCTATTCTTCCAATGTGCAGATACCTGAAAGAACCGCAGTGTTCACACAATTTCTCTTTTTCCCTTCTTTCCTCCCACTTTTATTTTTTGTCCTTAAATTTATAAGGATAAATGGAAAGGGATGCCCTCAGGTTCATGACACAGAACCATCATGCCAGGCTTTTTAGGAGATTAGGCAGGGAAAGATAGGAATCTGGTTTCTTCTTTCCAGGAGCACCCAGTTAGCTGGGGAGATCAGATCTGAGTGCATCAAATGTCAAAAATATCAGGACAAAAGCAAATGCCAAATGAAGCACCGCATTCAGTGCCGTGGGAGCTCACGGGAACCACTGCTGTTTGGGGGCTGAGGCAGCTAGGGACCGCATCGTGGACCAGGAGGAGGCAAAAGCCCTCCAAGTGGGCAGCGGAAGTAGGATGTGGAGGAGGGCGTGGCTTCTGGAAAGTCACTCAGCAAAGGTGTGGTGACGGGATTCGCCGCTGTGCTCACTGGACAGGGAGAGAGCGAAACTGGGCGGAGCAACTAGTTCATGTCGGAGAATAGCAGGAGCAAAGAAGTGTAGTTCAAAAATGAACTATTTTTGTGGGGCCTTGAACCTTTGAGGGAAGGAGTAGAGACTAAAGCTGTAACCTGAGAAAGGATGGAGCCACACTTAGTTTCCTTCTTGACCAGCCCCACTTTCCGGGAGCCATTCATCTTTCCTCCTGGATTTTCTCCAAATTTTTCTCACGATGAAAATAACGTCCTAATTCTTAGCTTAAAATCTGAGTTGTGTCTAACGACTAAAAACAGCTGACTAAGCCTAGATTTATTTTTTTTCTGTTGATTATTAGTTCGAAGCGGCTATAGGGCTACCAACAGATTTAGTAAGGGAAGGCTCAGTAGCCGCTGTGGAAGGACATCCTGGCTTTCTGTGATATTCCTGGGGTTTTGTTTGCTTCCTAACATGTCTAGCTAGGTTTTAATTATCACATGATGTGAAAATAACTTGTCGAAAGCGAAAAAACCCATTTCATGTAAGTGTTTAATCTTATCTCTGTGGAACAAACTCCCATTCCAAATCGCTTAGGGGATCACCTGGGTTTCAAGAATTTTTGAAAACCGAACTCGGTCGAACGGATATGCACAGAGACCGTTGTATTTTAGCAGCTGAGGTAAGCTTGCTTACAATTCAGCAGACTTGTCATGAATCATTGTTTGGCAAAAATAAGCATCAAGAAAGCCTCGTCCTAACGAGAATCCCTCTGTCAGGCAGTGGTGGCATCAGCCAGTGACCTCTGGCTAACTCAGGTTCCCTATCACTCTTACCTTTGACACGTGTGTTATGTAAGGATTTTCTTCCCTGTCACTTTGTTATTGCCTCCAGCGCTTACAGATTCCTGCTACCATGCAGGAGAATTTAAGAGCCCTCCTCGCTGGCTCTCATTGCTTCACTTGGCTGGCTTCTGTTTAGTCTTTGGTCTCTGAGCACTTCCTGGGCAATAACTAGAGTTGGAAAGAATCTTGAAATCATGTTATGTGAGGGACCAGTTAAAGGACCTGGTGAAAGAAAACAAGAGCTAATAGTACGCATTCAGATCCAAAGGTTTTGCCTGTGTGCAAGGTTAAAAGCTCCTTGAGAGAAGGGCTGCCTCGGTGTTTATTAAGAGTCTGTGGAATTAAATGTCAAGTAAAAACATTACGGTTTTCAAAAAGGCTCATTCTTTGGAGGATGCCTAAGCACCCAAGGCTCTTAGGTTTCTTCTTGATTATGAAGTGCAGATTCTTCTCTGTAAGGCAAAATCTTTACTTGAAATTACTGCCGATGCAAAATCAGACCAGGAGCAATCTTAAGATAGAGGAACACATATCCTTTAGGGGCGAGCTTCTTCGCTGCTCACAGTTTTTCTGTGGAAGTGAAGAAAAAGCTGGGCATGACACTGGGTGACTCTTCTTACATCCGTTCTCTGGTATAAGCAGGAAATATACCTGTGGTCCCTGGCATAACTGAAGAAAGCCCCATGGTTACAGATTTTCAGGAAAGACTTCTTTATTGTTGACTTCTTTCAGGTGGAACCCAGGCTGAGACAGACAGCCTTTCTGTGTTACTTCACCTATGGTGGATTCTTTTTTTCTCTTTTAGGCAATGTTAGGATATAGCCCTTCAAGCTTTCTACCATGCTAAAGGGGTGTGTATTCTAGCTCTAAACCCCATGAAGACCCTAGGCTTCACGTCTTTGTACGGTCTGTCTATTAACATCTCCCAGCCCCCACCTCCATCCTGGGTAGAGAACTCAGAACCTAGTGTTGGCCCTTAGAATTTCTCTTACATTCAGGAGAGGTCATTTGTCTATCTACAGAAGGTATTGGCAACATGTTACCCGACCCTCCTGGCTTCCATGTACTGAAGTGGTGTTTAGGTGATCTATCTTGTCATATTGCTAAATGGAAGTCTTAAACTTCCTTTTTTTAAAAATAGAAATTTAAAATTAAAGCACAACATCCATGCCAGAAAGTGAATAGATCATAGGTGTTGAGCTCATTGAAATTTCACCAAGTGAACAGGCTGTGTGGCTGTCTCCTATGTTAAGTAACAGAACTTCAGGCCACTAGGGTCCCCCAGTCATGACACCCCTCTCCTGGAGGTAACATGATTGTGCCTACTATCACTGAGCTGTGTATAAATGGAATCGCAGAATGTATTCCTTTCTTTGCCACATTTTCTATGTGAGAGTCATCCATGTATTTGAGCCACAGAGTTATTCTCACAGATGTATATATACTAAAATTCATCCAGTGCACTCTTGATGGACTTTGGATTGTCTCCAGGCTTTGACTGTCGTGAGCATTCTTGTACCTGTGTTTTGGTACTAGTATGTATGCATTTCTGCTAGGTCTAGCCCGGGTTGGGGGGTTGCTGGACACATGGTATGTGTGCTTTGGCCTTACCGGATACTGCCTAGCAGTTTTCCAGAATGACTGGACCAATGTATGCTCTCCCCAGCGGCACCTGAGAGTGCCAGCTACTGCACAACCTTGCCAACGCTTAGTGTTGACAGAAACAATAGAAGCTAGAAGTTAATGGAATGACATTTTTAAGGCACTGAAACTAAATAACTGCCAGCCTAGAATTCTGTACTCAGACTGCAGCCTTACTTCTCTGCATTTCCCTTCTCTCCTGGCTATCCCGCTGCCTCTGGATTCCTGTTCGTGCCTCCCAATTCCCTTGAGAGTGACCAAGGCTCTGCTCAGCTTCTCTACCCCATAGCAGGGTTTTCTGCTTGCCTTCTCAGCTTCCACATGTGTACCTTCGGAGTCCACAAGTGCCTTGAGGGGAGGACAGGTGTAGAATGTCAGGCTCAACTCAACGTGTCGTTCACTTTGCTGGTATCTCGCTCTTCAAATCCTTTCTGCCTTGGTAGCTCCTTGATGCTTCCACACGGATTTCGGTTGTTTTAATTTTATCTGGCTACTGTAATTTTATTCTATTGTTTCTTGGTAAGAAGGTACAAGCTAGTTCATTTCAGCTGGCATTGTAATTCCCAGATTTATTCTTTAATTAGAACTTTTCCAGTAATTTTAACCCAAGTTCTGTCAGCCTAAACAAGATGGGTTTTCTTTTGACACCCTAGAGTCATCTAACCTGTTCCATTTCACAGTGGTTTTGCCCAAGTATTTTCTACTAACATAATTGCCTCAGATAGGAAGCTTCTGTTTGATGCTTTTGTCTTATCACCTTTATGTTAACTACTGTTCACGATAAGGTCCTGTTTATCCTCACTACTTTGACATACCTTCCCAACCACATTTTTGGCCTTTGCCTGGTAATAAGCACATAGCTTTCTGAATTTCAGTGATTTGCTTTAAAAGAGAGTTCCCTCAACTTAACAAATCACCTGTCCTTAGGAGGTATGGATGATTTTTTTTTTTAAGACAAGACAAAAACAAAAACCAGTTAAGTATCTGTTTGGCAGTTTCTTCAGGTGGTGCCAACTGTAGGGTAAAGGAGGACAGTTATGATTCAGTCAAGTTGTTGAGTATTCATTTTTTTTTTTTAAATTTCTGCCTTGAAGAATTTTTTACTTGGGGCAAGAAAAAAAAAAGAATGTCTTTTAGACCCTAAAAGAGTCTGTGGAGAGTAATTGATAGGATCAGGAAAGCCAAGAGATTAATCAGATGCCTGGGTACCAGAGACCATGTGATAATTCCTAATTGGGGTATACTTTAAATAATTGAGCTTATCTGCGACTCAGTTTGTAGCTCGTTTTTTTCATAAGTCTATTTTCTTTTATCTTGGATTCTTTTTTCTTTCACTTTCCATTTCACAGAACTTATAATTGAGGTGTAACATACACAGAATAGTGAACAGCATGATGAATGTTCACAAATTGAATACATTATGGAAGCAGCACCCTGATTAAGAAATTGATTATTTTCGACAGCCCAGAGTCTTCTTACATGACTGTTTTTGGTTACTATCTCTTCCACCAAAGATCCTGTTATAGGTGGCTCAGTGGTGTGCTCCCAAAATTCACGTGTGAAGTCCTAACTTCTGAATTCAGAAAGACTTCTGAATGTGATTGTATTTGAAGATAGGGTCCTTAACATGGTAATTCAGGTTCAGTGATGAAGGGGAGATTAGGACATAGACACACACACAAGAAAGACCATGTAAAGACACAGGGAGAAGTTGCCCATCTGTGAGCCAAGGAGAGAGATCTCAGAAGAAATCAACCTTGCTGACACCTTGGACTTTCAGCCCCCAGAACTGTGAAAAAATAAATTTCTGCTGTTTAAGCCACCTAATCTAAGATACTCTGTTGTGCAGCTTATCTAGAATCTATAATTACCCCGAATCTAAAACCAGACTAAGTACCAAAAACAATAACAACAACAAAAACTTGCAGTCTAATATTCCTATGAATGTAGTCTCAAACATCCTTAATATAATATTAAATAAATAGAATTTAGCAATATTTAAAAATAAGCCTGACCAAGTGCAACTTATTTCAGGGATGCAGTGCTGCTTCAGTATTTGAAAATCAATCAGTATAATCCACAGTATCAACAGGCTAAAGATAATAAAGTTACATGTTAATATCAACTGAGACAGAAAAAGCATTTGGCAAAATTCAATACCATTCGTGTTCAAAAACTTTCAGAAAAAAACAGCATGTGAGAAACTTCCTCAACCTGATAAAGAATATTTATTTTTAAAAAACTAGCAAACATTATACTTACTAGTGAAAGACAAAATACTTTTCTGGTAAGATCAAGATCCGGGCAAGGATCTTTCCTTTTCACCATTCTTATCCAACATCATGCTGAAAGTTCTACCCAGTGCAATAAAGCATGAAAAGGAAATAAAAGGCATGCAGATTGGAAAGGAAGAAATAAAACTGTCCCATCTCACAGATGACATGATTTTCTAAGTAGGAAATCCCAACAAATCCACATGAAATTCCTAGAACTAATAAGTTCAGGAAGATCACAAGATACTAAGATTAACATACAAATTCAATTGTACTTATATATACTATCAATTAACATGTGGTCATTGAAATTAAAAATATAATACCATTTATAATTGTTCAAAAAAATTCAATACTTCAAGGTAAATCTAATAAAACATGTACAAGACTTATATGCTAAAATCATAAGTGCTAATGAAAGAATTCAGAGAAAATTTAAGTAAATGGATATTTACCATGTTCATGAATTGAAACTCAACATAGTAAAGATGTCAATTCTCTACAAACTTATATGCAGGTTTTACAAAATTCCTATCAAAATTCTAGCAAAATTGTTTGTAGCTATAGACAAAATTATTAGACAATTTATATGGAAAGGTAAGAAACTAGAAGAGCTAAAACAGTTTTGATAAAAGAATAAAGTGAGAGGAACCAACCTATCCTCTTTCAAGATTTCTCATATAGTTACAGAAATCAAGACAGTAGTATTGTCAGAGGGATAGAAACACAGATCAGTAGAACAAACAGAGATCTCAGAAAGAGACTCTCAAAAATATGCCCAACTTATTGTTGACAAGGATACAAAATCTGATTCACTAGAGGAAAGAGTCTTTTCAACAAATGTCCTGGAGCATTTGGACATCCATGAGCAAAAAATGAACCTCAACCTAAGTATAACACTCTTTACAAAAGTTAACTCAAAATTAATCATAGACTTAAATGCCAAATATAAAACTATATGACATTTAGGAAAAAAACACAGGAGAAAATCTTTGAAATCTAAGGGTAGGCATAGAGTTCTTAGACTTGATATAAGAAGCATGATCTATAAAAGGAAAAAATGGTAAATTGGACTTAATCAAAATTAAAAACTTTTGTTCTACGTAAAGACAAACAACAAACTGACATAGAATATTTGCTAATCAAATATCTGACAAAGGACTAGTATCTAAAATATATAAAGAATTCTCAAAATGGCAATAGGAAAAAAAATAAAGGACAAAAAACATGAATAAATATTTCATCAAGGAAGATAAATAGATGGCAAATAAGCACATGTTCAACATGATTAGTCATCAGGAAGATGCAAATTAAAAACATGAGATATCACTATACATCTATCAGAATGGCTAAAATTAAAAAAAAAATAGGAACACTATCGAATGCCGGTAAGAATTAGAAGAAACTAGATCATGTATGTTGCTGGTGGGAGTATAAAATGGCATGGCTACTCTTGAAAATAGTATGGCGGTTCCTTCCACAACTAAACAGGCATCTACCATATAACCTAGTAATTCCACTGCTGAGCATTTATCCCAGAGAACTGAAAACCTATGTTCACACAAAAGCCTTTCTACAAGTGTTGATTACAGCTTTACTAATAATATCCCTAACCTAGATACCCTTTCAATAAGTGAATGGTTAAACCAACCTTGATACATCCATAGCATGGAATGCTACTCAGGATCTAAAATTAGCAAACTATTGATACAACAATCTGGATAACTTTCAAGTGAATAAGGCTGAATGAATATATCTAATCCTAAAAGTTTACATACTGTATGAGTCCATTTACACAACATCCTTAAAATGACAAAATTAGAGAAATAGAGCACAGATTAGTAGTTGTCAAAGATTGAGGAGTTGTTGGAGGAAGGTATGGGATGAGGATGTGAGAATGAAAAGTTGACATGAGTGATCCTTGTAGAGATAGAAATGTTCTATATCTTGACTGCATCAATGTCAATATTCTGATTGTGACACTACCATACTTTTGCATTATGTTGCCATTTGGGGAAAAGTGGGTGAAGGGTACATGAGATCCCTCTGTATTATTTCTTACAAGATCATATGAATCTACAATTATCTCAAAATAATAAAGACACTAATTAAAAAGAAATCAATCAGAAAAAAAAAAATACGTCAATTGTGCTAATGTTGAGAAACTGATTTAGAAGGAAAGTCAGACATACCAAATAAGGAAGCGAAGAAGGTCCGTGAACCTGGTTGGGGGGAAAATCAAGGAAGGTTTCACAGAATTCATCACATTTAGATTAACCTTGAAGAACAGGTTTCCAGAAGCAGAAGATAGGGGGAAATTTTTTGTTGTGAAGAATGGTCAAAAGATGTAACGTGGTGTTCAAGGTATCCAGCAAGCAATGATGAGGTAGTCTGGGCCTAGATCAAGGGGAATATTGAATAATAATAAGTGCTGAGTTTCAAGATGTGAGTTATAAATGTAATCGGTTCCTTTAGCAGGGAAGCAAAGTTACTCTTATACTCTTGACGCACAGCTTTAGGAGCAGGGAGGAAACAGTGGACCACCTACTGGCTACTCCATTAGGCTAAATAAACCTGGTAGTATGCAGTAGGGTTCACTCAGGCTCTCATAGACAGTGAGAGGCATGATCCGACCTTGGTTTCAATAATATATCTGATGGTTGTTCGGCACCTGCGTTACAAAGGAGAGAGGTCAGAGACAAAGAAGATAGGAAATGATGAGGTCCTGCACTGCGAAAATGGAAAATGGAACAGAAAGATTAGAAGGATAATGGAGACATTTCAGGGGACTTGGAGACACCCAGCTTGGGAAGAGAATTCTGAGCTGATTCTGAATTTCCTAGTCCAAGATGGAGGTGCCACATCTCAGAATGTCCCTTCCTAACACA
The DNA here is from genome assembly GCA_028534135.1 of Potos flavus. Lineage (NCBI taxonomy): Eukaryota > Metazoa > Chordata > Mammalia > Carnivora > Procyonidae > Potos > Potos flavus. The sequence goes on from CM052883.1 coordinate 100,657,605, forward strand.
GAAACACAAGAAGACAAACAGACAGGGGGAATCTGATTTGTTTGAGATCAGGAGGTGTTAGGTGCTGCTGGCAATGTCCAGGAGATAGCTGAAGATTAGTTCTGTAGTTTGGGAGAGAGTATCAGACCAAAGATAACGTCATCAGAGGTTG
>CM052883.1:100658255-100722826 GCA_028534135.1 Potos flavus
TCACCTAGGGGTTTTATAAGATAAGAAATGGAATGGATTAATGCTTCAGATCTAAGGTAGCTGCTGTTGGAGTAATGCGGTGTTCTCAAAATATCTTTGTTTCATGGGTTAGATATGGTGAGTGTAAGAAAATTTTTTATCTAGCCTCATCGATGATTTTTCTTTCCCCAGGATGGCAAGAATTAGCTTATTAGGTACTGGGTTTTTGCATATTTTCCCTGACTCATTAGTTGTTATCTCTGCAGTGGAATAAATTTCCAATTAATAAATTAAAAGAGAGTTTATTATGGATACAAAAGTAAGAACAGAAAGTAGTTATATCAAGTTCACCAATTGTTATTCAAGGCTTACTTAAGACAAGAGAATTTAATGCTTGGGGAACAAACCCAATTTCCAAAACTGAAACCATGTAATGGTTTACTTATTCCATAAATGTTTGATCTTATCTGCTCAGATTTACCTTTGGAGCAATAAAACCTCTGGCAGCTCCTCCTGGTTGTCTGCATGAAGAGAAAACAGGAGATAAGAGCATTCCTGTCTTTATTGCTTGAACTTCTGACGGTGGGATGGGGTGGGAAAGGTGTACCTATCATGACCGTAAATGTCCAAGTCTGATACCAAAGAGGTAAACCAGTCCCCTTTGGGAAATGTGGTAAATCTCTCAGGCTTCTGGTCTCCATTTGTTAAAACCTGTCACAGGCTTAAAAAACCAGAGATCTGCCACCTCCTTGGCATCAGAAAAACAATTACTCCAATTTTAAAATGTTTTAGGACTTTGGGAGAATCATTGCCTGGTGCAAAACTTCCAACCTTTCCTGTGAGTTCACAGGGTGGCCTTACGTACTCCACTCGCAAAGAGCTCTCCAAGACCCTGAGCTAGCTAGGGCTGCCTTGACCTGATTCCCACTGACAAGATTCTGGTCAGGGTGCACTGTGGGGACAGTATTTGGGGCAGGGCATTGACTCAGCCCAGACATACTCCCCAGTAGTGTAACCGTTAAGAAAATCTCTGTCCTTGGCAAGACTCAGTCAGGGTCACTCAGGTTCCTGTCAGGTGGCGGTGTTTGGGAAGATTGTTAAAAACCCTGAATTTTCCTGACTCTCAGGATGTGTCAGTGTGGTCTGTATTAGCCATTCTCAAGGCCTAAAATTCTTAAGCTTCCTTCTTTGGACTTTAGTACTTTGGTTCAAAGCTGCCAAAATTGTGACAGAATCTGGTGGGGGGAATTTTTATTGCCTAATAAATAATATCATAGAAGGTCATAATTCCACATTAGCCACTAAATATCCAAAATGTATAAAGCATGCAAAATTGAGTCCAAGATATGGATGAAAAACAGCTTGGTGACATTTCTTAAGAATTATTCATTTTCTTTTTCAATCTGAAAGTGGAACAGGAACATTCTCCTAAATCCCAGGCTTAGAAAGCTGAACACTGCCTAGAGGCCTTAAAGAATTACTTTGACAAAGCCATTTTTCTTTGGTTTTTAAATTAGAAGTAGAAAAATTCTCTATGGTAGTTTGGAAGAAATCTTAAGTTTTTGGATTCCTAAGACTTTGAGGGGTATGTAGAAACTTACATCATGATCTGTCTACATCTGCCATCCTAGAAATCATACTAGGGAGAGATGATGCTCCTTCATTTCCACACCTTGTGGGATTAAATTCTAGGATCCAGCTATGCTCATGGTCAAGAAGTTCTTTCTTTTGGATTAAGTCATTTTCTCAAGATAAAATGAATCTATTTTTAATTGTTCAGCCCTTATGTGGGAATAGCTATTTCCAAAACACACACACACACACACACACACACACACACCAGCTTCTGCTATAGTCTTTTAACTCCTTGAAGACTGTTGTTACCTGCCTAACTTCTTTTTTTTTAACCTATATTCTTTGAACTTTTTCACCCCTTTATCTTCCTGAAAATTGCAGACTCTCGCATCCTAATCATCCCTCCAAACCTCTCGTCCCCTAAAAATAAAAACCAATACAGTGGCAAAATTTTTTTGAAAGGCAAAGAATGACACCATTATGTCGTGGCTTATGGGGATGACGACGGGCAGAGAGACCAGTATTCTTCAGAAGGCTCTCCTCCTACCGTGCTGAAGTGCATCTCTCCAAGGACGTCTTTGGGATTGGACAGAAACTCAACACACTGTCTATCTCATGGGCTGTTAAATCTCCTCAGGACTCGTAGTGTTGACACTCCTGTGTTTCCCTTCCAGGCAGGTTGGGCTAACATTTCCCATCTCAATTGAAACATATTTTCTCTGTTGACAGAGACCAGATACTGCTACACTCAGCATACAATGGAAGTCACAGGAAACAGCATCTCTGTCACCAAACGCTGCGTCCCACTGGAAGAGTGCTTGTCCACTGGCTGCAGAGATTCTGAACATGAAGGCCACAAGGTCTGGGCAACAAAGCGAGTGACGGGTACAGCATAGCCTTCCTCCACTGCAGATGCGTGCCAGTGCTCATGAGCAAATTCTCACTCCCTGATGTAGCCTGGCTCTTGACGGTCTTTATACCATGATGAGAAGATTCTCCTTTCCTGTTTGCTCTAAGAGGATAAATTTATACCAGAGCATAGGAAAGCCCATATAAATTATGTAAACACAACACCAAGAGGGTATTGAAAATTACCGTAAGCCCTTTCTTTACTCAGAAGAAAGTAATCAAGTCACCAGAAGGACAAGGAATGAGGGATGAGTTACGTCCTCAGTGGTAATGCAGATGTAGCAACAATTCATTCGGCTGAGGATGGCCAGAGCAGTTTAGCTTTGGTAACTGTGTGTCAAGTGAGGCTCATGTCTTCATTGGAATGCTGATTTGGGGAAGGCATCCATTGGCTTCTGAATCATTTGAGTAGATGATCAGAGAACCGTCTTCTTGTGGGTTTATTCCCCTTAACTCCATCTGGTGCCTATACAGAAGCATTGAGTGTTAAATGAACTTCAAGTGCAGCCTTGAAGGAGAATATAAAGGACCAGAGAAAGGCAGCCTGACTGTGGTTGGAATGGGGAATGCCCCTGACTCTTCCTGCTGGCTCTTCAGAGCTGGCTCCACATATAATCTGGTATATCAGGCCTTGGCTTTTCTTTGGAATTGGCTCGCTTCTCCCCATCAGGCTGCCTTCCTGGTGCTCAGAGGCAACTTCTACTCTCAAAACCCTGGAATGCCATGTTTAGTAGCATTTAGTGAAGACACCGGATTTTCAAGCAACTTGTGAAATACACTAGGAATTCAGATTTCAAATATATTCTGCCGACTTGATCCTGGTTTGAAATGTAAAAGGTAAACCCAAGGGTTTTACCTCACTCCCCACCCCACTACCAGCAAGCTAGACTCTCAGGCTTTATTGTGGCTACTTTACCATGGATAAAGTTAAAGATCAGAGAAGTGACATCATGTGCTCAGGTCACAGAGCTGGTAATTCTGTCTGACAGAGAGCATTCAGGCTCACTTCCGACCTTCAGTTTCTCTCCTCAAGATTATAATGTCTTCCTAACCCATGTCAACTGTGACCAGCCTCAAATCCTTGCAGGATAATGACCAAATAGGATATTGACCATCAGAGAGTTTTTTGAGTATTACTGTGCATACGGATCAGTTGGGGATCTTGTTAAAATGCGGATTCTGATTCACTAAATTTGGAATGAGGTTTGAGATTCCGCATTTCGAAGAGACTCCCAGATGATGCTGAAGCTACTGGTCTGTACTTTGTGTAGCCATGGCCCCAAATAATTTCAGCCAACAATCCTTTAGGTTTTTTTCTTTCTTATGGTCCATGAATAAAGTAGTATAAAGCAGGAATAATTCCATTAATGAAAACCCTCCAAACTTTAACTCACCCATAAGAATGGCGGTGGTTATGTAGACAATTCTAATGAAAGTAAATAGTTAAGTTTAAGTCGGGTTGTTTCCATTTCACTTACACTGTGGAAATTTGGCAAGTGAAAGTTTACCCTCTGAACGGCACCTTCAAGTAGTCAGAAGGGGTTTCTTTGAGATAGTAGGGTATTATAATCCCCATTTCACAGATGGAAAAGCTGAGACCTAGGAAGGTTGTAGAACCATGTAATAACCGCCTGGTGGGATGTCAGAAACAGAACTCGTGTTCCTTGAAGCTTAGTCCAGGGGGTTTTCATGTAGATCACATTGCTTCCAGATGAAATTTCATCCCACTTCCTAAAATGCAGGGTTGGTGCCTCTTTTGTGGAACAGGTAATTCTCATTTCAGTCTGACTGTGAGGGAGACCGTTCCTTCTAAAATCCTTGCCTTCTTCCAAGATCTGTCAGCTTCTCATCAGCCTTCTGTTTCTCTTCCTTTCTTTCAGGTCTGCACTTCCTGTTGTGAAGGAAATATCTGTAACTTGCCACTCCCCCGAAATGAAACTGATGCCACATTTGCCACAACGTCACCCATAAATCAGACAAATGGGCACCCACACTGCATGTCAGTGATAGTGTCCTTCTTGTGGGTGTGGTTGGGACTCACATTATAGCAGCTCCAAGGCGCCATGTACAGTAGCAATCCATGGAGATTTCCATGGTCCATGGTCATGCATGAGTCGTTGGCTTGACAGTAGTTACACATGTGAAACCATGACACTCACAGATGTCTTCACAGCCAAACATTTCCACCTACTATGAGGAACAAGCATTGCTTCATTGTAGTCATTTCAAGCCCAAGACCTCATCAAAGCCAGCCTGCCCCCCAAACAGACCCTGAGTTGTATACCACAAACCTTTCTTTTCACCCCAGGAAATAGTTCTGCATTTATTGAGACCTGAGGCTCTTAATTTGGAGTACATGCATGTGCCATAGGAGGTCCTGGGACCCTCTGAGATATTAGACAATATGTTATATGGACATGCATAGATATGTGTTCTTCAGGAGACAGGTAAAGGACCACTGGTTTAAATATAATCATAAATTTATTTATAGCTTTGGAATTGAAAAACTTTGATTCTGAAATGAATGGACTATTTCCTTGGAGATTCTGACTCAGAATCTCTGGAAAAGTAGTAAGCAGTTGTCCAACTTAATTTTCCCAACATTCTTCTCCCAATGGTGGGAAATCATATTCCCTCTGCTCTGTGCAGGAAATAAAAGGCAATCGTAAGTTTGTTGCATAGGGGGAACGGTAGCTGGAGAAGGATCTTTCCCAACTTAATGGAAGTAGCATCCATAAAATAGCTGCATATCCTTTCATTGTAATTGGTGAGATTGGCCTTCATTTGGCACCTCATTGTGCTCCATGAGATCCTAAATTCTACCTGGGCCAAAGGGTATCCAAAGAATCCCAAAGCAGGATGGGGTTTTCTTCACTCACGGAGTTCTATTCAGGCATAGCTAAACTAGACATAGAGAGGATTTCAGAATGAAAGGATAGATATATGTGGAAGTTGACCCAAGTTCACTGTGAGGCCCTGTCAGTGGCTTAGCCAGATCTCCCATCTGCACTTCATATTGCCAGAGAGCCCTCCTGGGTTCTTCTTTCAAATCCCCAGTGACTTTAGGGAGAAGTTTCTGCATCACATTATCTCAAGATTGATACGGAAAGAAGACATAATATCCTAGGAGGAGAAATAGGTGGGCAAGTTGGGTGATGGTGAGACTAATAAGAAGACCCAGTGGGAATTTTTCTTTCTTTTAGGTGATTGCTTTTGAAGTATATGGTAAAATTTTTGCCATCCTTCCTATACTTTTGTCTGAGTTACAACTTGTTCTTCTTCCTTGTAAATCATTTATACAATATTTATTTTTGTATGGCATAACTAGAAACTTAAATATATTGTAAAATATTCTTTATTCTGAACAAAATGACCAAATTAGAATACTTATTTTTCAACAGTGGTAGAGCTTGTGATATATGTTTGTTCAAAGTTATCTATAATACTTGCACCAGTGTTGAAAAAAAAGTAACTTATGTTTGAGCGAGAGGAATGTGTTGGCCTCAAGAGTTTTTGTCATGGTTTCCTCAGTGGCGTTGTCCCGGAAGTGTTCAGGTGGTGACCATTACTGGTGTGAGCTCCTCTGCAGGGTTATGGGGGTATATCTGCATGAAATTTGGTGGTGCCATTATTGTCAGGGTCCATCTGCCTTGCACGGGAAAATGTCTGTGGCTTGTAATATGAGACCCCCTCAGGGATTACTAGATATGAACTGACAGTGGTAACTCTGATAGGAAATAATCTAAATTGCATCAAATGGCCTTAAATCAGAGTTTGGTAGGCTTATCAATACATTGCTTATAATTGGGGTGAGGGAAGTAGAGGGAGAGGAAATAAGACACTAAGCACCTCTTATGTGGCAGGCACTATGCTAAGCACTTTATATACACACACACACACACACACACACACACACTCACACACACACACACTAAGTCATATAAAACCTGCAAGCACCCTCTAGGGAATATTACTAGTATTTTCACTCTACAGATGAAGGTACTAAGGCTCTAAGAAGCTCAATAAGAGGAAGCCTTTTCCTTCCAATTTAGGTCATATAGGTTGAGGTGGGGTTCAAGAGGGAGGGGAAGATGGAATTACCACCCCCAGGAAAACTTCCAGACCCGACCACGGGAATCTGTCCATCTGCTCATGTAGGGTTTTCCCAGTCCTCCTTCTGCAGGATATCATTTGTGTGTGTCCCCTTCTTCCAGGGGTGAAGGTACGGCTTCCTAGTTCATTCCTCTTGCTAAAAGAGGTGACAGGTTAACTGCTAGAAATGCTCTAAGACAGTGAAACTTGACGTTGTACATATCTACAAGTACCATTTTTGTGCATGGCCACTCTCCACTGATACCTGCCAAGTACTGCATGCAATGTGAGTAAGAGACAAAGTCCAAATGTTGGTTCTTAATGAGAAGGCGACCACTCCAGAGCCTCCCTGTCTGGTGTGAGGGACCAGGTCCACAGTGATGCGAACTCATCTTCCACCCGGGGGAATCACTACAAACTCTACACAGATGTGACCGCACGCACCTCGTGTGCCTATCACAATGGCTGGTGTTTCATTCTCTTGAAAGAAAGTGGTTTGCTCGCCATCCCAGCCTCAAGGAGCCAAGGAAGGGCCATTCATGTGGAAGGCCCAGGACTGGTCATCCGTGTAACTTTTCTACCACATTAAACTTTCCACTAAATCCCACGGTTGGTGACGGCTTGAAGTACAAACAGCCGTGATGTGTACATTAACCTATGTCCCACTTATTTATTTTCAGACTCTCCATAGCATTCATGTCAATACAGGATGAATGCCTAAATTTTGTAAATGTTGTACATTTTGTAAATCAATGAATAAAGGTTTTAAGTGTATCTCACCAGGCTCCTCCCTGCAAATGTTCATGTCAGCCAGTGATTCAGGCACTCGGGTTATGTATAAGGCGTAGGGCTCGGGATCACAGGGAACTTCTTCCAAGAGCTCATTTTCTTGTTGTACAGATAAGAAATACATGCATGAGAAGATACAAGACAATTCACTCACACCAAATGATTCATGTAGACAGTAAGTGCTGCAGAAAATCAAAGAGGGAAAGATTACCAGACTTTTTAATCAAGTCTGCAGTTCCCCTAGAGCATTTTCTTTGTTAAATTGGGACAAATAAAAGTGTGTGTGCGTGTGTGTTTCTAAATACTACCCCATTAACTCTTAATTTTTAAATCTCATTCTGTTCTGTTAGTGATGATAATAATAGAAAGTGTTTTCTGTTGATGGTTTCTTCTGCAACAGGAAACAAACATTTGAATAGTATAAATACTTATCTATACAATGAATTCATTTTATTTTTCATAGTAAAATTATAGATTGCAAGTGACCTTGAAAAACTTAGGCTTGTTTGTGATCTCTGGTCATTCTCCTTTATTTATTTATTTGTATATTTTTAAATTGAGGCATATTGGCGTATAACATTTTATTAGTCTCATGTCTACAGCATAATGATTTGACATTTGTATACATTGTACAATGACAACCATAATTCTAGTTAACATCTGTCACCTTACATAGTTAGAAGTGCTTTTTTCTTCTGATAAGAACTTTTAAGATTTTCTCTCTTAGTATCTTTCAAATATGCAGTACAGTATTATTAACTATAATTGCTATGCTGTACAACCCCATGACTTATTTTGTAACTAGAAGTTTGACCTTTTGACCCCCTCCACCCATTTCTCTCATACCCCTCCACCTTTGGCAACCACCAATCTATTCTCTGTATCTATGGGCTTGGTTTTTTTATCTGTGTGTTTTTCAGATTCCACATATAAGTGAAATCATATGGTATTTGTCTTTCTCTGACTTATTTCACTTAGCATAATGCCCTCAAGTTTCTTTCATGCTGTCACAAATGGTAAGATATCATTATTTTTATGGGTGAATAATCTACATCTATATCTATATCTATATCTATATCTATATCTTTATCTATATCTATCTTCTTTATCCAATTATGCATTAATGGGCACTGAAGTTGTTTCCATATTTTGGCTATTATAAATAAGGTTTCAATGATCATGGTGGAGGGGGGGCACATTAATCTTTTGGAGTTAGTGTTTTTATTTTCTTTGGGTAAATACCCAGAAGTGGAATTGCTGGGTCATATGGCATCTTCTATTTTTAATTTTTTGAGGAAGCTACATACTGTTTTCCCCAGTGGCTGTACCAATTTACATTCCCACCAACAGTGCACAAGTGTTCCCTTTTCTCTACATCCTTGCCAACATGCGTTATTTCTTGTCTTTTTGATAATAGCCATTCTGGCAGTTGCAAGTTGATATCTCATTGTGGTTTTGATTGGCATTTCCCTAATGATTAATGATGCTGAGCATCTTTTCATGTGTCTGTTGGTCATCTGTATATTTTTTTATGTAAAAATGTCTATTCAGGTCCATGCCCAATTTTTAATCAGATTAGTTTTTTGGGGTCAAGTTGTGTAAGTTCTTTATATATTTTGGATATTAATACCCCTGATTGGAACTATCATTTGCAAGTATCTTCTCCCATTCTTTTTAGAATTTTGATGGTTTTCTTCACTGAGCAGAAGCATCCTAGTTTGATATAGTCCCAACTGTTTATTTTTGCTTTTGTTGACCTTACCTGAAATGACAGATCCAAAAATAATTGCTTAGACTGATGTCCAAGAGTTTATTGCCTATGTTTTCTTTTAGGAGTTTTATGGTTTGGGGTCTTACATTAGGTCTTTAATCCATTTTGAGTTTATTTTTGTGTATGGTATGAGACAGTGATCCTGTTCCATTCTTTTGCATGTGGCTGTTCAGTTTTCCCAGTACCATTGATTTAAGAGACTGCCTTTTCCCCAGTATATAGTCTCGCCTCCTGTGTTGTAGATTAATTGGCCATAAGAGCATGCATTTTTTCCTGAACTGTGTTCTGTTCCATTGATTTATGTGTGTATTTTTGTGCCCATACTATACGATTTTGATTACTATAGCTTTGAAACGAGGGAGCATGATGCCTCCAGCTTTGTTCTTCTTTCTCAAGATTGCTTTTGCTACTCAGGGTCTTTTGTGGTTCCATACAAATTTCAGGATTGCATGTTCTATTTCTATGAAGAATGCCACTAGAATTTTGATAGGAATTGCATCGAATCTCTAGATTGCTTTGGGTAGTATGGACATTTTAACAATATTGATTTTTCCAATCCATGAGCACAGAATATCTTTCCTTTTCTTGTGTGTATTCAATTTCTTTTATTAATGTCTTGTAGTTTTCTGTGTATGGATCTTTCACCTCCTTGGTTAAGTTTATTCCTAGGTATTCTTTTTGATGCAATTGTAAGTGGGATTGTTTTATAAATTTCTCTTTCTGAGAGTTCATTATTAGTGTATGGAAATGTAACAGATTTTTGTATATTGATTTTGTATCCTGCAACTCTATTGAATTGTTTTATTCTAATAGTTTTTTGGTGGAGTCTTTAGAGTTTTCAATATAGTATCATGTCATCTGCAAATAGTGACAATTTTATTTCTTCTTTACCAATTTGGGTGCCTTTTCTTTATCTTGCCTAATTGCTCTAGCTAGGACTTCCAGTACTATGTTGAATAAAAGTGGGGAGAGTGCACATCCCTTTCTTGTTCCTGATCTTAGAAGAAAACCTTCAAGCTTTTCACCAGTGAATATAATTTTATATATGAACTTGTCATATATGGCCTTTATTATGTCAAATTACATTCCCTCTCTACACATAGTGAGAGTTTTTATCATAAATGGATATGTTTTGTCAAAAGCTTTTTCTGCATCTATTGAGATGATCATATGAGTTTTATTGTTTATTTCGTTAATGTGGTATATCACATTGATTTGTGGATATTGAATCATCCATGCATCCTCAGAATAAATCCCACTTGGGACGCCTGGGTGGCTCAGTTGGTTAAGCAGCTGCCTTCAGCTCAGGTCATGATCCTAGGGTCCTGGGATCGAGTCCCGCATCAAGCTCTCTGCTCAGCAGGGAGCTTGCTTCCCCCTCTCTCTGTCTGCCTCTCTGCCTACTTGTGATCTCTCTCTCTGACAAATAAATAAATAAAATCTTTAAAAAAAAAAAAAAAGAATAAATCCCACTTGATTGTGGTGTATGTTCCTTTTATTGTATTGTTGAATTTGGTTTGCTAAAACTTTGTTGGGGATTTTTGCATCTCTGGTTCATCAGAGAAATTGGCCTGTAATTTTCTCTTCTTGTGGTATATTGGATCTGATACCTGGATCTGATATTAGGGTAATGCTGGCCTCATAAAATGAATTTGAAAGCATTCTTTCTTCTATTTTTTGGAAGAGTTTGAGGAAGATTGGTATTAGTTCTTTGAATATTTGGTGGAATTCACCAGTGAAACCATCTGGTCCTAGACTTTTGTTTGTTGGTAGGTTTCTGATTACTGATTTAATCTCCTTACTATTAATCCATCTGTTTAGATTTTCTCCTTCTTTATGATACAGTCTTGGTAGATCATATGTTTCTAGTAATTTATCTATTTCTTCTAGATTGTCAAATATGTTGCTGTGCAATTATTCATAGTAGTCTCTTATGATCCCTTGTATTTCTGTGATATCAGTTGTAACTTCTCTTCATTTCTGATTTTATTTGAATCCTTTTTTTTTGGTGAGTCTAGCTAATGTTTTGTCAATTTTGTTTATCTTGAATTTCATTGATCTGTTCTATTCTCTTATTGGTCTCAAGTTCATTTATTTCTCTCTGATCTTTTTTATTTCCTTCCTTTTCCTAATTTTGGCCTTTTTTTGGTTCTTTTTCTAGTTCTTTGAGGTATAAAGTTAGAGTTTTTGTTTTTTCTTGTTTCTTGAGGTAAGCACTTCTTTCTATGAGTATCCCTTTTAAAACTGCTTTTCTGCATCCCATAAATTTTGGTATGTTGTATTTTAATTTATCTTAAGGTATTTTTGATTTCTCCTTTGATTCCTTCTTTGACACATTGGTTGCTCAGTAGCATGTTGTTTAATATCTACATTTTTGTGGCTTTTCAAGTTTTCTTCTTGTAATCGATTTCTAGTTTCATACCACTGTAGTTGGAAAAGATACTTGATATGATTTCAATCTTCTTAAATTTATTAAGACTTTCTTTGTGGCCTAACATATGATATAACCTGGAGAATGTTCCATGGGCACTTGAGAAGAATGTGTATTCTGTCGCTTTTGGATGAAATGTTCTGGATATATCTGTAAAGTCTGTCTGGTCTAACATATTTTTTAAGACCAATATTTCCTAATTGATTTCCTGTCTGAATGATTTATCCATTGATGTAAGTGAGGTATATTACAGCCCCTACTATTACTATGTTGCTGTGTATATCTCCCTTTAGGTCTATTGATATTTGCTTTATATATTTAGGAGCTCTTATGTTGTGTGCATAAATATTTACAAATGTCATATCCTCTTGTTGGAGTGACCCCTTCATCATTTTGACATGCCCTTCTTTGTCTCTTATTACAGCCTTTGTTTTAAAGGCTATTTTGCCTGATAGAGATATTGCTACCCCAGGTTTCTTCTGGTTTCCATTTGCATGGAATATCTTTTTCATCCCTTTCTTTTCAGTCTGCGCATTCTTACCTGTGAAGTGAATCTCCCGTAGGTAACATATAAATGGGTCTTATTTCTTTGTTCTTTTTTTTATTCATTCAGCCATTCTGTGTCTTTTGATTTCAGAATTTAGTTCATTTACATTTAAAGTAATTATTGATAGGTATGTGCTTACTGCCATTTAGTTAATTGCTTTCTGGCTGTTTTATAGACACCCTCTGTAGTTTCTTCTTCTCTTGCTCTCTTCCATTGTGGTTTGGTGATTTTGTTTAGTGGTAGCTTAGAATCCTTTCTCTTTATCTTTCATGTATCTACTATAGATTTTGTTTTGTGGTTATCATGAGGCTTACATATAAAAACTTACATCTATAACTGCATTTTAAGTTGGTGACAACATAAGTTTGATCATTCTGAAGTTCTACATTTTTACTCCCCTCCACACCACATTTTATGTTTGTTTTTGACATCACATTTTACATTTTTTCTTGTGTCTCTCTTAGCTAATTTTTGTAGTTATAGTTACTTTTACTACTTTGATTTTTTAACTTTCATACTAGCTTTCTAAGTGATTAATCCATTACCTGTACCATATATTTATCTTTCCAGTGAGAGTTATTCTTTCATATGTTTTCTTGTTACTAATTTGTGTTCTTTCTTTTCAGTTTGAAGAAGTCCTTTTAACCTTTCTTGGAAGGTCCAGTTAATAACCATGAACCCCTTTAGTTTTTGCTTGTCTGGAAAACTCTCTCTCTCCTTTAATTTAGATCGATATCTTTGCTGGGTATAGTATTTTGGGTTGGAAGTTTGTTTGTTCATTTGCATTTTTATTAGGATTTTAAATATATCTTGTCATTCCCTTCTGGCCTGCAAAGTTTCTGCTGAAAAATATGCTGATAATCTTACAGATGTTCCTTGTTTGTAACAAGTTGTTTTTTACCTGCTGATTTTAAAATTCTTTCCTTGTTTTTAACTTTTGACATTTTAATTACAACATTTCTTGATGTGGGTCTTTTTGGGTTTATCTTGTTTAAAAGCTCTGGGTTTCCTGGGTCTGGATGTCTGTTTTCTTACCCAGGTTAGTGAATTTTACAGACATTATTTCTTTGAATAATTTTCTGCCTTTTTCTTTTCTTCTCCTTCCAGGAACTTTGTAATGCAAATATTAGTCATCTTGATGTGTCATTAGTCCCTTAAGCTATCTTCAGATTTTTTTCCCCTGCTCTGAATAGGTGAATTCTACTGCCTTGTCTTCTAGTTCATTAATCCTTCCTTCTGATTCATCCGGTCTATTGTTCAACCTCTCTAGTGTATTTTCCAGTTCAATTATTCTGTTCTTTGGCTCTGTGATTTCTGCTTGGTACTTTCTGTTTGTTTTTGTTTTAGTAGTTTCTTATATTTTCTATATCTGTTTAAGTTCTCACTGGGTTTATCCATTGTTCACCCTAGTTCAGTGACCATCTTTATGACTATTACTTTGAACTGTTTGTCAGATAAATTACTTTTCTCTGTTTTCTTAAGTTTTTTTTCCCCCCTGAGGCTTTATCTTGTTCTTTTGTCTGGAACATATTTCTTTGTTTGGAACATATTTCTCATTTTGCTTGACTCAGTGTTAGTTTCTATGCATTAGATGAAATAACCGCCTCTCTTAGTCTTGAAGTAGTGGCCTTATGTAGGAGATGAACCTTGTTCAACTCTGTTCTAGCTCTTGGTTTTCTCTCAAGCCTCTGATTGTCCACATAGCCTATTATATTTTAAATATCTCCCACTTGTTGAGGGTATGCCAAGACCTGTCAGTGTCCCAAAGGAGGGGATCTCTGTTAGCACTTAGCTTCAGGCTAATTGGAAGCTAGACCCTTGGGGAGCAGCTTTTATAGTATGATAATATATACACTTCTGTGGGACTACAAACATAAACCCTACTGTTCCCCAGAGCCAGGTAATCTGGAAGTTTCCCCTAGGTGACAGTCACAAAAATCAGGGAGCCAGGGAAATGCATAAGTTTGTTTCTGGGAGATACTAGTGAGCAGGAGCAAGGTAGAGAGAGCACAGAGATGGCATCCCCTGAGCTACATTCCTTGCAAGCACCTCTGTAGGCTCTAGATGTGTGCGATCCTGATGTCTTCCCCTTAGGCCAAAGTCCAGGACAAGCAAAGAGGTTTACACAGAAAACTGGGGGGGTGTGCCTCAGTTTGCTGTCCATACATTGCTCTGGGGGTGTTAGCCTGCCAAGAATTATCTCTCTGATTGTTGCACTCCCATGGGACCCAGGAATACAAACTGTGTTGGCCACCACAGCAAGGTGGTCAAGGGGTGTTCCCTGGGTGGCAGCCCACAAAAACTGGGACACCAGACATGAATCTTTATTCTTTTTTAATACCCCATACTTTGACATTTTCAGGGAAATACATGTTTTCCTTAAAGTTAGAGGTTTTCTAACTTTTTTCTGGATCAGTGACATGGTTGATACTTTTAAAGTGTCATACTTCCATGAAAATAACTCTTATCACTAACCTCCGTGAATAGCCCTGTGTGTTTAATGTAAACAGAACTGCAGGTAGACTACTTTTAGAAAGTCTGATTTTGAAAACATAGACTTACATGATAAGCCAACTTGGTGGTTTAAAATGATTCTTCACTTTATAAAGGCATTTTATATGTCTTTTCTAACACATTTATAAGATTTTATTTACAAACAACATTTAGGGCATACCAGGTATGAAAAGCTGGATGTTGTACCTTGGCCACATTATGATAACTTTTATCTAAAATACTTAAAGTGCTTTTACAAATGTTTTTAATAAATTACCTTTAACTTACCTACTAGAAGTGAAATGTATAGAAACTCCTTGAGCTTATACTATTAATCTACATTATAATTGGAAGAGCTTAACCTTAGACATTCAGCCATTTTTCTAAGCTTGCATAGCAACTTGGAAGCAGTACTAAGACATGAATATGAAGCATCATGCGTTTAGCCTAGAGTGTTCTCCACCAGAATCTACTAGGAAACAGATCTCTGACTTTTTTTTTTAAATATAAAAGTTTCTTGTAACACCGAAAAAATAAAATAAAAGTATTTTGGGGGAAATAAATAAATAAATAAATAAATAAATAAATAAAAAACTTTCTAACCTAATTTGGTGTTGCAAAGTCAATGCAGATTTCCAAAATGTCTTTCAAATCAAGCCTTTATTTTCAGCAGTTACTCTCCTTAGCTGATTTTAAAAGCATGGATTTTCCCATTAGTGGATTACTATTGTCTTGGTATTCTTTTGGCAAATTTTAACTCCACTGCAGTTGCTGAAATTGGTTGGGGGGTGGGAGTGGCATCTCTGTCTAGCTATATTTTAAGCTGATTGGAGACCTAAAATCCAGAGGCTGGGAAATGATTTCTGAAGGACCTTCTTTGTAGCTCTCCTAATAGCAACACCTGATTCTTGTATTTGATTTTATTTTCAAAGCACTTTCATATACATTGCTTTAGTTGCTCAACATGATCCCATTTACAGCTTTCATACCTAAAGCTTTGAAATGGTTAAGGGAGGTCCCACTGATAATTTGTATTATAAGAACTTTAATTCCTGGTCCAGGACTCTGTTCCACCCCCACCAAGGTGACATGCATTGTGACTCCACCTTTCTTTGGCACTTTTACTAAAAAGCCATTTCTCAAGCCACAGAGTTAGAGGTGACTGGGAACTTAAAAAACTTCTAGTCCATCTCCTTTATTTTGTACGCAAGGAAAAGGAACCCTAGAGAACCCAGGCCATTTGTCTCTGAGAAAGCTACATTGCTTATGTAAAGAAAAGGTAAAACCATCAAAATCTCCCTTCTTCAATGCTCTACAACATCAGAAATGGACAACAGTTTTCAAGTTTCCTCTTCCTTCACACTCACTGTGTGCTTAGCAGTATCACATGGACCATCAGTATAGGGAAGGGCACACAATAAATGTGGAAAAGGCAAGCCAAGGAAGGAAGCTAGCCATCTGGGAACATAGTTGTTCATTCTAACCTGAGAAGAAAAACATTCAAGGAAATAATCATGGACTAAAAAGAGCAGACTGATTTGTCTAAATTAGAGATTATAAACTATTCAGAAATGGTTTTCTCAGAGTTTATGGCATGTCCATTCTCAGAAGCCAACCTCAAAAGCCATGTTCAGACCTGGGATTCAGGCTTCCATTTGAAGTCCTCCTATGGAGGTAATGGGGATAATTTTGTCAAAGTCTAGAAGGTATGTATGAAAAGCAACTCTGTTGAGTTTAGGCAAAATGAACAAAATATCACCAGAATATACCCACGATGCACAAGGAAGGGCTAAAAGTAAGTTACACACTCAGTAAATCCATTCATCTTTGAGAAGAATTCAAACTGACTCACTGTTTGATCCCTCTTCTTTCTACAGTGAAGCCTGACTCTTTGGGCCATGGGAGGTCTACCCACCCTTATTCTGCCTGCCTTCCCCTGGTGTTCACTGGGTGATGGCTACTGGTCCAGCCTCACAGCTGCCCAGCACCTTGGCTTCATCTCCACCCTAGCCACTCCCAGCAATAAAACAGGACAGAGTGAGCAACTAGGGACCTGCATCACACAGTGATATGTGAAGATGAATCATTTAAGGACAAGGATCATGCTTGCAGTGTTTAGAGTGTTTAGGTGCTGTGTAGACCTCCATGATCTGGGAGAACATATTTGGGCTCACTTGTGACTCATTCATTCTGGCTTGGTCCTGACACATGTCAGAACTGGGCTTATCCCTACCTTTAAAGTCTTTCTAAATGCTTAAAGTGTTGGGCCCAGCCCTGACTTTAATATCATAATTAATTAATTACCCTGTGTGTGCTTTGCCACTAACTTAAATACCAAGTGTGCTGCATAGAGACACACCCTCCTTCATGCGAGACAGCCCAAGACCAATGTGAAAATGCGATCAGACCTCCCAGGAACAATCTCTTCAAAGTCAAATAATCTAAAGAACTGAAAAGTCTATTCAGAGTATTGAAAGTCTGGGAGAAAAGCATAGCTGGTGTGTTTAGGCCAGCCTGGGGTAGAACATGTTGAGAATAGTCAGCTTGAGTATCTAGTCAAATTAGCTGGCCCATGGCCACCTTCATTTTATGGGAAGGGGGCAGTGAGGACCTCTCTGTGTGTCTACCTCAGGAACTCCAAGTAACCTGAGAGGCCTACTAAGAATCCGATTTGCACTAGGGGGCCAGGTCACTGTTCAGTTGTCCTATCCACTGAACACACAGGGAAGACTACCTCAAATTCTCAGAAGACAGGGAACTCACCCTTTGATACACAGAGGTGAACATTTGACTTAGCCTGGGAAATGTTTCATTTGGCCTGACCATGGATGCTTTCTCTTTAATATTTTCAGCCTGGTAGGTGGGACACTTTATTCCTGGTACTTACACAAAAGGAATGATAAAGTTGAAGGAACAGAGCAAAGTTTGGAAGGCCTAAGAGAGTAGGTTGCATGAAAGACTGTAGACCACTGTAAATAACAAAACTCTCAACTTAGGGAGCAGTGGAGAAAGCATCAGCAAGGGAGCAGCTGAGAACATACCACCAACCCACTGAGTGGCAAAGGAGAGACAGTGACAAAGGTCTCTGCAGGGAGGGGAGGGGTGGATGGATGGTTGGAGTTCCTATAAATCATGTAGGCAAGAAAATAAGGCCAAAATTACTGAGATTAGTGCAAATCTCACAAAAAGAGCAAGAGCCTTTTCAAACTCGAACATATGTAAGAATCAAATTTCTCATACCTAGTGGAAGCAGGAATGTCTGGTGTACTTGAGGGAAGAAGGTAGAGTTGATGGAAGCAAATGATCCCATTCTAATTCTGCACCCTCACTCTGAGACCTGAGATCTGATATCCTGAGAACAAACCCCAGCACCCTCGTGGCTCCCAGAGCCCCACAGCCTTGGGTCCCCACACCAATTACTTATTAGAACCACCTGGGAGCGTTCTAAAACTAATAATGACTAGGTTCCATGTCCAGCAATTCTAATCTAGTTTTTCTGGGTGCTTTAAAACACTAGACAGTTAGTAAAGCTCCTCCTATCCCAGGTGACTCTAACGGGCAGCCATTGAGTAACAAACATGAAAGGCTAAACATGTATCAGGGATGATCAATAATAATTACAGACACAACCTTAGTGAAGACCAATCTAGAAAAATAAATCACGAACCAGTCCATTGGCACCCAACTTTTCAGTTACAGTCACCTACAGCTAATTACCAACTTCTCCCAATACTGACTTCATAGCTTTCCTAAAATTCAACATTCACAGCCCTTTCATACCATTATACACTAGTTCTTTTCATTAGCCAAATACTTGTTCAGTTTTCATGTTTGGATTGTATTCATTTTCCCAAGGGAGTCTTCCCTCACCTCTAAAATAAAGTGGAGCTCTCTTACTATTAACTGCTACAGAATTCTAAACTTCTCCCTCATGATTATTATCACTTATAATTACTTAATTAGTTATTGTTATAACTCCCCACAATGCTGAAGCTCCATGAAGATGGGTAATATCTCTTTTTTTAGTCTCTGTTCTAAGTATCTGGTACACAGAGGACACAGAATAGACATTTATTAACTTACAAGACCAAACTGATACAATAAGACCTTGACTATGTAATATTCCCTGTGGGTATAGTTCCTCCAAAAATACTGACGTTGGCCAGATTATGCATTAGAGTTGGAGAGCTATCCTCCACTAGCTGATCCTGTCCAGTGATGATACTGTGCCTAGAAAGAAGTAACTCATTTAAGCTGAGTTGTTGAACAATAGATCTAAAAAGTAGGCTGGGAATGGGAAGGGGACTAGAAATCTTTCTTTCCCTCCAGTGCAAACATCTTGACCAAGAGGTCTTTGCCTCACCAGGACCATTCTGAAAACCCATCTCAGTACTCACTTTCACCAGCACTGCTTTTTTAGTGACTTGAACTTGGAAATTGGAGACACTTTGGTCTCAAGGACTTTACAAAGTACTTGATCCAACCCTTTAACTTCACTGTCTTCAAAACTTGCAAGCCTTCAAACTTTCCCCTCATTCTCCACAAATGGCACTCTTCCTATTTACATGGGATGAGAAATAAGCAATAGAGAACACTTCAGCTTACTTCCACCAAACCACGTGCCTTCTTCCATCTGTACTAATGCTGTCTCTCTCGTGACGTGGATGAGGTTACTCCCTCTTGTGCACAGGATTCCTTTCCCTCCACCCTTCTCGGGGACCTCATGGTACAGATGGCTTCCCACCTCCACGTATTCAGCTTCCTCCACTGTGCTCTATCTCTCTCATCCACATTCAAATATCATAAAATCAAAATAAAGCAAAATAGACTTGACCCCTAGTTTTCCCCTCCAGCTACTCCCTCTTTATTACACTCTGCAACCAAACTTCTTGAAAGATATCTATGCTCACTATCTTCATTTCCTCACCACCCACTCACTTCCCACCCACTCTGTTCTGCTAACAGAACAGAACCTAGGAGATGACAAATGCAAGATAGGGCATTTGTTGAATTCATCTTTCCTGAATTCACTAATGACAGACAGGCTGCTCAGCCCAGTGTCACTACTCAGTCCTCCTCTCACCTAACTTGTCATTGTTTGTCTGTACTTTGGCTAATCCCTCCATGCCGAATCACTTCCCTTGGCTTCCATGAACCACCCTCTCCCTTATTACTCTTGCTTTTTCAATCCCCTTTAGTGGATTATCCTTCTCTATGAAATTTAAATGTCAGAGTTCCTCAAGATTTGTCACTAGCCTCCTTCTCTGTAATCTCTTAGTTGATTTCTTCATGCCCATTATTTAAATTTCCAGCCATTTCCCAGTAGCTGCCAAATGTCTATCATAGACTCCTGTGAATTTTAGAAAACTCTCCGCAGATTACCTTCTCAAAATATCATTTGTGTGTTACTTCAAATTCAAGAGAGACTAAAACCAAATGTGCCTTCTACCTCCCTCCAGTGTCTCCTCCATCTCAGTGAACATCACCAATGCCTTTCAGCAGTATAGGCCAAAAATCTAAGGTCATTCTTCATACTCCCTCTACTTTACCTCCCAAATTGAATCCACTGCCAAGTCCTATTAATTTTATCTCTTTCAAGTTCCGTCTGCTTCTTTCCATGTCTACTTGCACTACTCTGGCCTAAACTATGATCCAAATTTGTCTCTCCCATTCTTCCCCTGTCCCCCACTTCAATCCACTTATCACAATCAGAAATACTTTTAAAATATAAATCTGATTATGTCAATCATGTTCTTAATACTCTTCAAAGATTTCATATTGTTTATGATGTAGGTAAATAATGTCCTCTCCATGGCCTAGGAAGTGTCCCTGACCTGGTCCTAGCCTTCCCCCTGCCCTCATTCTGGTCTCATTACCTTTGACTCCCTGCACATCAGCCACTCTGATTTTCTTTTCATTCTTTGAAACACGTGCTCCCTCCAGGTTCAGCTCTTTGCACAGTGTTCCTTCCTCTAACACATGTACTCTTCCTTTTCTTTTTGTCCTCCGTATCTCAGCTGTATATTACTTACTCAAAGGTATTGTCCTCGAAACCCCTAGATGAGATCAAGTCCCCTCGCTCTCCACAGTTGTGGGACCCTGAACTTTTCTGTCACAGTGCTTTTCAGTTTGTCATTGTGTGAGTTTGTGTGTCATATCAATGTCTATCTCCCTTTCATGCAGCAAGGACAATTGTCTGCTTTTCTCACCACTTGTAGTTGTGTTGTGATGCATCACCCTGATTTCCCTACTGGAGAGAAAGTCTTATGTCCCCAACTGCTGGGAACATTGCCACCCACAGCCCTCAGCCTGCAGTCCTCCTCAGGAATTGACAGGGCTGAAGGGAGTTGCCTCACCCAAGGTCATGCCTGCTTCCTCGTGCAACCAGCATCCAGTCACTGAATGAGGTGAGGACATAAAGGCCTAGCCCCTCACCCCAATTTGGGGCACTTTTGAAGGCATGTCTCATCTTCACAGCTGCACATGGGGTTGGCTGTGGCTTCACTGAGACTTTGTGGCAGCCCTCCTCCTCCCTCTGCCCTATCTTGCATCTGTCATTTCCTTTCCATATATGTTGATCCCAAAGCACTCTGTAACCACTCTCTTGCACACTAATCTCCATTTCAGAGTCTGCTTCTCAGGGATCCCAACCTACAACACTGCTATAATCCCAGCCTGAGCACAGTGCTTGGAACCCAGCAGGTGTTCAATAAGAATTTGTTGAATAAATGCAAGAAATGACGAAGAAAGTTTAAGGGAAAAATCTCAGAAGTCGCTGCTAGTTAGTGACAGAATAAGTTAAAATCAAACTTTCCCTTCTGCCAGCCCTGGCCTACTTCTGATACACTTTTCACATATTAAATTTGTAACAAAAAATTTATAATGTCAAATGCTTCAAAACTAGGATCTCTTGCTGATTGTGGCATATATGGTTAAAGCTTTTTTAGCAAAGGAATTTGGCATTACCAGTTGAAGGCTATGAGCTTGGACATATCTTGACCCATAACCTCACTCTCGTAAATGGCCTGAAATACCGAAACACTGCTATGAGCACATTTCTTCCCTGCAGCATTATTTGTAATTAAAAAAATAAAATAAAATAAAATTCAAGACAGCTTAAAGGTGCAAGCATAGGAGAACAGATAAATCAATAACAGCATATCCACTTGGTACAGTATCATCAAAAATAATTGCTCTGAAGACATTTATAATGTCAAATGAAAATAGCAGCACTAAAGTCATATGTTCAATGTGTCATACTATCTAGGAAGTGAATATATACATTAAAAAATACTTGGAGGAAAAAGACCAAAATGCTCTCATTGCATATGTTACAGTAATAACTTTTTCTTGAAAAAAATATTTCCCATTTTTTACATAATGTGCTTATATTACTTTATAATGAAAATTATAAATATAGTAAACAGTTGAGACAATAGATGGTTAAAGTAATGGTTGTTATTAGTTTGGAGGTTACTTTTCAGTGTTGTTGTTAACCCAGCACAGACCCCAGAGTTCTAGAATCTGATTCTCAGCCCTGGCCTCCCATGGTGGTCCCTGGGATTCTTTAAAATCTACTGATGCTGGCATCTTTCCCCAGAGATTTGGATTGTACTGATCTTAGATGAGAAGATCTGGAAAGCATGATTTTTTTCTTTTTTCTTTTACTTTTTGTTTAGCTGTTTATTTCAAATAATTCCAAACTTACAGAAAAGTTTCAAGAACATTCATTAATTTTTAAATTTTGCCACATTTGGTTTATCCTTCTTTCTCTCTAATAATATAATAATTGTCTTATCATCAAACCATTTTAAGGAAGGTTGCATACATACATCATGCTTTTTTACCCCTTAATACTTTAGCATTTCCCAAGAACAAAGATGTTCTCTACTATAACCATAGTGCAATTATCAAAGTCAAGAAATTTAATATGGATATAGTACGGTATAATGCATACTCTAATTCTGAATAAGCATGCCACAAAGAAAGCAGTTATGGAGGAATTGGCTACCTTCTAATTGTAACATGAGCAACAGAAGCCAAAAGCTGCAAAGCAAGAGGAGCCAGCTCTGTCCTTTTCCTGTTCTTCCCCCACTCCCCACACCCTCTCTTTAATCCCGTGATCTCCTCTCTATTCCTTCTAAGCAATTCCCATTTATTCCAGTGAAGTCCTTAAGTTAGCTGAGGTCACTTTCTGTTGCTTGCCAACTAGGAATTCTTCTGGGTCAGAGTAGTTGAGCTGGGACTGTTTATAGAGTACCTGGGTCCCTTGTGGGTTTCTTTTGGCCTTTATAGGCTATTCTAGGACATTTCTCCCTCTCTTTTTTTAAGACACCAAGTGGTCCATAAATAAAGAACCAGTAGAAGGCAGTGTTATAAAGAAACTGGTGGAAAGCAAGTGTTATACTTATCCACAGGAGAGCACATCTGACAAATCCTGGCTCAAGAAAAGTCCTGACAGGCTAGGTTTTGAGTGGGCAGAAAGCATGGCTGAAAGCCTGCTACTCTCAACACCTGAGGAAGCCATGGCCCAGGACTTCCTCCAGACACAGGAGCTTTAAAGTGCACTGCATCAATTCCCTGTGCCTGGAGACCTTGCTAGATGGGAGCCCAGCAGAGAGCTGTCAGGTCTAGACCTGTCTCTAACAGCCCCTCTGGTCTGAGTTGCAGGGAAAGCAGAGTCTGTGGGCGCAGGGGAGGCACCCTGGCCTCCAGGCAGGATGCTGGAGCCTGCCAACGTCTGGCATTCCAGCATTTAGGCATTCAGGTGCAGAACTCTTGCCTGCTCTGTGATACAGGAACATTGGATAAGGGAACTTCTGTCTCAGCATATCTGCTCAGCTCCTGGAGTTGTAAGCTGTATATTTCCCTGGAGAAGGAAAAATGCTTAAAAATGCATTTCTTTCCTCTTTACTTCCCACTCTCCAACCTACGTTGGTTGAACATACAGGAATATTGTGTTAAGAAAAGAAGGGAGGTTTTAATGTTCCCACTGAATTCTAAAACACTTGGAACTTTCTCCCTCCTCTAGGCTCTCCTTCTCTCAAAAGATTGCAGAGGCACCTCGCTGGCTCAGTCGGTATAGCATGTGACTCTTGATCTCTGGTTATAAGTTCGAGCCCAACACTGAGTGTAGAGATTACTTAAAAATAAAATCTTTTTAAAAATGTTTACAAACCACTGGACAGGAGTGATTCAAAAGACTCATTGAACAGAAAGAAGGCTTGGACTTAAAGTGTGCAAATAGAATATAGTTTAGGGGATAAATGTACGCTATTTGCAATTGTTTTAAAATGTTATTAAACCAGTGGTACATCTTACAATCATTGCTACAAATCCAGAAACTACAATATATGTTGTAGTGATAGGGTGAATTGTGAGATGGAAAGAGCAACAGCTTTGGATCAATAGGCTTGGACTTAAGTCACAGCTCAGTTACCAAAAAGCTAAAGGACCTTGGGCAAAGTTCTTCACATTGTTTTGAGAATCAAAAGAGATCCTAGAAAGCTCTTAGTGTTGAACGTAGCACTCAGTGAGCTTACAACACAAGTTATTAGATTTGTATATGTGTTGATCTCTCCTAGCTGGCTTCTTGAGGATGGGGAACATCCATCCCTTTGAACCTTCTACATCTAGCATGTATTTGGCACAGAGTAACTGCTTATTAAGTTTGGTTGACTTGAACTGAGTAAACCTATAGTAGTATCATCTGACTTAGGTTTTAAGTTCACCAACTATTTATTTGACTTTTTTCAAAGAGTTGGGAAATGAATTCAAATAGAAGAGGATCTGACCTGTCTCTTCTGGTGTTAAGCATTCTTAACATTTATCTTATTGCAAACAAAATGATCTATTGTCAGTGCTGATGGTATGCATTGGAGATAGGACTGTGGGATATTTAGTGTCACACAAAAATTGTCATGAGTCACAGCTTCTGCCCAATGGGGAATCTAGTTTCAGAGCGGATACCAAACAGAGGTCTAAAATTCCTGTCATGGGCCCTGAGAGCAGAAAGCTTGGATTTTATGGAAAGATCCTTAAGGACAGAGAAAAATCAGATACAAATGCAGAGTCTCAATAGATCCACAGCTACTGTATAATCCATTCACACCAACCCAGCAGAACATGGTAAAGCCATCCTTAAAAATCAATGGATCAAGGCTTTCAGGCTGTTCTTTGAGAAAGTGTGTAAGCGAAGGTTAAAAATGGAATTAAAAATAGATATTCTAGTTCAGGCCAATCCTAACGACACCAGAATAAATTAGGATAAGAAGAATCACGTCTAAACCAAGCCAGTTACAATGAACAAATGAATAATTTATGGGGAAAAGGTTGTAAACTACAAAAAGTATTGCATCTTTAGCATTATTATTTTCTCATGTTCCTCTAAGAATGCCTTAGCTTGCCAGACCGCATATGTCAGGGCTGATAGTGGTAAAAAAGTGAAAGTTGGAAACTAAAAAATCTAGCAATATCTGGTTAGCCTCTCAGTCTTATTCTGGTTTGGGGTAAAGGCATATTGTTTTGGGATATCCGATATCCTGCCACAGTGTTTTGACTGTGCCTGATATCAGATCTATAGAAAGGAGTATTACTAACTGGGCCCTCACTAGGTCCATGAGCTGCAATCCAAAGGACTCGTAGTACAAATAATCACAGCCAAGAAGTAGGGAGGGATGAAATGCTTGCACCTCAGGCTAGAGAAGAAGAGGGCATTTTTTATGTTCCTGAAGGGAAAAAGACTTTTGTAATTCTATTATGAAATGGTGAATTGGTAGACTAAAGAAAAGCAACAATTTTCACTTAGCACAAAACTGAGTAGGGTGTTGCATTGGGAAAAACACTTGAATGGATCTTTTCTTGTGACTTTAATATACTTACTGAGATGAAATATGTACAGTTGGAGCAAGAATTGTAGTTGACCAAAGAATTGCTTTTAGGTGCTTGGAGGACAGTGATGCTAGATACTCCACAGCTACTCATTATCATATCGCATGGCTAATGCTAGGCCAAATGCTTCTCTTCCTACCTGTGGGTCATTCATGACTTGGAAACATTCTTGTTAAGACATCAGCCTTGGAATTCTCACTTCCCATGGCAGGAAACCTACTTTGTTCACCTGATTCTGAGGCAGTGACTTTGGATCCTGCCAGAATCCAACAGCTCATCCTGTATTGAGAGCATGGTACGTTTTAGCGTAGTAATAATAACCTTGTAGCTTCCATATTTATACATACATTATCTTCCATAGTAGTCTTGTCAGAAAGGTGAGCTCAGTAAGATTAATTTTGAAAGATGGGACTATTAAAACACAAAGACTATAAGTGGGAAGACACAAGATGGAGTCGGGTTCTGCAGATACAGACATTCTTGTCTTAAAGGAACGATCTAATCCCTCTAGACCTCAGGGCTGTTACCTGATGAAGGAGATGAAGTTGAATCAATTGTTTCAAAACTTTTCTGGCTGCCATTTATATTAATACTTTGCAGTGCAACTCAATGCATACATTTCTATGTATATAAAATATAATTGAAATTATGTTTCACAAAAATATGCATTATGTCTGATTTTTCTCCATATTCCATTCTATTCCAGTTCACTATTTTTAAAGAAAAATCTGAGTTGTGACTCACTACATGATTTCAGGATTCACTAATGGGTTATAATTTACAGTTTGAAAAACAGTGAAAGATGTGGTCAAAAACAATCTTTCCAGTGCTTATTTCTTACTGTATACCTGAAGTTAAGAAATCAGGATTCAACCCTGGTCTAGGGCCCACTTCCCCTCTCTTGCTCAGGTGCTGTGAGAGGGTAAGGATTTCTCCCTGAATTATGAGTTCTATATTCACTGTTGTACCTATCCAGTCTGGCGTAGTCTTATAATCTTGCTGTCATTCATTCTGTCATTCTTTGATTTGATTAATTTGTTCCACAAACCTTTGGGTTTGGGAAGAAAAATCTGGTTTGAATCCAAGGTTCATTTGTTAAACACCCTCCCTAATCTTCAATCCGAGGCTGTAGTGAGGATCAACAAAAAAGGATGTAAGCCTGTAGCACAGTGAGGGTACATAATGCGCGTCAAATAAGTGGTACTTTCAAGACAGGTGTGCTGGGTCCTGTGCTGGCACTGAAGTTATAAGAACTCAACCTGGAGTGCGTCCTTGGGAGACTCCAACTGTTCTCTTGCTCATCCTCCTGCTCTTTTTGCTTTGTAAACTTCTTTTAAAATTTAGCAATATGTCTCAAATGTTTTTCTGTCAGCAAATGTAATTATAGGAAATGATTTTTCATGGTTGCTTACTATTACATTTTATGGTTATAGCATAATTTATTTCACCTTTTTAAAAAGATATTTCTGTTTTTTTGCTTTGAAAAGGTTTTGTATAAAGGTGAAGGTAATGCACGAGCATTGAAATATGAAGTAGTTAAGTAAACAAATTTTTAATTAGAAAAGTAAAATCTTCCCATCTACTCCCACCTCTTTCCCTTCTACACAATAACTTCTATTAATAATTTCTTGAATGTGATTTTATGTTTTCTAATGCATATATAAGCAATTTTAAATATATTCATATAGTTATGTGAATGGTATCACATACACTTGTAGAAAATGAGTTCTGCAATGTATCTTTTATTTTTTTACATTTATGATTATGTATTTGTCATATTCTTATGTTAATAAGTTTATTCATTATAAGGGTCACTCATCTGACAATTGCCTGAAGTTCATTTGAGGTGCAGATCATTGCAATGTAGCTTTTATTTATTTTATTTTTTATTTTTTTGCAATGTAGCTTTTAAAATGAGTATATTTGGGGTATCTTTTATTGTCAGAACATGTAGATCTATCATTCTTTAAGTGGCTGTATGAATTCCATTGTATGGATGGATCATAATTTATTGAACCCAGCCCCTATTGATCCACATTCAGCATATACTAAAAATAGTTTCTAGATTTTGCTGTCATAAACAATTATGCAATGAACACCTGTGCACCCTCCTGAGATAACTCTAGGATAACTAGTAGAAGTGGAATGTTTTTATACATTTAAAATGTTGATCTATCTTGCCAAAGTACCCTCCAGAAAGTTGTGCCAATGTAGACTTATACCAACAGTGTTATGAAGAATGTCCAAATCTGCATACCCTTTCTAAACTTGGTTTGTCCATACTTTACTTTTGTGAACTTTTTTCTCATTGGTAAATATTAACAAGAATGTTTAAATTAATTCAGTAGAGGAAAGAAGGATATGTGTAGATAAGAGGGAGTAATGGCCTTGCCAATCCTGGAATAATTTGGGGGGATTTGGGGAGTTGCACATGGGACAAGAGAGATTTGACTTCCAGGAGAGATTTGACTGGCCATTGGCTCTCTGCAGGACATACTGTTTTGTGAAGGCTTGCAGCATCTACCATGTGTCAGATCGATCATAACTCAAATGGCATAAAACAAGCCTGGTTACCATTTCTCAGCTATGCCAAACATGAGCTATGTTGACTCTGGTGTGACTGATTTTACTTCTTCTCCTCTACTCTACCAGCTGAGAGATAAATGTAATACCACCACCTTTTGTTGCCTAGGATTTGGCTTATGAATAAAAGAACTTTGGGAGTACAAATGGAAATCAACACCCTTGCCTTTTGCAGAACAAATGCTGAGATTCTGTTAAGAGTAGCTTATGGTCCTCTGGCAACTTGGATTAACTCACTTGCCATTTCCTGGCAGAAGAAAATCCCCTACGACTTCCTATCCAAGTCTGCAACCCTGTATTCTGGACTTTCTCTTTAAATCTATAAAGTAGGAATATCATCATAGAAACAACTGATGTTTCATTTATATACAAAAGGGTAACTGTTGGATAATACAGAATACTTATTTTCAAGGCCCAAATGTCAGTAATAACAAAAAGAAGTGGCAAAAATGGCTTATGAAAGCTAGAGCAGATTCAGATATCCAACCAGTTAATATCCAGGCAAGAAGACCCATATAATTGAAAAGTTCATTACATGGATGAGGACACAGAGGTACACAGAAAGCTGATGTGACTTATCTCAAGTCACTCAGTTTGTTGGTGACAGCACTGGAGCTCAACCCTAACCCCCATCACTCTAAGTTCAGTGCCCCTTCTGCTGCACCACTGTCCCTCTGTTGAGAAGATCAGGTAGATGGTAGAGGTGGGAAATGGATACCGAGAAAGGAGATTGCACTTATCCAGGAGAGAAAGAAATGAAAGAAGAAAGGTTGCGGGGGAGGCAAAATAAACACTTGGCTCGGAGAACTCAAAAAGAAAGTTGATACACAAGGCAGATGATTTACTGCACAAGAGCACATCCTACCTTAGCTTCTAAAGAAACCAAGAGGCTGTTTGTTACTAGTATTAGCTAATATTCTAAAAATTAAAAAGCAATCATTATAGTGGCACCTGAATGACTTAGTTGGTAGAGCATGTGACTCTTGATCTTGGAGTTATGAGTTTGAGCCTCATATTGGGTGTAGAGCTTACTTAAAAAGAAAAAAGCAATCATTGTAGTCATGTGTCCTGTTTTTGTTTTAAATACGTACCTAGGACAATAGCTAATAGAAATGTCATGTTGAAGTCTCAGAAGCATATACATGTTTGGTATTGAGAGGTAGTTATATTGATATGCGACTGTTCCTGTGTGTGCTGAATAAAATGATGGACTGATTCTACTCAAATTAAATGGAGACAAGACCCAGTTCAGTCCATGTTTCCAGTATTTTTTCCAGTATTTTTATTTTTTATTTAGAGCATTTTTTATCACCTTCTTTAGTCGATTTGTTTCCTCCAGAACAGCACCCCTGCCAAGCATCATGTTTCCATGAAACTGCTTTTTTTTCTCTTTCTCTCTCTCTCTGCAAATATAAAACTCTGGTTTAGCCCCTATACAGTGGATGGCCACAGGCAGGCTCTTGGCTACACCCACATCCAAGGAATATTTAATGAAAGGTCTTCTATCTTCCTAGAGAAACAGGTAAGAGTCATGGTGGTGAAATCAATAGAAGAAAAATTACTTCTAATTTGGGAAATTCTAGTTTTTCCAACCAGTGATACAAAAATGATAGAAAACAATCTGTTCTATTCAATCAGTAATGCTCATTTGCAACCAGATGAGAAATTTGTTAAAGCTCTCCCTAGGAAGTTAGGAACTTGTTCTGGACTCAGAAGATTCTAAGTCTTTGAGATGAATTGGGGGACAAAGAGAAGGAAGGAAGGAAGGAAGGAAGGAAGGAAGAAAGGAAGGAAGAAAGGAAAAGAAAGACCGACCCAGGACGCTTTTTGCCAGCTTGTGTACCAGACACAGAATATTTGCTACAACTGGCCTTGCAGAAGAAAAGAGTCTGGCCTATGGCAAAGTTCCCTCTCACCTTCGACGGAGCTCCTGCTGCAAGTGGCAGACAGGAGGCCGGCCAGCAGCCTGGTGCTTACTGTGTGGAGCATATTTTCAATTTATTCTGATTTTTTAAATTCTCTATCAGAAATCTTCAGTCGGAAAAAAAAAAAAAAGAAATCTTTCAGTCGGTTATGCTACAGTAACTAACAACCTTAAAATACTAATGGCTTGAAAAACAAAGCACTTCTATCTTGTTACGTTTTTCCCCTTGGCTCACATTATGTATCAGCTGCAAGTTAGCTCCATGGATCTGCTTCATTCTGGAATTCAGGCTAAAAGAGGCTACTAAAGAGAAAAGTAGATCAAGGATGCTCAGAGAAAGCCTCCATGCCTCTTTGAACTTTCTGCTGGATAGGCCCACTTTCACTTCCGCTCACATTTCACTGGCCAAAACAAGTCATGTGGCCAAGTGCTGCCCATAGGGAGGGCAGCGCCCCCTCCAGCCAGGCTCTGCAGCATCAGGGGCAGGCGGAGTGTGGGAAGGGTCAGTGACACTCAGACACGGCCACACAGCCTACCCCAGGGTCCTTGATAGAGCCGGGTGCATGGATCCTGGATACACTGTGTTCCTCAAAGATCAGAGTGGAGTTCATGCCCTTTGACATGTTCTGACTAGTATTTCTCAAACCAAGGGGCAGCAATATTAAGTTTTGATTTTAAAACTAGGAATGGGTTAAGGTCAAGCTTGATGGGTGTGTGGTTCTTACCACCCTTGTTTTCCCTGTTACTTAACAATGGTTATGTCTGATATGGTTCCTACATTTTTAAAAATTGGGCAGAATGGCAAAAACAGGAAAATATCTATAGGATGTTTTCCTTAGGGCTGAGACTTGGCTTTTTTATGTGGAAAACTGTAACATGGGGGATTTTGAGTGGAGGTTATAAAAGAAAAATCCAATTTTGAATGATTTCTGAGCCAACTTTCCCTATTTGTGTGTTTAGATAAAGCGAGGAGGAAAGGCATCAGTGAAGATTGGCTGATTTTTAAAAATTGAATCTACCTTTTCTTTTTCCCATGAAAATCAGCTTCAGACATCAATGATTCTGAAATGCAAGTCCAGCCCCAGGCAAAGGATTTTCAGTAGATGGTTTGTCTTGAATATTTCCTACTGGCATCTTCAGGCAATCAGTACCCTCCTTCTGCCCGCTGCCAGCAGAGAGCCCCACTGCAGCACCATGTCTGGCTGAATCTGTAAAATTCAGCAAAAATGTAGGAAGCTTGTAGTTAGGGCTGGGAACCAGGCCAGCAAGGGCTCTCACACAGCCTAGGGAGCCAACAGTCTCACGGGGGAGACAAACCAGTAAACAAGAAATTATACGAGAGTTATAATATGCTGCAAGAGGGGTGCACACACACAGAACTTTTCCAGTACAAAGAAGGGAATTACAACTCACTCATACAAAATGGGAAAGACTTCCTCCAAAGAATGATGTGTAAACTGAGAAATGACAGATTTGGTGGAGCTAGCCAGGTGACCTGCAGGAGCGGAAATTCACTCTGGGGCTCCGACTGCAGACTCCTAAGCAGGAATGAAATGGTGAAGGGGCTTAGGGTTCACTCCTTGCCCTGTCCCTGCCCTGGGCATGGCTTTACTAATAAGCTTTTTATGATGATAAATGCTGCCCTGTTAATAGTCTTTAGAAAGCCCACCTCACCTTGTTTTACTATTTTTTAAATTTATAAACCATCATTATTTATTTATTTATTTTTATTACATTCAGTTAGCCAACATACAGTACATCATTAGTTTTTGATGGAGTGTTCAATGATTCATTAGCTGTGTATGACACCCAGTGCTCATCACAACACGTGCCCTCCTTATTTTGAAGAATAATTTGAATACCAAAAAGTTTTTTTAAAAGATAGTAAAATAAAGGCCCATGTGGCTACAACCCAGAATTAACAAATATTAATATCATATTTTATTGTGTATATTTTATCAATCTTTTAATAAACTGTTACCATTAAAGTTGAAATCTCCTATAAACCTTTCCTGGGTCACATTTCTCTTCATCCGTCTCTTCAGAGTTAAGTGTTATCATGAATTTTGTGATTCTGCCCTTGTTCTTATGTTTCTAAATATATATTGATAAACAACATAGATTGTTTATATGTATGTAAACTTTATGTTAATGATTTACTGTGCTATAAATAATCTTCTATAACTGGAATGTTTCTTAATATACCATATATATACATATATATATAATGGATTATTATGGAATGGATAACATCTTTTTTATCCATTCGTCTATTGATGGACACTTGAGTTGCTTCCATAATTTGGCTATTGTAAATAATGCTGCAATAAACATAGAAGTGCGTATATCTTTTTGAATTAGTATTTTCATTTTCTTTGGGTAAATACCCAGCAGTAAATCATATAGTAATTTTATTTCTAATTTTTTGAGGAAACTTCATATTGTTTTCCACAGTGGCTGCACCAGTTTGCAGTCCCATCAACAGTACCTGGGGGTTCCTTTTTCTCCATATTCTTATGAACATTTGTTGTTTCTTGTGTTTTTGATTTTAGCCTTTCTGACAAGTGTAAAATGGATCTTATTGTGGTTTTGATTTGCATTTCCCTAACAATTGGTGATATAGAGCATCTTTTCATGTGTCTGTTGGCCATCTGTATGTCTTCTTTGGAGAGATGTCTGCTCATGTCTTCTGCCCAATTTTTAATTGGATTATTTGTTTTTTGGTGTTATGTAAGTTCTCTATATATTTTGAATACTAACCCTTTATCAGGTATGCCATTTGCAAATATCACCACAATCAGTAAGTTGTCTTAGTTTTGTTGATTGATTCTTTTGCTCTGCAGAACCTTTTTTTTTCCTTAAATTTTTTATTATTTTATTATTTTTTAATTAACACATAATGTATTATTTGCCCCAGGGTACATGTCTGTGGATCCTCAGGCTTACACATTTCATAGCACTTACCATAGCACATACCCTCCTCAATGTCCATACCCCAGCCACCCTATCCCTACCCGCCCCTACCCCCCAGCCACCCTCGGTTTGTTTCATGAGTTTAGGAGTCTTTTATGGTTTGTCTCAGAAGCTTTTTATTTTGATGTAGTTCCAGTATTTTATTTTTGCTTTCGCTTCCCTTGCTTCAGAAGACATATTTAGAAAAATTTTGCTCCAGCTGATGTCAGAGAAATTATTGCCTGTGCTCTCTTCTAGGATTTTTCTGGTTTCAGGTCTCACATTTAGATTTTTAATCCATTTTGAGTTTATTTTTGTGTGTGATATAAGAAAGTGGTCCAGTTTTATTCTTTTGCATTTAGTTGTCCAGTGTTCTCAACACCACTTATTGAAGACACAGTCTTTTTCAAATTGAATATTCTTGCTTCCTTTGTCAAAGATTAATTGACTACATAAGCATGGATTTATTTCTGGGCTCTCTGTTCTGTTCCATTGATCAATATGTCTATTTTAGTGCCAGGACCATACTTTCTTGATCACTATAGCTTTGTAGTATATTTTGAAATCTGGGATTGTGATACCTCCAATTTTGTTCTTTTTCAAGATCGCTTTCATGATTCAGGGTCTTCTGTGCTTCCATACAACTTTTAGGATTTTTTGTTCCAGTTCTGTGAAAAATGCTTTTGGTATTTAAATAGGGATTGAGTGAAATTTGTAGATTGCTTTGGATAGTATGGTCATTTTAACAATATTTGTTCTTCCAATCCATGAGAAAGGAATATCTTTCCACTTGTTTGTGTCATCCTCAATATCTTTCATCAGTGTTTTATACTTTTCAGGGTACAGGTCTTTCACCTCCTTGGTGAGGTTTATTCCTAAATATTTTATTATCTTTGGTGCAATTGTAAATGGGATTGCTTCCTTAATTTCTCTTTCTGTTCTTTCATTAATCATCTATACATATGCCACAGATTTCTGTACATTAATTTTGTATCCTGCAACTATACTGAATTTATTTATCAGTTCTAGTAGTTTTTTGGTGTAGTCTTTAGGGTTTTCTGTCTGTAGTATCATGTCATCTGCAAATAGTGAAAATTTTATTTCTTCCTTACCAATTTGTATGCGTTTTATTTCTTATCGTTTGATTGCTGCGGCTAAGACTTCCAGTACTATGTTAAATAAAAGTGGTGAGCGTGGACATCTTTGTCTTGTTCCTGAACTTAGGGGAAAAGCTTTCAGTTTTTCATCACTGAGTGTGTGTTAGCTGTGAGTTTTTCATACATGGCCTTTATGGTGTTGAGGTATGTTCCCTCTAAACCTATTTTGTTGAGGTTTTTTTTTATCACGAATGGATGTCATACTTTGTCAAATGCTTTTTCTGCATATATTGAAATGATCATATGGTTTTTATCCTTTCTTCCATTGGTGTGATGTATCACATTGATTGGTTTGCTAATATTGAGCTAGCCTTGCATTCTGGAAATAAATCTCACTTGTTTGTGCTGAATGATTTTTTTAATGTATTGTTTGGTTACTGGATTCAGTTTGCTAATATTGTGTTGAGGATTTTTACACTCTGTGTTTATCAGGAACATTGGCCTGTAGTTCTCTCTCTCCCTCTCTCTCTCTCTTTTGGTAACGTCTTTATTTGGTCTTAGTATCAGAGTAATGCTGGCTTCATAAAATGAATTTTTCAGCTTTCCTTCCTCTTCTAGTTTTTGGCATAGTTTGAGAAGAATAGGTATAAACTCCTCTTGAAATGCCATCTGGTCCTGAACTTTTGTTTGTTGGGAGTTTTTTGATTACTGATTTCAATTTCATTTCTGGTGATCGGTCTGTTCAAATTTTCTATTTCTTCCTGATTCAGTTTTGGGAGGTTGTATATTTCTAGGAATTTATCCATTTCTTCTAGGTTGTGCATTTGTTGGCACATAATTTTTCATAATATTCCCTTACAATTCTTTGTATTTCTGTGGTGTTAGTGTTATTTCTCCTCTTTCATTTCTAGTTTTGTTTATTTGAGTATTCTCTCTCTCTCTTTCTCTTTCTCTCTCTCTTTTTATGATGAGTCTGCTAAAGGTTTCTCAATTTTGTTAATCTTATCAGAGAATCAACTCCTGATTTTATTGATCTGTTCTATTGCGTTTAAATTTCTATTTCATTTATTTCTGCTCTAATCCCTATTATTTTCTTCCTTCTGCTAGTTTTGGGTTTTGTTTGTTCTTTTTCTAGCTATTTTTGGTAAGTTTACGTTGTTTATTTGAAAATTTTCTTGCTTCTTGAGGTAAGTCTATATTGCCCTAAACCTTCCTCTTTGAACTGCTTTTGCTGAATCCCAATGATTTTGTTCTGTTGTGTTTTCATTTTCATTTGTCTCCATGTGTTTTGTTTTTTTTAATGTGGTTTTTTTTTTTTTTTTCTTCTTTGATCTCTTGGTTGACCCATTCATTGTTTAGTAGCATGTTATTTAACCTCCATGCATTCTGTCTTCTTTTCTCTTGCAACCCTCCATGTATTTGTGTTCTTCCCGATTTTTTCTTGTGGTTAATTTCTGGTTTCATAATGTTGTGATTAGAAAAGATGCATAGTATGATTTCAATCTTTTTTAATTTGTTGAGACTTGTTTTGTGGCCTAAATATGATCTATTCTAGAGAATGTTCCACGTACACTTGAAAAGAATGTGTATCCTGCTGTTTTAGGATACAATGTTCTGAACGTCTTTTAGATCCATCTGGTCCAATGTATCTATCAAAGCCACTGTTTCCTTACTGATTTTCTTTTTGGATGATCTATCTCTTGATGTCAGTGGGGTGTTAAAGTCCCCTACTATGATTGTATTACTATTGATTACTTCCTTTATGTTTGTTATTACCTACTTTATTATGTATTTGGATGCTCACATGTTGGTGCATAAATATTTACAATTGTTATATCTTCTTATTTAATTGTTTCTTTTATGATTATGTCCTTCTTTGCCTCATTACAGTCTTTGTTTTAAAGTCTGTTTTGTCTTAATAAGTACTGCTACCTCAGCTTTCTTTCACTTCCATTTGCATGATAAATACTTTCCCATCCCTTCCCTTTCAATCAGTATGTGTCTTTAGGTCTGATATGAGTCTTGTAGGCAGTATATGGATGGGTCTTGCTTTTTTATCCATCCTATCACCTTATGTCTTTTCATTAGAGTATTTAGTCCATTTACATTCAAAGTAATTATTTATAAGTATGTACTTACTGCCATTTTGTTAGTTGTGTTATGGTTTGTTTGTTTTTTTATAGTTCCTCTCTGTCCCTTTCTTCTCTTGCTGTCTTCTCTCATGGTTTGCTGGTTATCTATTTATTTTTTGCACATCTATTACTGGTTTTTGATTTGTAGTTACCATTAGGTTTGTATGTAACATTTTATGCATATAGCAGTCTATATTAAACTGATGATTGCTTAATTTTGAAATTCTTTAGTTCCCTCCCATCAATGTTTCAGTTATTTGGTATCATATTTTACATCCTTTAAATTTGACAGATTTTTACAGATATACTTGTTTTCGTGTTTGTGCTTCCTATTTTTCTTACTCTTACTTACGGTTTTTGTTTTCCACTCATAGATTCCCTTTAACATTTCTTATAGGGCTGGTTTAGTGGTCATAAAGTCATTTAACTTTTTTTGTTTGTTTGGAAACTCTCTCTCACCCTCTATGATGGCCTTGCTAGTTAGAGTATTTTTAGCTGCAGATTTTCCCTCTAAGCATTTTGGATATATCATGCCCCTTTCTCTGGCCTACAAAATTTCTGCTGAAAATCAGCTGATAGACTTATGGGATTTACTTGTATGTAACTGTCTTTTCTCCTGCAACCTTTCAAATTCTTTCTTTATTACTATTTTTTGCCATTTTAATTACTATGTGCCTTTGTGTGTATCTCCTTGGGTTGATTTTGTTGGAGGCTCTGGATCTGGATTTCTGTTTCCCTCTCTGGATTTGGGAAGTTTTCAGCTTTTATTTCTTTAAATAAATTTTCTGCTCCCTTTTCTCTTCTCTTCTGGGGTAACTAATGATAATGTTATTATGCTTGATGGTGTTACTGAGTTATCTTAGTCTATTTTAATTTTTTATTATTTTTTTCCTCTCTCCTATTCAGCTTGATTGCTTTCTATTACTCTGTCTTCCAGGTTGCTGATCTGTTCTTCTGCTTCGTCTAGTGTACTATTCTCCATGTAGTGTATTTTTAATTTCAGTTATTGAGTTCTTCATCTCTGATTAGTTCTTTTTTATTTTATTTTTTTATCTCTTTCTGGAGGTCTTTGTTGTTTATCTCTCACTGAGGTCCTACACTCTTTCCTCAACTCCATTGAATATGACCATTACTTTAAATTCTCTATCAGGAATATCACTTATCTCTTTTTGCCTTCCTCCGCAACCTCCTCATATCTGGAATCTAGAATTCGAAGGTAGTGGGCAATTAGGCAGAGTTTATAATTTTCATTGAAATGTTTGTTTACCCATTTCTTGAAAGCCACTTTCCGAAATGTGAGGTTTTTACAAAAGGAAGTTAATTCTGAAGTTCACTTATTTTATGATTCCAGGTTTGAACTGAATGCACTTACATGGTGAGAATGTGAAATGACAGGTAGCACCTTCTGGGGAGACATGCTGTGTCCCTGCCTGTTTGTCTTTCCTCACCCCTACCCCCAATTATGAATATAACAAGTCTGTCCTATAAATATATATGACAAGCAGAGACACGGTCTCTTTTAGGCTTTGACCCTGAGAATTTCTCCAGCAGTGGATGCATTTCTACAGCTGGGGGACCCAGCTGAAGGGGTGGCAGCTCATTCAAGGGGAACAAGATCTCCTGCTGTAATGGGTCTGGAATGTAGACGTGGAATCTGTCAAAAGAGCTTCTCTCTTCTTCATATTGACAGCTTGTGCTCACTCCATGACACGGGTGCTGCAGAAACACGACCTGGAACTGATATGTTCTGGCAGAAACAAGCTGGGAGATTTTCGGCTCTTTCTCTCTGCTTTTTTTCTTTTCCTTAATGGTACTGAATTGTTGAAGCAGGAGGGGGCTTGTAGCTGTCCAAGAGGGTTTCCAGCCCCACCATCAAAGCCAGCTGTGTGGCCCACTAAATCCATGTGGAGGCCATTCCTGAGATTCTTGGAAGATGACACTGTTATATGCATATGAAATTGTACTATATGTTGCATAAAATTCCAAGATAGGATATCTGTAAAATAGGGACTAAAAGAATAGAATAAACAAAACCAACTTTTAGACAGGGTAACATGAAAGTAATACGAAAAAGGGATACAATGACCTGGTTTTTCAATTCAATATACACAATCAATTTTGATGTTGGAATATAAAAAGTCTATTACGATCAGGCTTGATTGGCTATGTAAGTAAAATTAGACTTTTTCTGTGTAGCTTTAAAATCTATTTTTTCGGAGGGAGGAGAAATGAAACTTTGCTTTTGAAAATTCTACCCAAGTCATCAAGCATATGTTAATACATTTATTCAACAAATATTAAATAATATTTACTGTATGTCAGGTAATAAGAATGCAGTGGTGTAGAGGAGAAGGATGATTCCCCCAAGGCTTATCTTTATCAAAGGCAGAGACTAGTCAAAACAAGTACCCAAATAAAATAATTACAAAATCTGATAAGCATATGAATGAAACCAGAGAGGGGCTGAGAAAGAGAATATAGATGAGGAGTAAGGGATTTCTTAAGTGGATGTTTAAGGTAAGATTCAAAGAACATGAATGGGATAGTCATGTGGAATGGGGGATGAGCATCTCAGGTAGGGGGAAAAGTAAATTCAAAGGCCTTCTCAAGATTTGTTCAAAAAACTGAAAGAAAACCAGTGTGGCAGAAGTTGAGAAGGGTGAGAAGGATAAAGAGGGCTGGAGAAATGACCAAGGGCAGAACAGGTAGGGCATAGTAAGGAATTTGGATTTTGTTAAGTGTAATTGGAAGTCCACAAAGAGCTTTAAGCAGGGAAGAGACATAATCCAGTACACACACACACACACATTTTTAAAACAATCTCAATCTTAAAGTATAGCTCTTCCTCCAGAACCATTTGAGAATAAGTTGTAGTATGATACCCTGTGTTTGTTATTTATTGCTGTGTAACAAACTATCCCACAATTTAGTCGCTTAAAACAGCTTTATAATCTCAAAGTTTCTGCAGGTCAGAATCTGGGCATGGCTTAGCTGGCTCTTCTGTCTCATAGTCTTTCATGGGCTGCGAACAAAGTGTTGACAGGGGCTGCAGTCTTACTTGAACACTTGACTGTAACAACACTTCCAAGTTTGCTCAAGTGGTTGTTGGCAGGATTTGCTTCCTCATAGGTTACTGACCCAAGGCCTTGCTGAGGACTCAGTTCCTCACAGGCTTCCTCACAGATCTCCCTCAGCTCCTTGCCATGTAGCACTCTCTATAGGGCATCTCAACATGGCAGCTGACCTGTTTCAGGATGAGTGAGCAAGAAAAGGAGAAAGAGCAGCCAAGTTGGGAAACACAGTCTTGCTATAACCTAATCTGTTAAGTGCTATGCTATCACTTCCGTTGTTTTCTAATAATTAGCAGCGAATCCCTGAGTGTAAATACACTCAATGGGAGGAGATTGGGCATGGATATCAAGAGGTGGGTATCATGAGGACCATCTTAGAGACTACCTACCACATAACCCATCACACCAATACAGTAAGGATGTTCCACTAACCAAACTACAATAACCGAAATTAGGAAATCAAATCAATACTAACCTCAGACCCTATTCAAGTTTTGCCAGTTATTGTAGTAATGCCCTTTATAGCAAAATGATCCAGTCCAGAATCATGCTTTTCTTTTAGTTGTCATGTCACTTTAGTTTCCTTCAATTTGCTTGCTTTTTCAATCCTGTCTTGACAGTCATGGTCTTGACACTTTTGAAGATTTGCAGGCTAGTTACTTTGTAGGCAGTCTCTCGGTTTCGGGTTTTGTGATATTACTTTATGGTTGGATTCCAGTTATGCATCCTTGGCAGGAATATCACAGAAGTGATGCATTGCATCCTATCAGGTGGCACATGGTTTTGATCAACCCATTCATTGCTGGTTATTTTAACTTTGATCCCCTGATTAAGGTGATATCAGGTAGGATTCTCGATTATAAAGTTAGTTACTTTTCTCCCTCCCTTGTAATTAATAAGTATTTTGTGGAGAGGTGCTTTCCAGCTTTCCCATTCCCAATGAAACATCCAATCTATTCATTTATTGATTTGTATCAGTATAGATTAGTCAGTATAGATTTCTATCTTATTATTATCACTATTAATTTTGATGCTAAATAGTTTCAGATTTGACCCATGGGAGCTCTTTCAAACTAGCTTCTATGTTTTTTGACATGTCCCCATCATTTTTGAGAACTTCCTTAGTTTCTGACATAAAGCATGTTCCAGGCTTATCTTATACTTCCCCTACCCCCGGCTTGGGATCATCCATTTCACTGAGGAGTCTTGGTTCCTTTTAGTGGAGAATGGTATTTAGAAACCAAGATATGTGCATATTGCTACTGGGGTATTATATCTCCTAGGCTTTCTCAAAGGACAGAGCTAGGGAGGTATACATGTATACCTGTATACATGTGTGTATACATGTGTGTTTACACACATTTATATTTATGTTTATTTTTATGTCTATTGATGTATATGGGGAACTATGAATTCACACTGTTATCTCCAATTCCAATGCAACACTACAAGGCAAATTCTATTTTTCTACCTTTCTGTATTTGTAACCTCTTTTCCCACAGTGAGAAACCTGACTTCCACTATACTTCGTATATTTACTTGTTTAATCAGTATCCCTGCATGCAATCAACCTCCAATTTCTACTACCAATCCCTGCTTCCCTACTTCTCAGTATGGATGATCTCCTGACCGCACTCAGGCTCCAACAGCCATGCTGGGCTATTACCATATCCACCTCTCCTGTGTGGATATCCTTTTTACCCATCTAGGCTTAGGCAATATGTACCATGCCATCATCCCATATGGATGTCCTCTTCAGCCCTGCTTAGGTTTTTATCCCTAGTTCTAGGCCATTGTGGTTAATCCCCCACTACATGGATGCCTCCTTTGTTTAGCACCAATGAATGGCTTTGTGGCTGAACTGGGTTTTTTTTCTTCCAGTTTTAAGATATAATTGACAGATGGCACTGTATAAGTTTAAGGTTTATAGTATAATAACTTGACATATATATTGTGAAATGATTATCACAATAAATTTAGTTAATATCCAATATCTCATGTGGATACCAAAAAAAAAAATTTTTTTTTCCTTGCAACAAGAACTCTCCTAAAAACATTCAAATATACCATATAACAATGTTAACCATAGTCGTCATGTTATACATTCATCCCTAATGTTTATTTATCTTTTAACTGGAAGTTTGTACCTTTGACCACTTTCATCCAACACTCCCTACCTTTGCCTTTGGTAAACACAAATCTGATTTTTTCTTTTTCTAGGAGTTGTTGTTTTGGTTGGTTTTGTTTTTTAGATTCCACATATAAGCGAAATCATCCAGTATTTGTCTTTCTCTAACTTATTTCACTTAGTGTAATGCCTTCAAGTTCTATCCACGTCATCACAATCTCAAGATTTCCTTTTTTATGGCTGAATTATATCCAAAGGGCTGAATTGCTGAGGAAGGGTAGGAAAGCAAAATAGAAAAGAAGAACCACAATATATTTTAAGCCAGTATCTTATTATTTTATGGAGCATGGATGAGAGAAGGCAGGAACTGGAGCAAGGAAACCATTTGAAAGGCTACTCGACAATGTCAGCTGAGAGATGATGATGAATGATTTAAGGGGCAGGTAGTGGAGTGAAAAAAAAAAGACATTTGGGAAATTGGAATCATTTTCTCTCAGATGACAGTGGGAGGAGCAGGAAAGGTAGAAACCTAGGCATCTTAAGCAACTGATTGAAACATGGTACCCTCCACTAAGACAGGAAGGAATTAGGGTTGAGGGTATAGTGTCCTGAGAAGAATCAATCACAATTTTTAGACATGTCAAGCTTGAGATGTATGTGAGACATTTAAGAGGAGATGTTAAGTAGGTACATGGATATAGGAGTGAACTCAAAGCAGAAGTCTGGGCTGGCAATATAAATTTGGGAGACATGAACATAGAGAAGGAGTTGAGAAAGAGAGAGCATCCAGAATTGAGGACTGAGCATCCTCAGAACCTCGAACAATCAAAATACCAGGAAGAAGAGACAGACCTAGCAATAGAGTTTGAAAAGGAAAGGCCAATGGGTAAGAGAAAAACCAGAAAACCAAAAGTGCTACTACATAACTAAGAGAGGAGCATGCTTTAAGAAGGCAGAAATAATTGATTATATCAAATATGCTGAGAAGACAAACATGAGAATTCAAGCGTCCATTGGCTTCGCCTATGAGGAAGTCGTTGGTGATTTTGACAATGTATTCAATGGAATGGCTGGGGAAGAAATCAGATTGTAGATTAAGTAGTTAAGGAGATACAAGGACATATAAATGTGGTGGGAGATAATGCTTTTGAGAAGTTTGCTCTGAATGACAGGAAAGATAGTAGCATCACTGGAAGAGTGTTTGGGATTGAGAACGAATCATTTTAAGATGGATTTAAGTTTGGAAATCTTAATGGAAAGATTTGTCTTAATGGAAACAATGGTCTCTGAAGCTCCAGCTTTATTAGCTTTACAGTAAATGCACCTCTATCTATGCATTAAATGACCATATTTGCTTATGAGAAGACTTCTTTCACTCCCACACCTACTAATGATGCCCAGAATAGGCTACTTAACATCAGGGTAGGATGTGCTGACACACACTGTTGTGGTTTCTTCAACTTGCCTTCCTTCTCTCATCTCTCACCTCTCTCACCTCAAACATGAGCACGGTTGACCCTAGGACAACATGAGAGTTAGGGGTGCCAACCCCCCTCATACAGTCGAAAATCCATATAGAACTTTTGACTCCCTTAAAACTTAACTACTCATAGCCTACTGTTAACTAGAAGCCTTATTGATTATATAGTCAATTAACA
Source organism: Potos flavus (assembly GCA_028534135.1). Taxonomy (NCBI): domain Eukaryota; kingdom Metazoa; phylum Chordata; class Mammalia; order Carnivora; family Procyonidae; genus Potos; species Potos flavus. Next base: position 100,701,277 of record CM052883.1, read on the forward strand.
TCTATTTTTGTATGTTGTATGTATTATATACGATGTTCTTATGATAAAATAAGCTGGAAAAAAGGGAATATTATTAGGAAAAATCACGAGGAAGAGAAAATACATTTAGAGTACTATATTTATTGAAAAAAATCTGGTTATAAGTGGACCTGTGTAGTTCAGACCTGTGTTGCTCAAGGACCAACTGTACATCATTCCGTAGCTGCTTGTTATTTTCCTAAGAATACCAGTGTCATACCCACACCATATCTCTCTACAGCTTAACTTCCACCCTCTCTAGAAGGGTGCTTTTCAAACTTCTTACCCCACAACTCATAACAAGAAATTTATTTTATATTGTAATCCAATACTCACATATATCAGTGAGAAAGCTTTCACAAAATGCATCTTATTTTTTTATATGCAATGTACTGTAATATTTTCTAGCTGACATCTTGCATATTTCAAAATAATTCTGATTGGGGGACACCCTAGGTGGCTCAGTCAGTTAAGTGTCTGACTCTTGGTTTTGGCTCAGGTCATGATCTCAGGGTCATGGGATCAGCCCGGAACTGGGCTCTGCACTCAGCATGGAGTCTGCTGGAGATTATCTCCCTCTCCCTCTTCCTCTGCTCCTCCCCTGCTTGTACTCTCTCTCTCTCAAATAAATAAATGAAATCTTAAAAAAATAATAATAATTCTGATTGGGCCACACTAAAATGATCTTAGAGCCAGCAGATTGAGAAATACTCTCTAGCTAGTACTGTACCTCTAATGCCATTCTTTGCTCTGTGGCTCCGTCACCCTGGATTACCCTTAACCTCTGCTCTGATTTTGGAGATCATTTTCATCCCTCCCTCCAGTTTAAAATAACATTTTACAAACTTTTATATAAAGCCATCCATTCAATCCTCTGTGCTCTCATGGATTTTGCATTCATATCAGTATGGCAGATATTTTATTCTGCTTTTGATTATAATTAATTATTTAAAATTCAGTACTCTTTACTTGATTGTGAAGTCCTTCAGGGGAAGATTATATCTGATTCTGGCATGGTTGTTTCTATGACTCCTATGGCATCTAGCTCCCAGTACCTTGCGAATTTGTAAAGTTGGAAAAAACAGTAGTGGCTCATAGAGTTGTTATGAGGATTAGGTGAGAGAATACATTTCAGAACTAATGGTATGACTAACACCTCCTATACTTGTTTTATAGCTGAAATAATTGGCTTAGGGTCACACAGGTTGTAATTGGTATAGCCAGGACACAAGCCAAGCCAAGCCCCACATTCCCAGCCTCCGTGCTATTCTCCTAGTGAAGTGCTTCACCTGTAGGATGCACTCAGTAATTGGTGACTACTAAGGGTGTTGGATCAAAAGTGAATGAATGATTTGGCAGAAACTATAGATTATCTGTAATAGCCTTTGTGCCTAGGGATAATTTCATTCATCATTCTGCTATTAGCTCGCTATTTAATCTGCTGTTTTATTTTTCTGTGTGAGTGGCTGTGACTGTATGATTAAAAATCACCAGATCAGGAAAATGAATTTACTGTCTTTAGTAGTCTTAATGACCACATCAGATTAACTGTAAGACTGATTCAACTATGCACAAATTAGATATTAAGATAGATGAAAAGAATCCAATTTGACCAAAAAATGATTTTGAGACTGCATAGATCAAACTAATTTTCTTCCTTTGTGCAATTCAGTTCAATTCAGACCTTCAAATATACAGTGCAAAGCACCACGGGGCATAGCAGGAACATAAGCATCATCCCTTGTTGGCAAGGAGTTCACAGTCCAGTAGGGCTGCGGGTGGAAGGAATAGGATGTCTGTATAAATAACCCTAATATAAGGCAGGGTGAGATCTGCTTCGTGAGGTTTCAAAGAATCCTGAGGTCCCAAGGAGGAATGGATTGTTTCCCCAGTGAGACAGTTGTGGAGTGGAAGAGACATCTTGAAAGATGGGATGGACAAGTGTGATTCTGGTTCTCGAAATGAAGAAGATGTGGGATTTTCCTCATGGCAGACCAGTGGCAATTTCATAGATCTTTAAGTAAAATTCTAGGATTACCTATTAACAGGGCCGTGGGGAGATCAGATATATAATGGGAGCCTGGGGATTATTAAATATCATTGAAGAAGTCATATCTAACTAATCTGATTTTCAGGGTGGAGGGTCATGGTTATTAAACTGGTACAGATGAGAAAAGAGATATATATGGAACAGCCAAATTTCAAGGATAGCCTTGGGGACAAAACAGAAGAAAAATGAGGTACATTAAAATTGATGAATTGAACAATTGTATCCAAAGGATGCTGATTAATAGATAGATGTTACCCTGAAGGACACTCTTTAGTGTCTTTTCATAGGCCTCTAACTTTAACACTGTTTGATTCATGTTTAATCAGAAACTTGAATAAATATATGGAAGACATGTTCATTAATCTGCAGATGAACCAGAGCTGGGAAGGATGGCAAACAAACAGTGACAAAATCAGGACCTAAAACAATCTTCATTAGGTCATTAGGTTGAAATGATGGCCCGAATCTACCAAGATAAAGCTCAGTTATCTTGATCTTGGTGTAAAAATCTAACAGCACATGGAAAAGATGGTAGAGATATGACTTAGTGGCAGCAAAACAGGCTTCTAACTTTAATTAGTTGACTATGATGGACCAGCAATATGACATGATCAGTGAAATTATCACTACCACCACCACCGTCACCACCACCACCACCACCACCACCAACACCACCACCACCACCACCACCACCACAACTACCAGCACCACCACCACCACCATTACCACCACTACCACCACCACCATCACCAACACCATCACCCCTACCACCACCACCATCACCACCAACACCATTACCACTACCATCACCACCACCACCATCACCTCTACCACCACCATCACCACCAACACCATCACCCATACCATCACCACCACCATCACCACCAACACCATTACCACTACCATCACTACCAGCAGCAGCACCACCACCACCACCGTCACTACCAGCACCACCACCACCACTACCACCACTCCCATCACCACCAACACCATTACCCCACCATCACCCACCACCACCATCGCCCCTACCACTACCACCACCATCACCACCACTACCGCCACCAACACCAACACCACCACCATCACCCCTACCATCACCACCACCATCACCCCTACCACCACCACCATCACTACCAGCACCACCACCATCACCACCATCACTAGCACTAGCATCCCACTACTACCACCATCACCAACATCATTACCACCATTACAACAACAACTTAATGAGCTGTGTTCATGGAAAGAATTTCTCTGGAGGAGAAGGGGTAGTTTTATCAATCATATCATAATTAAAGCAATGGTGGCACAGTTCTCTGTGCCATGTGCACAATCTGGAGACTGTTCAGGGGGAGAGCAACTCTCTGGGAGAGAAAAACAAAAAATGTGTTATATTCAGAAAATTTTAAGGCCCTGGAGTGGGTTAGCCTGAAGTAGAGAAGTAGCAGGAATGTGATAAGAGTTTCCAAATAGTCCAAGGGCTGTCATATGGGAAAAGCAGTTTAACTTTTTTATAGAGCTTCAAAAGGCAGAACCAGAATCAGTAACATTAATTATAGGAATATAGATTTCAGCTTATTAAAGAATTTTCACATAGCTAGAGTTGTTTAAAAATGGAAAGCATGGCTCTTGCTGTTTCTTATTGCCAGAGTGTTCAAGTCTGGGCTGATCACTTGTGGGGGTTTGGGCTAGGGCTTCAAGTACTTGATAGGTAGTTTGAGTTTGGCATTTTTAATTCCTAGACTGACATCACTGAACATGGCAGAAATGGGGGGACATGGAGGAGAGGCTGCTGGAACAATCTCACAATCAGCTGGTGGGAGCACCAGAGGAGACTGTTGAGGAGAAGAGGCCATGGAATGATCATCTGGAGGGGGCTGACCCCTGTTCAGGGCTTGGTAATGGGGTAGAGGATGGGAGAAAGGAGACAGTGGTCCCACTGGAGAGACTCCCCCAGTGTTAGGGAGGATGAAGGGAAAGGCAGGTTTTAGTAGGAAATACATGTGGAGAAAAGTCTGATAAGCCCAGAGACTGCAATGGAATTGGAGACACAGGATATAGGTTGAGAGAGGGTGGACAGATCTGAAATGGGGGTGTTGTCTGAATTGGAAAGCCTGAGAGTCCCGGAGCAAGTGGCAGACAAGCTCTGAACCAGGACAGCAATCGTAGGTAGTGAGGATTAAGGAAGCAGGGGTTGGGGGCGCCTGGGTGGCTCAGTGGGTTAAGGCCTCTGCCTTTGGCTCAGGTCATGATCTCAGGGTCCTGGGATCGAGCCCCGCATCGGGATCTCTGCTCAGCGGGGAGCCTGCTTCCCTCTCTCTCTCTCTCTCTGCCTGCCTCTCTGCCTACTTGTGATCTCTCTCTCTGCCAGATAAATTAAAAAAATCGTAAAAAAAAAAAAAAAAAGGAAGCAGGGGTTGGGGGCGCCTGGGTGGCGCAGTCAGTTAAGCCTCCGAATCTTGGTTTCAGCTCAGATCCTGATCTTAGTGATCTGAGATGGAGCCCTGCATCAGGCTCTGCAGAGATTCTGCCTCTTTCTCTCCCTCTCCCTCTACTCCTCCCCCGGCTTGCACTGTCTCTCTCAAATAAATAAATAAAATCTTTAGGAAAAAAAAAAAGCAAGCAGAGGTTAGAAGTTCTGTTTGAGTGCCATACAGGCAAGAAGAGCAAGAGTATTGAGAGGCAGGATCTGGTTACTGGAGAGGCTTCTGGGACCCCCTGCCCCATTCCCGTCTGACCTCAGTCTCCACACAACAGGAAGGCAGGCCCTGCTTTGTAGCAGTTTGCAGAGTGTCCTGAACTCCAGACCTGTGTAACTACTGGAACAGAAACCTGACTTCAGTCCCCCACCCTCTTCTCTTACCGAATTCATATTTGTTCTGCAGGAGTTTGCCATTCCTAGAGGGTTGGTTCCCAGGGCAGCCTGCCCTCAGGCCCTCCCCACCTGTCCCTTTCCCATCTGACTTCAAACAGACACAGACTCCAGAATCTTAAATTCTGGACCTAAGGCAAATTTCAGTGCCTGAAGCACAGATTCTGAGGCAAGAACTCACAAGTGAACAGGATTTTTTTTTTCTTTTCAAAGCATGAGAAATTCTGCCCTAGTATTAGTTGGATTTAATAGCAGGTAGAGGATATTTGTATACCATTCCTCTTAGAAGGGTCTCTGAACATTTTAACACAGATGCGGTCTTCACAAAAGTCCTTGTGCAGTGTATGACTTTGCAAAAGTGCCGCGGGCATGCTGGAAACCATTTAGATGCACTTAAAGAGAAGGTGAATTTCCTTCCCACATTCGATTTGGCCTCCAATTCTTCTTGGCCATAGGGTAGAATTTTCCTAAATAGCCACATTTTGCTTGTCATGGAATCTGAAGTAAGATTACTCTGCATATGACTGTGTAACGTAGTTGTCTTAGACTTTCATACATTTTCTTTAAAATACTGTTTTTCTAGACAGCTCCCATCATTCCTGTGGCCCCAGAGAGTCAAGTTTAGAAGTAAAGAAAGATTATATGAGACTTTTTTTGTCATTTTAATTTGTCTTCAAAAGCTGTTTACGTAAACCCTTCACAAGGGTATTCTGTTCTATATACTGGGCGGGCAGGATGACCGTATTGGCCATTTTTCCTAATGTTATCTCGCTTCCTGCAGAGGAAGGACAATACAAAAGACTCCTTCCTGTCTCTCTTCTGCCTGTGTAGCTTTCCAGGAGAGCTGATCCTTTTCTCCTGTGACCCAGAGTATAATACGTGCAGATGGTACATACCCTCCCCATTACTGTATGTCCGCTGCCTGGCCAGGTGCTCGGCATGTAAGGCTTCGAGTCATATCTATTTATGTTGAGGGAGTTGTACTAGATCAGGTTCTACCCAGAGGAGCATCTTGATTAATCTTGACACCATTTCCATTATTAGATCTGTATGGAGACTAGACTCCTCACAAGACTCCAGTGCGAGAGAAAGGAAATCCGTCCTCTTACTTATTCAGAATTAGAGAGGTCTGAGTTGGAATAAGCCTGATATACACTGTTCCACAGAAAGTGGCTTTGCTGGCCGTGACTTTGAATCATCTTGCGGCTGCCAGGGACCCCGAAGCTGTACACGTAGAAAGAGCCTAATAAGATGGATAACAGGGGAGCAGAAAATCTGATTCGACAGACAAGCCAACCTAATCAGAAAAGAACCACAGAGGCTGAACACAAACCTGCTGTTCTCAGCCGATTGCAGCTAAAAGTCCTTCCCCATGAGCTTCCCCCCCGCCCCACTTAATCTTCATCCATTTTCTTTCTCTCTTGCAATATCCTGGTCTTCGGTTTCTAACAAAGTTGGCCTGTGATAATTGTGATTCTGTTACAAGATGCAAATGCAGTCCTGCGTGCAGGGCTAAAAAGAACATCTGTGTAAATACGTTCGGATGTGTAATCGCATCCCACCTCCAGCCCATAACCTTTGATAGGATTAGCTGAAAGACTAGTACCCAGGTCAGTTTGCACTGACTAAAACCCGTATGAGCCCCTTGTGGGTTAATCAGAGCATCATAATCAGGTTCCCAAGCATGAGAGGTGCGCTCTTTGGGGAGCACTGTGGAGTGAGTGTTCTCTTTGTGCAGAGGGGGTACAGCAACCACAGGTGAGCTTCATGTCTTTCACCACTGGATCATTTTCAGAAATGAACCAAATGCAAAATGATCCAGAAAAGCTGGGAACTAAGCCAAGCAGTGGACCACGGCCAGAGATAGGGAAGTGCCTAGTGTTCTGGTAAGTGCAGGGAGCCCCTAGCCGAGGCAAAGCTACTGACCAGTCTTCTCCACCCAGAGGTGGTGAGGACAGGCTGACCAACCCAGGGAGGTCTTTTTACACACACCCCTATTCCTTGCTTAGTGCATCTTCCACAGCAAAGGGCAAACAGGACATACTGCTTTCCTGGCAATTGAGAGCACTTGGGTCACAAATATCTTGATGACTTGTCAGGCCTCAGTCAACACCCAGCAAGTAGGAGAACCAGTGCCATCATCCAATATCAATGCCCCCCAAAATATTAATTGCAGTATCAATTAACTGAGAGTTAGCCTGAAGGGATCAAGTTCTGAGTGACCTGGGCAACAGCTTGTTCTCTCATGATGTACAGACGTGCTGACTGCAGGGCGTGTGTGCTGAGCTGCCCACCCAGGTGTGGCCTGGAGGGCTGGGTAGAGAGCTGGCTAGAGCTGCCGGTGGGATGCCGTGCTCCTGCTGTCACCATGAGTATTCTCACTGAACTCACTGGAAGCAGATTTGTCTGTGACTTTGGCCCTCTTGATTGAAATCCTGTTTGCAGGGCAGATTCAGCTTTATGGGACTTGAAGCTTACACAATTTCGAGGACTGTCTTTAAGAAAAAGAATACAAAATCTGGTGTAGGAGTTTCTAACAAAATTCAACCTACACCTACTCTGTAAGCTAGCAATTTCACTTCTAGGTATAAACCCAAGAGAAAGTTAGCATATGTCCATAAAAAGATAAGCACAAGAATATTCATAGAAGCTTTATTCATAATAGCCCCAAACTGGAAACAGCCCTAACATCCATCAACAGACTAATGCATAAACAAAAGAGGTACATCATATATCGGAATACTTCTCAGCAGTAGAAAAGAATGAGCTGCTGGTACACGTCATAACACGGATGAATTTTGTGTACATTATACAAGCGAAAGAAGCCAGATAAATGATTCCATTTATATGATGTTCTAAAATAGGCAAAGTTAATCTATGGCTCTATTAGAATGACAAATTTTTAAAATTTTTGAACTCTGGTGGGAGTGCAAAATGGAGCAGGCACTTTGGAAAACAGTTTGACAGCTTCTTATAAAGTTAAGCACACCCTTCCCACACAACTCAGTGATCCCACTCCTTGTTATTTACCCAAGTGAAATGAAAACTCTATTCACATAAAACCCTGTACATGGTAAATGTTTAGCGTGGTTTTATTCATAATAGCCCCAAACTGAAAACAATCCAAATGTCCTTCCTCTGGGGAATGGATGAGCGAACGGTGACATGCCCATATAATGGAATGCAATCCAGCAATGAGAAGGGAGCGAATTACTGCTGAATGCCACAATGTGGGGCAAGTTGACGTGCTCTGTGTTCATGAAAGGAACCACATCCAAAAGGCTGCATACATCCTCCATGCTTCCATTTACATTACATTATAGAGAAACCAGATCAATGGCTGCAAGAGGCTGAGGATACAGGGAGGGACTGGCTACAAGGGGAAATTTCCATGGGGTAGATTTGGGGAGGAGCGGGAAATGTTCTTTATCTTGATTATGGTGGTGGTTATACAACTCTGTTCTTTTATCAAAAGCTCTCAGAATTATGGCCTTTACTTTCTGGATATTTCTTCTTCAGCAGAGATTGTAAATGGGAGAGAAACAATGGGAAAGAAACAATGGGAGGGGGAAGTCAACGAATTAGACACAGGGAAATATCCATCAGGAGATGTAGCATGAGCATCCACATGGCACTCCTTCTCATCTCTTAAAATCAGATTTGCAAGGCTGACAATACTAAGTAAGTGTCCTTTTCTCTCAAAAATTTTACCTCATGACTTGGTCACCTGGATATCTACTTATTAGGCTATGGAAATTACCCTTTGGCTGAGAGACACCTGACTCTAAGGGAAGTAATTTCTTTTATTAGTCAAGTTAGACTAAGTTGAGGTAAAAAATAGACCAAACACTCAGTGGCTCGATACAGTAGAAGTTAGCTGGTGCTCAGCCGATGACCACTTTGAATAAGAAGGGATTCCATTAAGTGAGAGCTAGGTGTGTGTCAGGAAAAAAGGGAAAATGGATTTTTGGTAGACAGTTAGCAGTCTCTTTCATATTCTGCCACCAACCAAAATGGAAAATATCTTCAGCTGCTTTGCTTATTGAGGATTTGGTTTAAATTTGGCAGCTGTTCACTTCTCTGTTTTTACCAATGTTTTTGATCGAAGGATAAAGATTAGGGGCAAAGAAAGTGAAAAACTTGCAGAGAAGGTTCAATGGTGAAGGATCTTATAATTATGGGCTTGAAAGAGGCTAAGGAAATTATTTGTGGGTTATGATGACATAGGTCTCTTTCTTCTTTGTGATTGTAAATAAGGGATAAGGGTTGAAAAATTATTGGTCAGGCTAAATTTTTATTTGATACAATATTTAATATGCAAAGAACTATTAGGTGTAGCTACTTTTGAGTTGACCTGTACTTAGATGGCGTAATAGAATGAAATCTTCTGAACACTAAGGTGCTAATCAGTGAGAACTTTCTAGGCTTTGCACATGGTTTTTTAAAATGTCAAATGCATTTCAGTATGAGCAAGGGGAAGGCAATGGCTCTGGGGAAAAGTACTCCAAAGGAGAGACAGAGGCCAAATACTCAGACATTGATTTGGAACAATCCTAATAACAATCAGTGACAATATATAGTGAACAAGTATTATTGTAGCCAAAGAACAAAATGTAGGCCATCATGACCAGGAACAGTGGGAACAAAATATGGAATATTACCCTGTCTTTGCACCAAAATGTGGAAGTCCACAGCCAGGGTCCTGTGGGGAGTGCAAGAAAGACGTAATGCTGCCTGGGAAGGCACAGTTAAGGACAAGTAGGTGAGCAAGGAAAGAAAAATATAGCTCTGTGAATGTAAGCTGCAACAAAAGAAAGTACAAGTCTTTAGTCGTCAGAAGAAAGTGCTCAATAAATGTTTATTAAATAAATACATAAATAACCAAATCCTATAGGATATGGGGCATAGATTTATTCACTGGCTACCAGCAGTAGGTATAAAGAGATACATTTAGCACACTCACAAAAAAGGAATACATATTTTACACAATAGTAAACCTAAGGAACTTATTTCCTTGAGAGGCAGAACATGAAGAAATCAGTAGGGCTGAGAATGTATAAATAAACTCATGGATAATATATTACTAATGGCTACTTTAGGAAATGAGGGATGCTTGAGGGTTATCTTTTGAGACTGCCACTAAACTGTAATGTAACCTGGGGAAAGTTCTCCAAACTATGCTTTTCTTTTGTTGTTTTGTTTTATTTTATTTTTTTTATAATGTTCAATTAGCCAACTTATAATACATCATTAGTTTTTGATGTAGTATTCAATGATTCATTAGTTGCATCTAGCACCCAGTGCTAATCACCACACCTGCCCTCCTTACAAACTGCTTTTCTACAAATTGTCCATCGATGTCACTGTCAGAAAGAGAATGATGGGATAAGCCTGACATGGAAACAGGCAGTTGTCTCTCTTCAGCATTCCTGGGTCGAGTCTGAGGCCGATCGAGGAACAACACTCTAGGATTGATGACCACAAAAAGATGTCTATGATAATGGAGGGGTGAGGCTACTCAAGAATTGTCCGTGTGCCCATCTGTGTTGTAAGACTGTCCCAGGAATAATCACGATAGAGCTTCTCCGGGCTGGGGGTGTGGGGTAGAGATTAATTTGTGTTCAGAACATTGAGAGTGAAGGCCCTAGTTATTTTTGGCTGCTGTGTCTTCCAGGAGTAGAAGGTTGAATGGGGAAGGAAGCAGAAGGTAGAGAGAAAAGAGGGGCAAAGGCACTTGGAGCACCGCCCCCCCCCCACCAGCCTAGTACACCCAGCTTTTGTGCCAGAGAACTAACCCCTCAAAGTAGTGTTGCCATTTCCTACAAGTAGAACAATGCACGTGAGCCCCCCTAACCCCCCCAATCCCTGCCCATGGAGCACACACATTGGGAGAAAGTGCGTGTGGTGTCCTGGAGGAGCTGGGGTACAAATGTGAGAACAAGGAAATGAACCCAGTCTGTCCGCATAGCTCTGCTGACATCCTTTGAAATCGGGTTTCCGTTCTGAGATTTCCTCTTTGATCTCTCAGGTGAAAAGTCTGGTCCCCACAATGCACAAATCCCCTATGCTAGGGTAGTGGGCCGTTTATCCAGTTACTCTGCTGGGCATCTTTTCTCAGGACAAAGGTGCCAGCAATGCTTGCCAGCTGACCGACCCCAGGCTTTCCTGGCATGAGCGATATTGTGTCACTTGAACATGAGCATCCCTTGGATGCTGTATCATGTGGACAGATGTGCTTTTCCTCTCTCTGCTCTGGGCTTATTTCTGTTTGTTCTTTGCTTTTCTCTCTGTGCACCTGTGTCTCCTTTTCCCTCCCTCCCCTTCTGCCTGCCCTCTCTCTATTGCTTGCTCACCCAGGACATTTTTCAGTCTACAAAATGTAGCAACACATTTATTACCCCTGGGTAACTCCACAAACAATCAAGAAAATGCTTTTCAGCATGATGAAGTGTCATGAGCAATGGATGTATAGCAAAATAAATTACTCTATAAATGAAGAAAAACATTTCACTAATGCAGAGTCCAGGAATATCTGAAGGTAACAATTTACTTCAATTAACAATGATTTAGGAGGAAAAAAAACCCTCATGAGTCAAAACCTGATATTTACTAAGAGTTTCAGACTTACAGAGGGCAATTATTCAGCAGGTAGTCTTGTTAGGAGGGAGACAGGCTGCCACCACTGAAGGCCTGCTCATCCTTTATATCAGATAATGTTCTGTGACCCCAGGCCTGGGTTGATGCACCCTTGATTCTCATTAAGGTGCATAACTTTATCTTGCATTTAGCACATTGTTTTGGGATTGCCATTTCATGCACATGCACCCAGTCTGACCAGATTGCAAGCATTTTGAAGAGTAGGTAGGGCTTTGGATGATCTGAGATCTGCATCCTGGGCACCTGCAACAAAGTCCTCAACATCATGGACAATTAATACATTTTTGATGAATAAATGAGTGGATGGATGGATGAATAATTGATACTGACCCCCAAACCTTGACTGATCTCTGAGATGGCAGGATGCAAAATCCAGTGTGTAGTTTCATGGCTCCTTCTGACCTGAGATGCAGGCCAGGCCAAGTGGTCTGTGAAATCAGTTAGCTATCATGGATTGCCTTTTGATGGCCTCCAGGCCAACTTCACATAGCTGGGCTCAGCAGTAATCTTTTACCATGAGCTCATGCACTGTCATTATAGCACTGTGTCACCTTCATGTCTGCTTGAATATCATCTTCACCACAAGGCCCCTCTACCACCCTATTTCTAGTTGTCCCTGCCCCAGCCAGTCAGATTCCTCATTCCTCTTACCCTGCTCCCCATCTTCTTCTGTGGCTCTTACTCCTTCTAATGTACTGAGTAATTTATTTATTCATTCTGTTTGTTTTTTGCTGTTGTATCACTCTATTTATATTACTGTACTATATTTATTTATAATAAGTATACAAAATTATTATATTTGTATTACTGTAATTATATTTCACTAGAACATAAGTCCCACTATGTGCTTGGCACATAGTAGGCACAAAAATAAATGTGTGCTAAATGAATGAAAGCTACCTTGTAGCACTGGCTTAGGAGATATAAACTGCAGCCTAAAGCAGTGGATTTTTTTGTCTGTGTCCTTTGGAAAAATAGACTTCCACTGAGATATCTGTGGCTGAGGGAAACTGAAAGAAGATAAATGGGCAGGGTTTAGGGGATCCTCCCTTGACACAGCTACTCTTCTCTGTTTTATACATTTAAGTTTTATAAAATATTTCTTTTGAGAAAGAAGTTCTATTTCTTTTAAGAAAACATGTTTCACTCAACTCTTTGCCCCCTGAGGAGGAAGCTGAGAGCTGAGAGTTTTTGTGCACTTGCTCTGTGCTGAGTAGGGGAGGATCCATGACATCTCCCAGCCTGAGGCACCATCCCTGTCTTCCCTCAGGCATATAGACTATGCAAAACCCATCAGAGCTCAGGCAGTACATAGGCCAGTCCTCTGGGGAGCCCCTCAGAAAAGTTGAGGTGCTAGACACATGTATGGATGCCTTCCTTCCCGTAGGTGAAGTGAGAGTGATATATGTGTAGAATGGAATACCATTCAGCCTTTAAAAAGAAGGAAATTCTGCCATATGTGACAAATTGGATGAAAGTTGGGGATATTATGTGAAGTGAAGTAAGCCAGACACAGAAGAACAAATTCTGCATGATTTCACTCATATGAGGTGATCTAATATAGCCAAGTTCACAGAATCAAGAGTGGAATGGTGGTCACCAGGGGTTTGGAGAGGTAGAAATGGGGAGCTAAAAATTAAGAGGCATAAAGTTTCAGTTAAGTAAGATGAGTAAATTCTAGAGACCTTATTATACACTTAAATTTTTGTTAAGAGGGTAGCTCTCATGTTAAGTGTTCCTATCACAATGAGATAATTTTTTTTTAAAGGAAACATGTTTGAAACCCACTGATTTATACATCTTTTTGCATGTATGGGTCTTTAGGCCAGCAACAACATCATTGCATGGGAACTTATTAGAAATGCAGAATCTCAGGCCCCATCCCAGACCTACTGAGTGAAAATCTATATTTTAACAAGACCCCCAGGTGATTCGAAGCCACCTAGAAGGACTGTGTTTTTGGTGCTGTAGTTCCTCCCTCTCCCTGGAGTGCTATGAATGCATTGGCAGCTAGATGTGGCTTGGGCTGTCTTTCTTGAGGTACAGTTAGTAATTAATCAGACTGATGCCAAAGTTGGGTAGATGGACCAGGCAAAGAGGGAGGAAGCAGGGCACGTGCACACCCCACACTTGAGATTATTAGACTTGACTAGCTGACTGCATGCCCAGGACTGGATTATTTGGCTAAAGACAGAGTGAGGGCACAAGTAATTGAAATATACCGTATTCCCTGAACTTCATTCCGGCCAATACTTTCAACCTGTTCCTGTAATAAATCTTCTACCATTGCAGCTAGCAAGAGGTAAAATGAATGGAATTAAGTTTCGGCTCCTTTCTCAGCTCCTTTGCCAGGTAGAATTACTAACAAGCAATGACATATCTAGAAACTAGGCAACAGAAAACAAAACAAAACAAAAAAGAAGACAAAAAGAGAAAAAAAAGCAGAGGGCCTGTAAAATCCAAAAACTTGATAACCAAGTTATGGCTTCTGAAAAAGGAAGAGCTGATTACACATTAATTTGAAAGTATATACCCCTTCAAAAGTCAAGCCTTATTAATTACACTTGAAAAAAGTTTAATAAGGCAGCCTAGCTTTTACTCACAGTGTATTTTTAAGCCGCATGCTATCAAATAGGAAGACACTTTCATATTTCTTGGGCATGCGCAAGAGATCCTATCAATACCTTTCAGCTCCATTTTATTTTCCTGTAACTTAGGGTTGTGGTTTTTGATGAGTGATTTGTCATCTTCCTATATGATTTTGATCATATCATTTAGTAGTACTGTCAGAGAGCACTTAGGTGGTTTAGCTCTGAAACTACCCATTGAGAGATGAATAAAAAGTCAGCGACATTATCCACATCATTAGCTTATGTAATAAAAAGTGATTAAATACAACTAGCTTTCAAATACATGTAAAATAGATCTAGCAGAAAGTATAAATTTTTATAATGTTTATGTTCTGCTTGGATTGAATTACCTTAAATAACAGAAAATCACCATCCTACCTCATTTGATACCTATCAACACTGAGGTCATTATTGGATTATGAAAATTTTGCAAGAAAGGTTGGACAATGCTATAATTTACATTGCCAGCATTGTTACACATCCTTTTGGATAAGTCCCCCCAAAGCGGACCAGTTGTATCTTCAACAAATAGGAATTAGAGCACGTGCTTTTAGGCTGCTGGAGGTGGGAGTAGGGTGATAATGAGAGAGGGAAAGATAAACTTATCATTTAAGAAATACATATGTTTTTGTATCACCAAAAGATTTGGTGAGTTAGATGTGGGTGTTTTCCCTCTCTGATTTTAGCAACTACCAGAAATTATCTGGAATTTCCATCTCGTTTCCACATCCCTGGCCTTCTTTGAATGGAGGTTCTAGAGAGGGAGGACCCAGGGACTGTGGGTTTGGACTCCACATCTGGAATACTTCCCAGGTGGCTGAGTCATACCTCAGTCATACTGAAGCCATTTGGAAGGCTACCAAGTCTCTGTTCCCTAATTATCATCAGGAACTCCTTGGAACATTTATGAACCATGTTCAACAAAAATCAGCATTGGTCATACCTCCTCATTCAAAAGTTGTGTCTAGATTTGGGTTTTTGAAATTTATTCCATTTATTGTACATTTTCACCACGGAATTATATTAAATTCTCACAACCAAGACTTTTCAGTTTTTATCCTCATTCATCTCTTAGCATCATCTAAATCATCTATTCATGCCGATCACCCCTTCCTCTTTGAAACACTCTTTCTCTGGTTTCTGCTATGTGGAATTATGGTGATGTTCTTTTGTTTCTCTGACCAACCCTCTCACTCTCCTTCTCTTTTAGTAGTTCAATTTGATTGTTAAACATTGCTGTCCTGCAAATTCACAGAGGTCATCAGTCTCAGTCCTAGGTTGGTTCTACTCACTTCTTACTCTATTCTTTCTCCCTAATCAGTCTTGTTCCCTGCATGACTTCAATGACTGTCTATTGATAATGATGCCTAAGTTATTATCTCCAGTTCAAACCTATTTACTGGGGCACACAGTCTTGTGTGTATGTACAACTTTCTTCTCAATTGCTCTGCTTGGATTTTAACAAACACCATTTATCCCCTCACAATAGATTTGTCTTCTATCCCATTCAAAGGTACCACAATTCAATAAAAGTGACCAGAAAATGAAGCATATCACTTGACATCTGCCTCTCCCTCACCACCCATATTCAATCATCACCAAGTTATCACTTTATCACTAAAATCTCTTTCAGATGTCTCCAGTTATGCTGTTACCACTCTAGTCCAAGTTTTTCTCTTCCACCAGGATTATTTTGATTGAACAAATCATTTTTCATACTATAGCTAGAGTGATCTTTTAAAAGTGCAAATCTGATCATGACTGTCCTTGTTCAATAGCTCCGTATTGTTCTTAGGTTAAGGACCAAGCATCCCAACTGTACCTACAAGGTTTATTCAAACTCACCTCCTAGGGCTCAGCCAGTCTCATCCTTTCCAGATTTACGCCTAAGTTCGGCCACAGAAGCCTCAGTTCTTCACCTGTTCCATACTCCTTCTTTTCTCAGGTCTTTTTCCAGTTTTTCTTCATGAAATTCAGTTCTCCCTCTTTCTGCCTTCCTAAAATATTTAAGATTTTGTCTTGAACTTGATCTCTTCTCTTTTCACTTTGTCACTCAGCACTTAACCACTCTTGAAGTGTTCCGGTAATCATTTCTGCGCAGACAATACCCAAATATACATCTTTTAAGGCTGCAAATGGCATGTACAATAATGGATATTTATACCCAGATGTTTTATAAATGTCTTAACTTCAATATGCCCCAAATTCATCTTCCCTCCACAACTGTTCCTCTTCATGTTCTCTATACCCCGGTAATCACATCGTTGGTCTTAAAACTACTTACTTTTTAAAGTAATATCTTTATTGAGATATAATTCATTTACCATAAAATTCACTCATTTAAAGTGTGCAATTCATTGGTTTTTGGTATATTCATAGTTATGCAATCATCACTACTATCTAATTTTAGAACAATTTCATTGCCCCCAAAAAATACCCCAAACCCACTTACAATCACTCTCCCCACCCTGCCCTGCCCCCAACCCCTAGAAACTATTAGTCTACTTTCTGTCTCCATGGATTTGCCTATTCTAGACACTTCAAATAAGTAGAATCATATGATTTGTAATTTTTGTGTCTGTCTTCTTTCATTTAGCATAATGTTTTCAAGGCTCATCCACGTCGTAGCATGGTTTAGTACTTTGTTACTTTTTATAGATGATTAATATTCCATTATATGGATATACCACATTTCTTTATCCATTCATCAACTGATGGATATCTGAGTTGTTTCCACTTTGGGCTGTTATGAATGATGATGCTGTAAACACTCCTGTATAGGTTTTTGTGTGGATATATTTTTTTCAGTTCTCTTGAGTGTATTCCTAGGAGTGGAATTGCTGAGTCTTTCAAAGCTTCTCTTCTTTCCCTGTTTCTCCTAAATTTAGCTCTTCCTGTATCAAATTAATAAAAGACAAATTTTTTAAAAAGAGCCAAATTAAATCTCTAATTCTGTCACTCAAGTTGTCAAAAATCCCTCAATGACTTCTCAGTGACAACTAAATTAAGCCAAACTCATTGGATGGACATTAGTAGCCTTGCCTAATGTGGTCCTTGCCGAATATTTTGGTCTCAACTCCAACTACTATAGTATAAAAGTTGACTTATTTGTAAAGTCTTTTCTGAACAATCTCAACCACACCCCAAGTTAAAACTTTACTAATTCTTTTCTAGAACTTCCATAAGCACATCTGTTTGTATCAGGATATAAGTCCTAGAACAGTGTGCAGGTTCAAGGACAATGCACATGGTAGGTACTCAATAAATATATATCGAATGAATGAAAAAGATATATAAATGTAAAGTATTTGTTATCATGCCTCTTTCCCATGTGTTCATCAAATTCATTCAACCCCACTTACTGGGCAGCAAACCTTCTGAGGGAAAGGGCTGTATCTCAGCCATCCTTGAGTCCCCAACTGGTAATAGTAATTGGCATACACTAAGTTTTTAATAAATACTTTTGAAACAACTGAATCAATCTATCAATCAAACCTTGAACTGTTCCCTAGTTTTGGGACGTGCCTTGAACTCATTCTTTTACTGTCTTGTCTTTGAGAACACCTTTTCTTCTGTCTGAAATGCCATGTCTCTCTCTCCTAAAAGGCCATGTCAAATAATACCTCCTCTATTATATCTTTTCTTCCCTTAGTCCAGTAAGAAATAATCTCACAACACTCATATAGCAGTTTATTAGTAACTCTCTCATGGAAAATCCTATCCTGCCTTCCCTCGCAGACATCTTTGACCTCCTCTTATATAACACCTCCCCCAGTTAGCACTTCCCTTAGTTATAAGCCATGTAAGAGGAAGGAATATGTATTATTTCCAGAAGACTGCTCTATACAGAAATAGATACTTAAGGATGGAAGTAGGAAATAGAGTTAACTGATTGGTTGAACTTAAGGGGATACAATAGAATTCTTGCTTTTTTCCACTTTGAGCTTTCCCATTTCAGTATTTGATACCATTAAATAAATTCTGAGAATACCCCTTGATTCCTCTCCATTCCTTTTCAACATATCCATCCTATTAGCAAGTTCTATTGCTTATAATCCAGAGTAGATCCTGAACCCTTTCATTTTTCTTTATCACCTTGGCTAACATCTTCATCCAAACTGCCACCATCCTTTATCTACTGTAATAACCTTCAACTGGTCTCTTTTCTTTCACTCTTGTATCCCTATAAGACTAAATTTGTATATTATTTGCATATTATTAAATGTATGTTAAATTTAATATTTAAAAATATACATCAGATTTATGGCTTTTATTATGGCACTTAGATTAAATATAAACTCCAATGAGTGGCCAGACTCCATCCTCTCGAGGTTCTCATGTCCTTACAGTCTTGCCCTTGCTTACCATCTGCCAGTGATACTGGCCTGGAGGACTAGGGGGAAATTGTATTTTACTTCCCATCCTGCTAAAAAGTGTAATTTAGAACAAGTCTCTTTACCTATGGGACTCAGTCACTTATTTCTAGAATGAAGGGAGTAAACACAGTGGTCGTGAATGATCCTTTTAATTTAATTATCTTCAGAGTTCCTGAGTCACTTGTTTCTATGGATTATTAGTAGGAATCATTTTTTAAAAAATTTTTTCTTGAATGAATGTGATGCATAACATTCTGTAAATTTAAGGTTTATAGTGTATTACTTTGATTCATATAATATTGTAATATAATTGTCAATGTACTGATATTTGTCACATTAAATAATTACATTATTATCTATATTAATTTAATGTGAATTAGATCTTCATGGCTTATTTAATACTTGTTACAAGTTTGTACCCTTAAACACCATTGGCCTTACCACACTCATACATATCCACACCCCCATTCCCTCATAACCACCATTGTACTGTTTATTACATGTTTAACATTTTTAGATTCCGTATATAAATGGCATCGCACAGTACTTGTTTTTCTCTGACTCATCTTGTTTAGCATAATATATTAGGTCCACAAATTGGAAGATATCTTCCTTTCTCTTGTTGTGTAATATTGTACTGTGTATATGTACCACATCCTTTTTATCCATTCACCCATTGATGGGTACTTGGGGTGTTTCCATAGTTTGGCAATTATGAAAAATGTTGAAATAACATGAAAGTGAAGATATCTTGTAGAAATTCTGTTTTAATTTCCTTTGTGAAAATACCCAGAAGTGGAATTGCTGGATCATATAGTAAAACTATTTTTAATTTTTTGAGGAACCTCTATATTGTGTTCATAGAGGTTGGGCCATTTACATTCCCACCAACAATGTATGAGTTCCCTTTCCACCATATTCTTGCTGGCACCTGTTGTGTCTTGTCTTCTTGATGATAGCCATTCTAACAGGTAGGAGGTGGTTTCTCATTGTGGGAGTAATTTGCAATTTCCCTAAGGATTAGTAATGTCGAGCATCATTTCATGTGCATGTTCGTCATTATTCTATATTAGGAAAATGCAATTTTTATTTTTTAATGTATATTATTGAAGTATCGTTGAAAAACAATGTTATATTAGTTTCAGATGTACAACATAGTGATTCAACAATTCTACACATTACACCCTCACCATGAAAAGTGAAGTTACATTTGTCACCATACAACGTTATTACAGTACTGTTGACTATATTCCCTATGCTGTACATTTAATCCCCATTATTTACTTATTTTAAAACTAGAAGTTTGTATCTTTTAAACCACTTCACTACTTTGGCCATCTCTCCACTTGTCTTCCCTCTGACAACTACCAATTTGTTCTCTGTATCTATGAATCTTTTTTTTTTTTCTTTTTGGCTTTTTGCTTGCTTGTTTGTTCATTTGTTAAGTTCCACATATAAGTGAAGTCATTTGGTATTTGTCCTTCTCTGACATATTTCACTGAGCATAATATCTTCTGGGTCCATCTATGTTATTGCAAAGGGCAAGACTTCATTCTTTATGGCTGAGTAATATTCCATCGTGTGTGTGTGTATACAGTGCACACACATGTTCTTTATTCATTCATCGATCAATAGACACGTTGCTTCCATAACTTGGCTATTGTAAATAATGCTACAGTGAACATAGGGGCACATATATCTTTTTAAATTACCACTTTTATTTCACTGGGTAAATACCCAACAGTGGAATTTCTGGATTGTCTGGTTTTTCTCTTTTTAATTTTTTGAGGAACCTCCATACTGTTTTCCACAGTGCTTCCACCGGTTTACATTCCCAACCAACAGAGCATAAGGATTCCCTTTTCTCCACATCTCTCCAACACTTGTTTCTTTTCACTTTGATTCTAGCCATTCTGACTGATGTGAGAATGCTGAAGTATGAATTTATGAATATCAGAGTTATGGAATGCTTGTTTTGTCATTTTTGTAATGATCTTCAAATTTTCTCCAACAAAAGCAAGATATCTCAATGGGAAATTTCAGAAAATGTCCTCGTTTTGGCAAAATCACAAACACACACACACACACACACACACACACACACACAAACACACACAAAAGCAGAGGTAAAACTATATATCATTAAAACAACACCAAAAATGAAGTTGTGCACTATATATGTGTGATTCCAATTACTCACTGATTGAGAAATGAAGAGCGAGGTAGGAGATACTATATATTTTAGGGAGAATTTTTGGAGGTTGCTCAAGTCATGACATAAAGCACTCTGGAGCCCTCTGTTGTGTTACATGTTGTACTCACAGGAAGAAGATTGTTAGGGTCAGGAAAATGATCTGGAGGTAGTGATGATTTGTGAATACAAATATACCTAACAGACAGGATAGAGAAGCATTCCAAGTAAAGGAGAGCAGAAATTCCAAGGGAAAGCTTTAAGGTATGAATAAATATATTGGGAATGCTGCCATGCAGGGTGGCCTGAAGGCTATTAGAAGATTAACTGAAAGGTAGGCAGGAGGCTGATGACGACAGAGGGCCTCGTGCACCATGCTGATGACTTTGGATGTCACCATTTAGGGTGGTGATTTCTAAAGAAATTCTGTGGGGCTCTGGATATTTCCCTAGAAGGGGAAACTGTGAAGGACAATACGGGTATAGAAGAGGCTTCCAACGTTCTCCCACTGTTCAACCAAGGCTTACAATAAGAATTATATTTTATTTTTTATTTGTTTTATATTATTTTATTTCTTTATGCCCTCATGTAAGTATGCAAATAAAAGTTTGCAAGTCTAAAATGATTAAAAAACTACTAGAAGCAAAAGCAAACAAAACCATACTGGAGGCAAAAGAAAGCTATGGAAGGATTTTGGGTAAGACAGAATCTGGTGCGTTTTAGAAAAATCGCTCTCGGTCCAGATTAGAATATCTG
>CM052883.1:100723326-100735494 GCA_028534135.1 Potos flavus
CATGCTGTTGCAGATGGTAAGATCTCATTTTTTGTTAGGGCTGAGTAATACTCCATTGTATGTATACACCACACCTTCTTTTATTCATTCATCTGTGGATGGACACTTGGGTTGCTTCCATATCTTGGCTATTATAAATAATGCTGCAGTGAACAGAAGAGTGTCTATATCTTTTCGAATTAGGCTTTGGGGTATTTTTGGGGGGGGGGAGGAGTGGGTTAACACCCAGTAGTAGAATTACTGGATCATTTGGTAATTCTATTTTTTATTTTTTGAGGAACATCTATAGTGTTTTACGCAGTGGCTTCACCAGTTTGCATTCATACCAACAGTGCACAAAGGTTTCTTTTCCTCCACATTCTTGCCAACACTTGTTATTTCTTGTTTCTGATTGTAGCCATTCTGACAGGTATAATGTGATATCTCACTGTAATTTTCATTTTACTTTCCCTGATGACCAGTGATGTTGAGCATCTTTTCATGTGTGTCTGTGGAAAAATGTCTATTCAGGTCTGCTGCGCAGTTTTAATTGGATTCATTTGAAATTTTTTTGGTGTGAGTTGTAAAAGTTCTTTATATGTTTTGGATAATAACCTTTTATTGGATATATCACTTGCAAATATCTTCTCCCATTCATAGGTTGTCCTTTTGCTTTGTTGATGTTTCTTTTCTCTGTGTGAAACCTTTTTATTTTGGTGTAGTAGCAATAGTTCAATTTTGCTTTTGTTTCCCTTGCCTTAGGACACATACCTAGAAAAATGTTTCTACAACGGATGTTAAAGACATTACTGCCTATGTTTTCTTCTAGGAGTTTTATGGTTTCAGGTCTCACGTTTATGTCTTTAATCCATTTAGAGTTTGTTTCTGCGTGTGATGTGAGGAAGTGGTCCAGTTTCATTTGTTTTGCATGTAGGTGTCCAGTTTTCCAGCACAGTTTATTGAAGATACTGTCTTTTCCCTATTGTATATTTTTGTCTGTTTAATAATAGGTTAATTGACCATGTACATGTGCATTTAATCGTGGGCTCTCTACTCTGTAGCACTGATCTAAGTGTCTTTTTTTTTTTTTTTTGGCCACTGCCATATTGTCTTGATAACCACAGCTTTGTAATATATCTTAAATTCTGGGATCGTGTTACCTCTAGCTTTGTTCTTCCTCAAGATTGCTTTGGTTATTTGGAGTTTTTTTGTGGTTACATACAAATTTTGGACTATTTGTGGGGCGCCTGAGTGGCTCAGTCAGTTAAGCGTCTGTCCTCAGCTCAGGGCATAATCCCAGAGTCCTGGGATAGAGCTCCCGGGCTCCCTGCTCAGTGGGAAGCCTGCCTCTCTTTCTCACACTCCCCTTGCTTGTGTTCCCTCTCTCACTGTCTCTCTCTGTCAAATAAATAAGTAAAATCTGTAAAAAAAATTTTGGACTATTCTAGTTCTGTAAAAAAAAAAAAAAAATGTTGGTGTCTTAAGAAGGATTGCATTAAATCTGTAAATTGCTTTGGATAGTATAGACATCTTAGCAATATTTGTTCTTCCAATTCCTGAGCATTGAATATCAGTCCAGTTGTTTGTGGCACCTTCTGTTTCTTTCATCAGTGTTTCATAGTTTTCAGAGTACAAGTCTTTCAGCTCCTTTTTGGTGCAATTCTAAATGGGAAAGTTTTCTTATTTTCTCTTTCTGTTGCTTCATTATTAGCATATAGGAATGTGACAGATTTCATCTATTAATTTTGTATCCTGCAACTTCACTGAATTCATTAGTTGTGGTAGTGTTTTGGTGGAGTCTTTAGGGTTTTCTCTGTAATATCTTGTCATCTGCAAATAGTTTTACTTCTTCCTGATTGATTTGGATATCTTTTATTTCTTCAGTTGTCTGATTGCTGTGGCTAAGACTTCCACTACTATATTCAATGAAACTGGTGAGAGATTTATCCTTCCATTGTTTTTGATCTTAGAGGGAAAGCTCTCAGTTTTTTACCAGTGAGTATGAAGTTAGCTATGCATTCTTCTTATATGGCCTTTATTATTTTGAGGTATGTTCCCTCTAAACCTACTTTGTTGAGGGTTTTTATCATGAATGTTTTGTTTGTTTTGCATCTATTGAGGTGATCATATGATATTTGCCTTTTCTCTGTTATTGTGATGTATAACTTTGATTTGTGAATAGTGAACCACCCTTGTGTCCTGGAATAAATCCCTCTTGATCATTATGAATGATTTTTTAATGCATTTCTGGATTCAGTTCACTAGTATTTTATTGAGGATTTTTGCATTATGTTCATCCGAGATATGGCCTCTAGTTGTTGTTGTGTTGTTTTTGTAGTGTCTCTCTCTAGCTGATTGTCAGGATTTTGCTGGCCTCCTGGAAGAATAGGTATTAGCCCTTTAACTGTGTGGTAGAATTTACCTGTGAAGCCATCTAGTCCTGAATTTTTATTTATTGGAAGTTTGTTTTTGTTTTTGTTTTACTGATTCAGTATGATTGCTAGTAATTTATTCAAATTTTCTCTGTTTTTTCCTGATTCAGTTTTGGAAAGTTGTATGTTCATGGAAACATACATTTCTACTAGGTTGTCCAATTTGTTGGTATATAATCTTTCATAATCTCTCACATCCTTCGTATTTTGGGGTGTCAGTTATTTCTCCTACTTCTTTTCTGATTTTACTTGAGTCCTTTCTTTTTTTTTTTTTCCATTAGTCTGGGTCAATGTCTATCAATTTTTTTCATCTTTCCAGAGAAACTGCTCCTGTTTTTATTGCTCTATTCTCTTGTTTATTGCTCTATTCTCTTGTTTTTGTTAGTCTCTATTTCATTTATTTCTCTTCTAATCTTTATTATTTCTTCTACCAGTTTGTGCTTTCTTCATTCTTCTTCTAGTTCCTATAGGTTATTTGAGATTTTTCTTGGTTTTGGGGTAGGCTTGTATTTCTACAATCTTTCCTCTTAGAATAGCTTTTGCTGCATTCCAAAGATTCTGGACAGTTTTCTCATTTTCTTTTGTCTCCAAGTATATTTTGGTTTTCTCTTTGATTCCTTGGTTGATGCATTCACTGTTTAGTAGCATGTTATTTAGGTTCCATATATTTGTGTTCTTTCCAGATTTTCTCTTGTGATTTCTAGTTTCATATCATTGTGGTAGAAAAGATGCATGCTCTGTTTTCAATTTTTTTGAATTTGTTCAGACTTGTTTTGTGGACTAAGATAATCTATTCTGTTAGGTTCATCTGGTCCAGTGTGTCCTTGTTGATTTTCTGTTTGGATGATCTACCCACTGATGTAAGTGGGGTATTAAAGTCCTCTGAATATTACTGAACTGCTGTCATTTCTTTGTTTATATCTCTTAATATTTGCTTTATGTCTTTAGGTGCTCTCATGTTGGGTGCATATTTACAGTTATTGTATCCTTTTTTGGACACACCCCTTTATGTAGTGTCCTTCTTTGTCTCATTACAGTTTTTGTTTTAAAGTCTATTTTGTCTGATATAAGTATTGCTACATCAGCTTTCTTTTTACTTTCA
The DNA here is from genome assembly GCA_028534135.1 of Potos flavus. Classification (NCBI taxonomy): domain Eukaryota; kingdom Metazoa; phylum Chordata; class Mammalia; order Carnivora; family Procyonidae; genus Potos; species Potos flavus. Next base: position 100,726,840 of record CM052883.1, read on the forward strand.
TTAGCATGGCAAATGTTTTTCCATCCCTTCACTTTCAATCTGCATGTGTCTTTAGGTCTGAAGTCCGTCTCTTGTAGAGAGTTTATAGAGATGTCTTGTTTTTTTTAAATCCATTCAGTCACCGTGTGTTTTCTGATTGAAGCATTTAGTCCATTTACATTCAAAGTAATTACTGAGAAGTGTTAGTGCCATACTCATTTTACATTGTTTTTTTTAATTCTCTGTTCCTTCCTTCTCATGTTCTCTCACAGTTTGATGGCTATCTTTAGTGATTTGCTTGGATTCCTTTCTCTTCATTTTTGGTATCTATTACAGGTTTTTGATTTGTAGTTACCATTAGCATCTTATGCATATAGCAATCTATATTAAGTTGATGGTCACTTAAGTTTGAGCCCATTCTAAAAGGACTACATTTTTGCCTGCCCCCACATCTTATGTATATGATGTCATATTTGACGTATTTTGTGATTCTCTTGACTGGTTTCTATAGATATAATTGATTTTACTGCTTTTATGCTTTAACCTCCATACTGGCTTCCAAGTGATTAATTTACTAATTTTATTATGTTTGTGTTTCTCTTTGAGATTTTTTTCCGCTCATGATTTCCTGATTATTGATTATGACCTTTTCTTTCCACTGAAAGAATTCCCTTTAACCTTTCTGGTGTTGCTATCTGAGAGGTGTTTTGGTGTTGGGGAGGGGTAGTCATATTAGATGTGTACTGTGGCTGCAGTCAAACCTGTGTATATGGTTATACTCAACTCTCCCCAGGGCAAGAGTCACTTTGGTGTGATACCAGTCCCTGAAAGGGCTGCCTGCAGGATGTGGTACACAGGAGCTTCTTTAGAGTGACTCCTACTGAATAGTGTGGGTTGGGATAGGAGGAGCCACGAGATAATGTCAGGGTGGGGCACATGGTGTTAGCAGTGTGGGTAGAGAGTGTTCCACTGGTTCCTGCAAGTGTCAGGCTATCAGGTGTGGGAAGTGGGGGTGTGTGTGTGTGTGGAGAGAAATGGTGCCTGCCAGCTTTTTTGTTCTTGGAGACGTCTCCTAATGATTCTTGCCCCTCCAATATACATTCTGAGATTAGTAAATAATACTCCTTCATATATACTCCATGAGCTTTTCAAATTTGCTTCTGTGCTGTATCTCTGAGGTGTTGTTTGCTATGCTCTTTAATGGCAGGGACTCAGTTGTTTGTTGTCCTCAGGCTCTCCCAGGGGTGAGTCTGCCAATTTTTAAAGTATCCAGAGTTCAGCCACACTGATTGTGAAAACTCAAATTAAGTCCCACTAGTTTTAAAAGCCAAATGGTATAAGGACTCATCTTCCCAATGAGGGTCCCCTGTGTCTAGCTGCCTGGTGTGCTTTCCGCTTTTTCCCTTCTCTATACTTGTGGTGTCCCTCCTGCTTCGGTTAGTCTCATCTGGAGTTTAGTTCTGGACTGTGTCTCTGTCCCTCATACCCTTTCAATGTGGCCCCCTAATATTAACAGTGGATTGTCTGTTATGCCAGGGTTAGGGTAATATTTGGGTTCGTTGCACTGATGTGGCTATTATCTAGGTGTGTCCATGGGATGAGGTAGGCTTAGGATCTCCCTACTCACCATCTTCCCAGAAGTGCTAAAATAACTTTAAATAATGGCAACTGAAGTCACATGCTGTGTAAGCAAATGACAAATGGATTTCTTGTCCTTCTGCAATGAAATAGAAATCTGGAGAATCAAATTCTTTTTCAAAATATTGTTGTGTCCAATGTTAAGGATGTAACTTAGTCATAGTTTTTGAAGAAAAATAGAAGGAAAAAAGAGCAATTAATAAACTACAGTAACCATGATCTTTCAAGGCAAAAACCTGGGGAAAAAAATGATGAGCCATGGAAGCATTAGTCAATTCTGAAAGTGCTGATTATTCAAGGTCATCAAATCTTGTGCCCTTTTCAACTTTAGTAGGTATTTGTACATTAAAAAAGCAAAACAAAACAAAAACTTCAGTTTGCTATTCTATTAAATTTCCTCTGTAATCTCACCATTACAAATCACTATTGTTTGGGTATTATAAAAATGCTGCAATGAGAATGGAGGTGCAGATATCTCTTGGAGATAGTGGTTTAATTTCCTTTGAGTATATAGCTGAAAGTAGAATTGCTAGATCATATGATAGCTTGCTTTTAATATTTCAAAACCCTCTATACTGTTTTTCATCATGGCTGCACAAATTTACATTTCCAATAAAAGTGTACAGGAGTTCCCTTTTCTTCAGATCCTTGCCAGCATTTGTTATTTATCTTTTTGATAATAGCTATACTAGTAGGTGTGAGGTGTTATTTTATTCTGGTTTTGATGTGCATTTCCCTGATGATTAGTGATAGAACCTTTTCACACATGATGGCCATTTGAATACCTTATTTGGAAAAATGACTATTCAGGCCCTACGTCTATTTCTAAATTAGAGTATCTGAGTTTTTTGTTTGTTTTTTTTGTCATTGAGTTGCATGAATTTCTTATGTATTTTGGATATTAACCCCTTATCAGATATGTAGTTTGCAAATGTTTTCTCCCATTCCATAGGTTGCTTTTTTTACTCCACTGATTTTTTTTTTTTGGCCACATTTTTAAAGTTTTTATTTAAATTCCAGTTAACATACAGTGTGATATTAGTTTCAGGTGTACATTATAGTGATTCAACACTTCCATACAACATACAATAGCCAAGACATGAAAACCTAAGTGTTTATTGGCAGATGTATGGATAAAGACAATGTGATGTGTATATATGGAATATTATTCAGTCAGAAAAGAAGGAAATCTTGCCATTTGTGGTAACATGAATGAATCTTGAGGGTGTGATGCTAAGTGAAATGTCAGACACAGAAAGACAAATTCTGCATGATCTCACTTATATGCAGAATCAGAAGTACTAAACTTACAGAAACAGAACAGACCGGTAGTTGCCATATCAATAGATGGGGTGAGAGAAATGGGTGAAGGTTGTGAAAATGTGTGAACTCCAGTTATAAGATATGAGAATGTATTATACAGCATGGTTACTATAGCTAACAGTAATGTATTATTTATTTGAAAGTTTCTCAGAGAGTAGACCTTAGAAGTTCTTGTCACGGAAAAGATTTTAACTGTGAGGTGATAGGTGTTAACTAAAGTTATTGTGATAATCATTTTGGTGTATAATCACTATGGTGTATGCCTTAAACTTATACAATGTTATATGTCAATTGGATTTTAATAAAACTGGAGAAAAGAAAAATCACTATTGTTTGATAGCAATGTTGTCATTCACTTAAGGTCACCAGATTTTGCAAATAAAAATAGAGTACACTCAGATAAATTTGAATTTCAGATAAAAGGTGACTTTTTTTAGTGTAAGTATGTATCATGTAATACTTGGGAGTTAGTGTAATTCATTAAATGTTACAATTGTATTGCAATTGTAAAACATGTTGAACCAATCTGAAACTAATTGGGGCTCTTTCTACACAAGGTTTTTGGATTAAAATGGACACTAAGACAAAGTTTCAGTTTGATCCTGTCAGATCTGGATTACTTTTCTGAATCATCATTAAATTAGCATCAATTTTACAACATCTCTTAGTGAACATTTATGTGACAGGCACTGTGCTGAAGCATTCTTCCAGCAAAAGAACTGGCCCTCTGGCAGGCACTTGTTCATGGAGTTAGTGACAAGAATGGCTTTTTACTGTTCAAAACTACTGAAAATTCAACTTCTAGGAAAACAGCCTAGGCTATCAGTACAAACTAGTATTTAAAAAGTTTAAGGCCTACTTTTGTATCATTAAATTGCCACTCATTTTTAATACAGGAATATTGCTCTTTATACTAGAATGTGTAAGAAGTTGTAATTTTAATATAATCTTACACGAAACAAAATTAAAGCAATTAGAGCCTCTATTTTCTTTATAGGATAATAAGATCAAAGCAGACTATAACATTGTAACCTTCTCTGTTTTGCCTGTTTGCCTTTTAAGGAAGCAAATTTAATAACCATGGCATGACAAGTAAATACATGATAGAAAATTGCAAGTGTAACAAAAAGGAAACATTTTGTGAAATAATTGGATATGATGAAACAACTGTTAGGTCGATTAATAATTTTTTTTAAAAGATTTTATTTATTTACTTGACAGAGATCACAAGTAGGCAGAGAGGAAGGCAGAGAGAGAGGGGGAAGCAGGCTCCTTGCTGAGCAGAGAGCCCCATGCGGGGCTCGATTCCAGGACCCTGAGATCATGACCTGAGCCGAAGGCAGAGGCTTTAACCCACGGAGCCACCCAGGCACCCTAGGTCAATTAATAATTAAAGGACAAAAATCTGGGCCACCTGAGTGGCTCAGTTGTTAAGTAGCTGCCTTCGGCTCAGGTCATGATCCCAGGGTTCTGGGATCAAGCCCCGCATCAGGCTCCCTGCTCAGCTGGAAGCCTGCTTCTTCCTCTCTCACTCCCCCTGCTTGTGTTCCCTCTCTTGCTGTCTCTCTCTGTCAAATAAATAAATACAATCTTAAAAAAAAAAAATAGGGAAAATCTATGAGGATGAGTGAATGTTAGAAATTCTAAAAGAGAATGATTTAAGGATTAAGAGGTTAAGAGGTTCTTGGAACCTCTTATCCAAGGATTAAGAGGTTCTTGGAAAACTAAGCTCTTGGCAAAATTGATCACGTTATAAAAAATGTAAAATATGTCTAATATAATCCGTAAGAAAAATGAATTGGTTTGCAAACTTGTTGCTTTATTTACTCTAAGAATTAATGGATAGTTGAACTTAAATATTTAAGAAAACAATTTTGGTTTCACCATTTTTTCAGAGATAACTATAAATTTTAATTCCTTTTTTAAAAAATACATTGTTTAAGGGTCTTTTTATGGCACCAGTTATCTTTGGGTAGGCTCACACTATTTTAAGAGATTAGGTTGTATTTTTAAAAAATTTTAAAAAATACTTCTATTGAAGTAATAATATGCATACCAAAAAGTGCACATAAATATACCACTTGTTTGCACAGCTAAATTACCTATGCAATCAATACTCAAATTCAGAAAAGATTACCAACACCTGGGTGTTGCTCCAGTCCTTCTTTCCAGTCACTACCCTTCCCCTCCCAAGGGTAAGCATCATCCTGACTTCAAAGCAGCGGTTTTATTTTTGTACTTTATATGCATGTAATTATATAGCATGTCTTTTGTTTCTGGCTCTTTCACACAACGTTGTTTGTGTCATTTTGATGTGAATAGTCATAAAGCATTCATTTTCATTGCTATAAAGTATACTGTTGCATGACTATTCCCCAATTGATATATCCATTCTAGTGTTGATGGGCATTTGAGCAATGTCCTTCTTTTTGTTATTATATATTGTGGTGGTATAGACTTTTATAGGAGTATTTGTCTTTTTTGAACAGATGTGTGCATTTCCGTTGATCTATATCTTAGAGTGGAATTACTAGGTCTTAGGTGTATGGTAAGATTTAGAACTGCCCAACTGTTTTCTGAAGTGTTTGTATCATTTTCCAACAATCTGTGGTTGCTGTAGATCTGTCAACACTTGGCATCTTCATCTTAGCCATTCTGGGGACATGTAGTGGTGTGGTATTGGGGGTTTAGTTAGCATTTCTGTTCTGTTCTGTTCTATTAATACAGTAGAGCACCTTTCATGCTTACTGGCCATTTGGATATCTTTCTTTGTAACTGTTTATTTTTTTCCTCTCAGATTTTAGAAGTTCTTTATAGATTTTGGATATGAGTCCTTCGTTGTTTAAGTGTGTGTGTATGTATAATATATATGGCTGGATTGTTGTATATGCATATCTTCAACTATTTTTTGCCTTCTCCTTCATGATGTCTTTTGATTAATTAAGAATTCTTAATTTTAATATAACAAAATCAATTTTCACCCTGTATACATTTGTGTCTTGCTAAAAAAAAAAAAAAATCCTTGCCTATTACAAGGTCACAAGGACCATTCTTTCCTCTCCTTTTTTAAAGCTTTAATTTTTCACATTAATGTTTATATTTTTCAATTTTTTAAATTTGAGTATAGTTGACACATGATGTTTCATTAGTTTAGGTATGCAACATAGTGATTCAACAACTCTATATGTTATGCTATACTCACTGCAAGTGTAGCTACCATATATCCCCATGCAGTACTATAACAATACCATTGACTATATATTCCCTATGCTGTACATTTAGATTTACAACCCATTTGGAAGTGATTTTTTTTTTTTTTAGTATGGTATGAGGTAAAAGCAAAAATATATTCTTTCCCTATACAAATATCCAGCTGACCCAGCCATATATATTGAAAAGATCATCCTTTTCCACTGCACTGCAGTGTCACGTTGGTCATAAATTGAGTGACTACTTATGTATAGGTCTGTTTCTTAGACTTTTCTTATTCATCAGTCGGTTTGTCTATTCTTGGGCCATTACTACTCTGTCTTAATTACTACAGCTTTATAGTAGCAACAAAATTTTAAATGGTTGTAACTTCCAATAACATGATTGGAAGTCATATGTTCAAAGCCTGAATTTTAATCTTCTGGATAATTAGGTTATAGCTTACATATATTGTATTGACACAAAGTGGGGAGGGTAAAGAAAACTTATGAAAAGATTTAAAATACCCTGGCTAGTAACAAGAATATGCAAATGAATATTATTACTGTGTGTTAAGTACTGTGTCTAAATTTAGTAGGGAGTTGGATCCCTACTTTCCAGGTATGAGAGGAACACTTTAAGATAAAAAATACAAAAAAAAAAATTGTGTACAATCATATAATCAAGCACAAAATGGTGTGGTGTAAACTAAGTGATACACAGATGAAGGAAAAGAAAGGATCCGTGAGGGATGGGGTAGTTAGGAAAGGCTTCATAGAGGAAGTGTGGCTTGAATAAATCAAGTCTTGAGTTGATTTGGACCCGATTAGGCCCCTCTTTTTTTTTTAGTTAAGTTTTTTATTTTAATTCCAGTATAGTTAACATAAAGTGTTGTATTAGCTTCAGAGGCACAATATAGTGACTGAACTATACTATACATTACTCAGTGCTCATCATAATAAGTGTACACTTTAATCCTCATCTATTTCTCCCATCTCCCCTACTCTCTCCCCTCTGGTAACCATCAGTTTGTTCTCTGTAGTTAAGAGTCTGTTTCTGGGTTTATCTCCCCCCCCCACCCCTTTTGTTCATTTGTTTCTTTAATTCCACATATGAGTGAGATCATATGGTATTTGTCTTTCTCTGGCTGCCTTATTTCACTTAGCATTATACTCTCCAACTCCATCCATGTTGCAAATGGCAAGATTTCATTTTTTTTTATGGCTGAATAATGTGTGTGTGTGTGTGTGTGTGTGTGTGTTCTTCATTCATCTATTAGTGGACACCTACCACAACTTAGCTATTGTAAATAATGCTGCAATAAACATTCCATTGCATGTATCCCTTTCAATTAGTGTTTTTGTATTTTTTGAGTAAATATCCAGTAGTGTAATTACTGGATCACATGGTTCCATTTTTTACTTCTTGAGGAAATTCCATACTGTTTTCCACAGTGGCTGTACCAGTTTGCACTCCCACCAACAGTGCATGAGGGTTCCTTTTTCTCCACATCCTCTTCAACATTTATCTCTTGTGATTTTTATTCTAGACATTCTGACAGGTATGAGTTGATGTCTCATTGTAGTTTTGGTTTGCATTTCCCTAATGAGTAATGTTGAGCATCCTTTCTTTAGTCTGTTGGTTATCTGTATGCCTTCTTTGCAGAAATGTCTGTTCATGTCTTCTGCCCATTTTTTAAATTAGATTATTTGGTTTGGGGGTGTTAAGTTGTATAAATTCTTTATATATTTTGGATACTAACTCTTTATTGGTATGTCATTTGCAAATATTTTCTCCTATTCTGTAGGTTGCCTTCTAGTTTTATTGATTTATGTCCTTCACTGTGCGGAAGCTTTTTATTTTGATGTAGTCCCAGTAGTTTATTTTTGCTTTTGTGTCCCTGGCCTCAGGAGACCTATCTAGAGAAAAGACACTATATCTGATGTTAGAGAAATAACTGCTTGTGCTTTCTTCTAGGATATTTGTAGTTTCAGGTCTTACATTTAGGCCCTTAACCCATTTTGAATTTATCTTTGTGTATAGTGTAAGCCATTGGTCCAGGGCCAGTCTTATTCTTTGGATGTCACCGTCCAGTTCTCCCAACAATTTGTTGAAATTTGTTGAAAAGGCTGTCTTTTTCTCCTACTGTGTATTCTTTCCTCCTTTGTCCAAGATTAATTGACTATATAATTGTGGATTTTCTGGGCTTTTTATTCTATTTCATTGGTCTATGTGCCTCTGTTCATGCCAGTACCATGCTGTTTTGATTATTATGTCTGTGTAGTATAACTTGAAAGTCAGAATTATGATACTTCCAGCTTTTTCAAGATTATTTTGGCTCTAGTTCTGTGAAAGTGTTGGTATTTTGATAGATCACATTAAATCTGTAGACTGCTTTGAATAGCATGAGGTTTTTTTTTTTTTGAGAGAGAGCGTGCATGCGTGTGAGGGGGGGGAGAGAGAGAGTGAGAGAGAGAGAAAGCAAGCCATGGGGAGGGGCAGAGGGAGAGAATCTTAAGCAGCCTC
>CM052883.1:100744402-100760285 GCA_028534135.1 Potos flavus
CACACACCTATTTTGATACTTCAAATATTTAAAAAATCAAGACATAAAAAGGGCAGTTTAGGTACTGCACGTGACCAAGCACTTCCCCTTCATCCAATACCCTGTGCTTCTGGAAATGTGAAACCAATAATCCTAGCAAATTACACGCTATCCAGAACCAAACACTTAACATTATACAATCTTTCTAGATTTTGACTTCGAAAAGAAACAGCATATATTCCTATTTTAAGATACAAAAATATTTCATTATTATTACTGTAACTGAAAGCTATGCCCAGAATTTAAAATGTGACCACAACAGTGGTTCTTATTTTCTTCAGAGTATAATGTCAGAAACATATTTCCTGGAAGTTAACATTTATAAATACTTCTTTTAACACCCATATTTTCTTAATTCTAAAAAGTTTTCTTCCTTAAACTATGATTGCTAATTTGTAACTACCAAATTCATTAACGTAAAAGTATTTACTAGTGAAGATGAAAAAGAATAAAGACAAAAACTTAATTTTAAGTGACTGTTCCCTCAAAGGTTGTGAATGGAACTGACTCAAACTGGTACTTCTTTGGGTAAAGTTGTGAGGTTTAAAAACTGTCTTAAATAATGATAACTTTAGTAGAAACAGATCATTTAACAATTTTATAATAAAAACACATTCCTACTTTAATCTGGTTTTCAAAATGTAATTACTCACTGCCAAACCAGATGATGGGTCAATAAAGTCAGCCCAATAGCCTTCTGCTCGAAGAGCATAGCAAATTTCCTTAGCACCATTAATGAACTGCATAGAAAAAGAAAAGAATATTCTGAAGATAGCATCCTTACAGATTGTTGAAAAATAAAACATTTTTAAATATCTTTTGCTTCAGATAGAGAACTCAGTAAGATTAATAAGAAAATATAACTAATGATAAATTAGATATAAAGTCATAAGGTTATTTTTGCCAGTCAAAAAATTAATGGTTAACACTTTCGTTTCCTTCAGAAAGTCTAAATTGTGTATTTTTTCTACTAAATTATTCCCTACTTTAGGAACAATTCTAATCAATTGTGCTGTTAACTCCCAAATTTGCCACGAATTGGAAAAGTTACTATTTTTGTATTACAAGTTAAGAAAACAAAATATAATGAAAAGATATGAACCATTCATTCGTTTGAATGTTGTTTAAAAATGTTATTTGTGTTCAAAACACATCTATATATATATATAATATATATGTATATAAATTATATACATAATTTCCACTATGTACCCTATTTTTGATACAGTACATAATTATCACAAACCATGTATCTGTATCACCTATTCAAAATCTTAGGTCTCACCATTCTACTTTGTAATTCCTATGATGTTTTTACTAGCTGTATCAGAAGTCTAAGCAATGAAAAAGACAGTAACAAATATTAGGACCAGATTATTGTGTTAAAAAAAAAAAAGGACAAACCATAAATGTTTAAAAACAAGGGCACAGATCCACTTCTGGTCGTAGAGAATAACAGCTATCAAACTTGCCATCTGCTGAAAGCTGTAAAACTGACTAAAGTATATGAGGCAATGGTTTTAAATCCTGAATAATAGTGAGCCAAAACTGTAATCTTGGAGAGAAGGGCAACAAATTAGGTGATGCCTGTATTTGTTCCAGCTCTCTGGAGGAGAAGATTCCAAGCAAAGTCATGGTGTCACTAAGCTAAGGAGGTAGAAAGGAAGAGTTCTACTGAAGCATCTGAAATTTGTGGGTTAGGGTACTGGAAGAGAGATGCACAAATGGGATTCCCAAGTAGAATGCAGAGTAATTCACCCTGGTTCAGTAACCAAGGGTAGAGCTGTGCACTCCCAAGGCAAGATTCCTTGAGGAACTGCCCTCACAGAAGAGTGCTAACTGGCATCTGTGTGTTATCAGAGGTTGGTGCAGAACTAGGAAATATGGATTTCTGGCCCACACAGAGTGCTAAGACCTCACTGAGCACGTCTGGCATTTAGCTGAGATCCCCAAAGTTTAAGCCCGAGGAAGATGGGCCATATCCTAAAATAAGAGGTTAGTAACTTGCAGCCTGAAGGCCAAATCCAGCTGGGTGCCAGTATGTGTAATAAGGTTTCACTGGAATATATCCATGTCCGTTCGTTTATATATTGTCTATGGTCACTTTAATAATATGAGGGTTGAGTTGAGTAGCTAAGACCCTATATAACCTGTAAAGCCTAAAAATTTATTATGTGGCTCTTTAGCAGGGATCAGCAAACTTTTTCTGTATAGAGAAAATAACGTAAGCTAACTTACTTTCTCTCCCAGCACTTTCTTGTAAAATAATGAAAAACATTTAGATAATATTGTATTCTTTAGGTTATCTTCATACTTAATATTTATACTTATTGAATTTCATTAATGCTCTTATTTTTTTTAAAGCTTTTATTTATTTGACAGAGAGAGAGCGAAATCACAAGTAGGCAGAGGAGGGGAAGCAGGCTCCCTGCTGAGCAGAGAGCCCGATGCAGGGCTCGATCCCAGGACCCTGAGATCATGACCTGAGCTGAAGGCAGGGGCTAAACTACTGAGCCACTCAGGTGCCCCTAATGCTCTTAATTCTTAAATAAGAAACCAACTGAATATGGTCTAGAAAAGTCATTAGAAAATATACCATTTTAATGAACAGAAACAAAACTACACTAAACTACGAGAAGAAAACAAATGTTGGTAAAAGTTTAAGTATTTCTCTCAAAATTTCTGCTCATCAACAGCAAACACTGACATCTAGTGGAAAAAAAACTACAATAGATTTAAACTACAGAACAAAGTATCTACTGATAGTAAACTACAGGTGGTTCTAAATCACTAACATAACTAAAATAGAAAAATCTATATTTATAGCTTTAGTCATTATAAAATTAAAAACAACAGAATATTTCAAAACCCTGAAATTGGTTATAAAAAAATGACAATTATACTGGGGTATCAAATGAGGTTCAGAATGTTTAACTCATTGGAAATTAGGACCAATAATGCAAATGCACATTTGAGAGCGCTCTAGTGACTAAATGATAGCATGGTAAGTATATATGTATTAGTAAGTGTTGCCTTAATAGGTAAATAGAAAATATTTGAGTTACTGCCTGAATTTCAACTGTCTAAATTCAGATCTCTCTAAAAATCAGACCGTTCTTATGCCTCTCTGTAACTTCTTTATTAACTAGCATGTACCTTGCTCATGATCATGACTATATGAAATCATGAAATTTATTAGCAAAGCTGTAGGTGGGACATTTTAATATGAAATCAGAAGTCATTATCCTAAGAGATTCTGTTCAGTATATAAATTATAATTTAAAAATGAAGAGAACCATATATCCAATTCTAAAGAAAATATAAAAAATTGCTAATATTACCTAATATGGAAATTAGTTAAGGGAATTTTTTCAAATATAGTTAGCTAAAGTGCCCAAGTGAGCTAATACTGACCTGTCACACAGGCAAAGGAATATTTTCCTATCTTGTAGAAACTCATAACCCAGTATCAAACTCAAGACAAGTATGTGTTTATATATATTTTTAAATCGAAGACTTTAAGTTACCACTTCACATTCCTCAGGTTGGTGAAATGGAAAGAAATGCTAATAATAGGGTAAGTAATCTATGGTGACAACATATATACAAAGGCAGTCTAGGCAGCATCCATCAAAACTTAAAATGAATATACACCCTGGATTCAGCAATTCCCTATTTAGGAACCTACAGATATAAGTGTGTGCATAAAAATATATGCACACATATATTCACTACCTATAATAGCAAAAGTTTGATTCTCAACTTACAAATTACTAAGGGAATTTTTAACATAAATTTATGGTTTGCTCATGAAATGTAATACTATACAGATTTTACATAGTATGAACTCTGTGTAATGCTATGGAAAGGTGTCGAAACATTTTTCAGTAAAAAGCAAAGGACAGGAAAAAAGTGGGTATATAATAATTACTGTACTGTATATTGTTATGGTTTATTCCTTGAAGACTGGAGTAGTAGTTTTCACTTTTTACTTGCCTTGCTTTAAAGAGAGAGTGAGTGGTGGGTATGAAGAGTTAATTTTACTTTTTTTTTTTTTTTTTTGCCATTTTTACTGTGTTTTTCCAAAATTCAAAAAAATTCTGATGATAGTACTGGACAGAATCTAAGTTTTTCGAAGACACTAAACACAAAAAACGATGGCATTTTTATTCTCAGAAAAGGTAAAATCTTTTAGTACTGAAATACATTAGCAGAGAATTAATAAATGCTAAAAAGACACCCATCATTTTAAAATATTGGTTCACTGGTATTTAAATTTAAATTGTCACCAATGGAAAGAATTACCTTTTCTAAAAGCATTTCTCTTTCATTTTCTACCTCTTCGCTCCAAACAGTCATATCATTCTTAGTTTTCTGTGTTATAGTCAGAATCATTAGTTTGTTGGTAGCTCCTTCTGGAAATAGTGACTCAAAATCTATAAAAAAGAAAAATTCCAAGGAGAAAATAAGTGTTTTTTTTTTTCCTTTTAAAGAAGCAGTATATAAAAGTACTTCTTAGAAAAATGATGATTAAGTTAAATTATTATGGGACCATGTTAGGTTGATAAATGCATACCGTTTTTGAAAAAGAATTTGGAGAACTTTTGGTTAACTTCTGCTCTTGTTAAACTGAAATATCACTGTCAACAATTCTGCAGAGCAAGTTAGGTTACTATTAGTCTTGTAATTTTCAAAAAAAGTGTATTAAAATTTTCTCAGTATTACTCATGAAATTATAGTTTTAATAATCACCCAGAAGCAGAAGGATTTCAGGGGAAAAGTTACTGAAAAGTCTACAGCTATCAGGGATATTATATGAAAGACCTTACCTTGGCCATGTAATCTTTTCCAGTCAGGCATATTAAAATATTAAGTTACAAAGTACTGCAATTCCTACGGAGTCTATTATTTAACATATAAGAAAATTAGTCACATTATCTAGTACAGATTAGTGTAAATGTATGAAGCACACTGTACCTCTTCGTAGCAATTCTGGACATGTCTGGATTGCACACTCTACTTTGGCATTTTCAAAGTAAGTTTCTGCACTGCTGATTTCTTGTTCAACAGGTGCATTACTACCCTAAGAGGAATAGGACATAAATAAAAGCTGGAGTTCAAATAAAATATCTGCTACAAATTTGTATTCCCTGAAAAGTTTTTAAAAATAATTAACTGGAGATGGGGTAATAAAGATTTAAAAACTTCAAAATGAACATATAAATATACTAATATTCTAAGACTTTATGAGTAAAAGTTGGCTAAGAAACTAAAATGCCATAATTCTTACAATGTTAACTTTTCTGATATTTTGATACCTACTTATCCTTTCTTTTGTTCTCTAATCTGTAAAATGGGGATACTCACACTAACTTACAAAATAACATGCTTAAATATGTAGCCTTTCCTACAGGACAAGTTTAGAGGCTTCCATTCAACTGAAATTTACAGGGCACCTATTATACATCAGACACTATGACAAGGGCAGCCCCTCAATGGTAAAAAAAATCCAGCCTTTACCCTTAGGTTTAAAAGAGCGAGTAGAAGAAAACATGAAGAGCATGACAATAAATGTAATCCAACATGAAAAGTGCTACACAGTTACGAAGGAAGTCTTCTGGCAGTATAGATGGGGAAAAATCAGGAAAAGGTTGAAATTGTATTTGAACTACATGTGAATTAATGTATATGTTTGGTGTGTAATGAATAGGTAGAAAGGAGATTAGAAACTCAGGAGGAAAAACAGTCCAGCAAGAGGCAGAAACAGTGCAAGCACATGCAGTGGTCAAAGAGAATGGTACAATTAAAAACAAACGAACGAACCAAAAAGGTATACTGTGATTTGAGGGCAGAGGAAGTAGCAGGAAGCACAGTGGTAAAGCTAAGGGATCAAAATTGTGGAAGGTCATTTATGCTACATTTTTTTTTTTTTTAAAGATTTTATTTATTTATCTGTCAGAGAGAGAGAGTACAAGCAGGCAGAGTGGCAGGCAGAGGCAGAGGGAGAAGCAGGCTCCCTTCTGAGCAAGGAGCCCGATGCGGGACTCGATCCAAGGACCCCGGGATCATGACCTGAGCCGAAGGCAGCCGCTTAACCGACTGAGCCACCCAGGCGTCCCTCATTTATGCTACATTAAGGAATTTTGACTTTAGTCTATAAACAATGAAGAATAGCAAGATCCAATAGAAAAATATAATGCTAGTATTACTGTGCAGGCAACAGACCAATAACAGTCAATATTTACTGATCGCAGTGTATTTAAGTATTTTATGTACCTTTTTACATTTAATACTCATAGCAATGTTGTGGGCGAGGTATTATTAATATCCCCCATTTTACATATAAAGAAAAGAGGTTCAGAAATATTAAGTAGCTTTCTCAAGGTCACAAAATTAAGTAAAAGGCAGAAGTAACCTTTGAAGCAAGATTTATCCTAGCTTCATAGTCCCATCTCACTATGCCTCTAAGCATTGAGGAGAGCTACAGAAGCCCTGAACTCTGGCTATGGTAGTGGGAAATGAAAGGACACAAATAATTTAAAAGTTACTTCAGAGGGGGAAGCAATGCAATTTTGCCACTCCGTATAGGCTTATGATGGAGAGAGGAGCCAAATTTGGCAGTATAGTTTTTGTCTTGGGATGTGGGAGAATGACTAAGTCACTTATGCTATTGATAACATGGGAGTAAGGACATGTTTTGAGGGTGGGGAACCTAAATATAAGACACATAAAATCTAGGGAATTTTAAGACATTCAGATAATGATGTTTGGCGGGTAGACAGAAATACAGAATCAGAAATGTCACAAACAGAAAAAGTTAGGAAGCAAAGGAATTAAGTGACCAGAAAGTAATTCAAATAAGATGGACAGAAACACATGGGAAATCAATAATTGGCAGACAGAGGAGGAGCCAAGAAGACAGAGAAGGAATTATCGGAGATAAAATGTCAGGGGAGATCAACTGTCTCCAAATGTTAGGTTATTGGATATAAACCATAATAACTATGAGGAACTGTTGCTATAAATATTATGGCTTTGATCAAAAAATCAGCCTGAAACTATGTAGAAATTCAGAAAATGATACAGATTAGGGGTTTGACAGAAACTCTGAACTGCATATAAGTTCCCTTTAGGTGAGCAACACGAGTTTATTTTTATCCCCCCTTTTTATTTAAATTTTTTAATTTATTCATTTGAGAGAAAGAGCTTGCATGGGAGAGGGAGAAGCAGACTCCCTGCTGAGAAAGGAGCCTGCCTCAGGGCTCGATCCCAGGATCTGAGCCAAAGGCAGACACTTAACCTACTAAGCCACCCAGGTGCATTACCCAACCCCCAATGTGGGGCCTGAGCTCACAGACCCTGGATCAAGAGCAGCATGCTTTACTGATTGAGCCAGCCAGGCACCCCTACAATACCAGTTTAAGAACTCATAATAAAAAAACAAAACCGAAAACACACACACTCAGACACTGTTTTTCTAAAAAATAAATAAATAAAAAATAAATAAATCCTTAGTTTACTGTATCTGAAGAATTTCAGAGATCTCAAAATTTTAAAGTTTTAAATGCCTAGAGGAGTATAAAACTATACAAGTAAAAAATTAAGTTTTTAGTAATATGGGGATATTATTTTTGAAATAAGCAGTTATTAAACAATGTATTTATGAAGAATTATTTACCTACAAGAGATTGTAATCTAAAGTAAAAAAAAAAAAAAAGAGGGGGGCAACCTGGGTGGCTCAGTTGGTTAGGCATCTGCCTTTGGCTCAGGTCATGATCTCAGGGTACTCAGATGGACCAAGTCAGGCTCTCCGGTCAGTGGGGAGTCTGCTTCTCCCTCTCTCTCTGTGCTTGCTCTCTTTCTAATAAATAAAATCTTTAAAAAAAAAAAAAAAAAAAAGGCACCTGGGTGGCTCAGTTGGTTAAGCATCTCCCTTCTGCTCAGGTCATATTCCTGGGGTCCTGGGATTGAAACCCACATTAGGCTCCCTGCTCAGTGGGGAGCCTGTGTCTCCCTCTCCTTCTGCCCCTCCCCCCAGCTCTTCTCCCTGGGTTCTTTAATTTATGAAAATCTTAAAAAAAAATTATATAGCAAACATGTATAGAACAATGCCAAGTTATTAAGAGCTATACATGTTTTTGAATATGTTGGAATTAAGATTTTTAAAACCTTTTTCAATTCAAGTAGTATGTTCACAATTATCAAAAATTAACATAGTATTAATGATCAGAAAAACAGAATAAATGATATTAACAATTTACCTGAAATTCATTCACATATTGTGCCATCACAAACTCATGTCTTTCACTTGATAAAGGTTCTGCTAGAATATCAGGTAAAGTTTTATGAACCTGGCTTTTCTTCTGTGACGTGGTCCCATTGAGATGACAATCAAAACCTATGTTCCCAGGAAGTTGGAATCTCTGATCCTGAGGTCCAAATGGTCCCATAGTTTCATCAGGCCATACTGTTCGAGAACCTGAAGAGGAACAACAAAATGAATCCATTTTCTCCAATAGTCAAAAACATTGGTGGACTGAAAGAATATTCTTCTAATTAGGTGTTTTTTACAAAACCACTAGATCTTTGAAATTTACTTTTTTGTATGAATGTAAATTAGTTTTATGTCATTAAAAAAAACCAGTTTTTAGCTCAAAGGCAAGTCCGTTATAAGGAGGATATAATTAAGTACGGTAATCCATACTATATCATGCCTGATAGTCATTAAAAAGAATACAGTAAATTTTGGAAGGAGCCTGGGAAGACAGCAGAGTAGGAGACTCCTAAGTTCACCTCGTTAACAGAGAAATACCTGTGTTAACTAACCCAGGAAATCTTTGGGTTAATCAAAGAGAAGAGGTCAATCAGAAAGGATAGGAGGATAGGAGGGGCAGATATAGCTTGAAACCAAACTACCCAGCAAGACTAACCACAAACAGGAGGGACAAGTATAGAGAAGGGAGAGGAAAAGATCCCATTCCAGGTACCCCAGACATGATAGGAAACCGCATTCCCACCCTTAAAGAGAAAACAAACAATCCCACCTAGATACAGCATAGAGGCAGAGGTTTGAAAAGTGCCTAAGGTATACATGCATGAAGAAGGGTTTTTTTTGTTTTTTTTTTTTTAAACTAATCTCAATCTGTGTTGAGAAGAATCTGTGTTGGAGAAGCAAGGATCTATATAAAATTTCCCCAAGAACAAAAGGGCTGGCAGGTGCAATTTATCTCCCTCCTATCTCAGCCTAGATCCCAGAAGGAGAAGAGAAAACGGATAGAAAATTTATTTGAAGAAATAACAGCTGAAAACTTTCCAAACCTGAGGCAGGAAATACACATCTAGACCCAGAAGACAGAGCCACCAACAAAATCAACCCAAAGAGGTCCACACTAAGACACATAATACTTAAAATGGAAAAAGGAGTGATAGAGAATTTTTAAAGCAGTAGGAGAAAAGAGAGCAGTTACACGGAAAGGAAATCCCATAAGGCTATCATCTGATTTCTAAGTAGAAATAGTGCAGGCCAGAAGGGGGTGGCATAATATATTCAAAGTGCTGAAAAGAAAAAACCTGTAACCAAGAATACTCTATCCAGCATGGCTGTCATTTAGAACAGAAGGAGCAATAAAAATTTCCCAAACAAGTGAAGAGTTGATCATCATTAAACCATTCTTGCAAGTAACTTTAATGTTACTTGAATCTGAGTGGAAAGAAAAGGCTGTAACAAAAAAATTAAGAAAAAATCTTACAGATAATACAAACACAATAAAAATAATATATTAATCACATACAAAATCGGTATGGAGTTCAATACACAAAAGCAGGAATATCAATTTTATCTGAAAAATCAGTGGAGAGAATCAGAAAATAAAAGGATGTAAAGTATGACATATACATAAAATGTGGGGGCGGGTATAAACTTAGTGCTTTTAGAATGGAGTCAAACATAAGCAACCATCAATTTCATATAGGTTGCTATACACATAAGATATTATATATGAGTGGTTTTGGTGGGCTTGGCAAGATGGTGGAGAAGTAGGAGACCCAATTTCGGTTTCAACCAGTCCCCTGATTTGAGCTAAATATCTACCAGAACACTTTGAACACACAGGAAACCAGCCTGAGAGGTAAGATTATACACTTCTGGATCTCTAGGGGGGCAGAAGACATCAGTGGAGAGGTAAAGCTGAGTAGAAGTGCTTGGACTGATATCGGAGGATAAACAGAAGGGGGAGGGAGCCACCAGAAGCGACCCATTGGAAAGTAATACTCCAATACGAAAGTGCCCTGTGCTTGGGTACCAGCATTAACTTGGAATCTGGTTAAAAGCACACAAAAAGAACAAAGGGTGTTAAGGGGCAATTGCTGGAATCAGGTGGCCACAGGCACGGACGGACCTAAGCCCATGGTCCAGAGCGATCACAGTCAGCGCCCACCCATGCCTGAGAAACCCCGGTGGGATATCCAGTCAGTGGTCCCTGAGCCGGTGGCTTTCTGCTACTTGCACCACCATTGGGGCCGCACACACCCCTGCCCGCACCTGAGAGCCTGGTGCAGGCTCCTGCTGGAGGTCCCTGGACCAGCAGCATTCCTCGATCTGTGCTGCAGCTGGGTCTGAGTGCACCTGGCGTGGACGTGGACTCCAGACAGCAGTCCCAGCAATGGCAGCCACCGGGATCTGGCTCAGCTAGACCAATATCGGTTGCGGTATTAGTGGCATAGAAGTGCAGAGACAAGTGGGGCCTCGGGCGACCACTGAGATGGTGGCTGGGAGTGCGCACTGCCTGTGGGAGGTTGCAGTGTTCAATGGAGCTTGCAGGGGGGAGTCTGTGTTCTGGATCATCCAGAGGGGGGCAGACTGAGGCTTCTCTCTGAGGTGGAGGTCTGGGTGTGGACAGTATACTTTGCACTAACTCTCTGAAAAGCCGCAAAAAGCTGCCAAAGAACAAAAACCTCCAGAGAATAAAAGCCTGAAAAACCAGTTTCCACAGAACCCAGCCCAAGCAAGACTGACTGAAAAACAACGTGGCAAGCCCCTCCCCCAGAAGACGAGCCAAAAGAACAAGAGGACAATAACCACAGGGTCCCCATAAAACTGTAAAACCCCAACATTCGGGGAAAACAATATATTAAGCCCCCAGTATTGCCCCAAAACCTGTATATTTCATAGATACTTTTTTTTTTAAATTCGTTCTTGTGATTCTTTTATTTTTTTAACCTACTTATCACTACAACTAAATGTTTAATACAACATATTACATAATAACTTTTTACCTTGAACTCTTCACACATATACCTGTTTTTCTTTCCTTTTTTTAAATTAATATATATATAGATATAAGCTTCAAGGTAATCCTTTATTCCGTATTCAATACTACCCCTATATATAAACCAGTTTTAATTTCTCTGTATCTCTGGAAAGTTGAATCCTTTAACAAAAATAACAAGGTACACCCAGGAAGAACCGAAATAACCTTCCTTGCCCACATCGAGGATTTATAACTACCTTCCCATCTTATTCTTTTGTCAGCGTTCTGTGTATTTGTTTTTGTACTATATAAATCTTATTCTGGGGGTTCATTTTGGCTGGGTTTTTCTTTTTTTTTTCCTCTTTTGCTTTTGTTGGTCTTTGTTTTTTTTATGTACCTTAAAAATCTTACTTTGGGGGCTCATTTTGGCTAGGTTTTCTTTTTTTTTTTTCTCTTTTTTCTTTCTTTTTGGTGGTGACTTCCGATTGCTCTGAAGTTTTCCAAGGTGCACCTTGACTGGATCATGGCTGATATATTCAGCTATACATCCCCTCAACCACATCTCACCAAAATGACTAGGAGGAGGAACACCCAACAGAGGAAAAATTCAGAGACTGTGACCTCTGCCACAGAACTATTGGATATGGACATAAACAATATGTCGGAAATGGTATTCAGGGTAACAATTATCCAGGCAATGGCTAGGCTGGAGAAGACCATTAGTGGCAACACAGAATCTCCAAGGGCGGAAGTGAGGGCTGATCTGGCAGTACTTAAAAATGCTATCAATGAGATAAATCTAACCTAAATAGTCTAACAGCTAGGATAACCGAGGCAGAAGATTGAATTAGTGATCTAGAAGACAAACTGATAGAAAAGAAGGATCAGGAGGAGGAGAGGCATGGAACAAACAGCTTAGGAGCCATGAAAACAGAATTAGGGAAATAAATGACGGCATGCAATGTTCCAATGTCAGAATTATTGCGATCCCTGAAGGGGTGGAGAGAAAGAGAGAAGACTAGAAGATACAGTTGAACAAATACGGGATGAAATTTCCCTAATCTGGGAAATGGAAAAGTGTTCATGTCCTAGAGGCAGAGAGGACATCCCCCAAGATTGAGTCTAGAAAGACCTCCAGACACTTAATTGTAAAATTCACGAACTGTAAATTCAGACAGGAGGTCTTAAGGGCAGCTAGGGGGAAGAGATTCCTTAGGTACAGAGGAAGGACCATCAGAATAACGTCAGAACTGTTCACAGAAACTTGGCAAGCCAAAAAGGGCTAGCAAGACATACTGAGGGCACTAAATAAGAAGAACATGCAGCTAAGGATACTTTATCCATCAACGCTGACATTCAGAATGGATGGAAAGATAAAGAGCTTCCAAGACCGGGAAGGTTTAAAAGATTATGTGACCACCAAGCCGGCACTACAAGAAATATTAAGGGGGGGAGGTTCTATAAAAGAAGAAAGAACCCAAGAGTGACATAAAACAGAAATTTACAGATACAATCTATAGAAACAAGGACTTCACAGGCAACATGATGTCAATAAAAACTTATCTTTCAACAATCACTCGCAACATGAACGGCCTAAATACTCCCATAAAATGGCACAGGGTTGCAGACTGGATAAAACAACAGGACCCATTAATATGCTGTCTTCAAGAGACACATTTTGAACCTAAAGATACCTCCAGACTGAAAGTAAAGGGATGGAGAACCATCTTTCATGCCAACAGGCCTCAAAAGAAAGCTGGGGTAGCAATTCTCGTATCAGATAAATTAGATTTTAAGCTAAAGACTGTAGTCAAAGATACAGAAGGACACTATATCATTCTTAAAGGGTCTATCCACCAGGAAGATCTAACTATTGTAAATATTTATGCCCCCAACATGGGAGTAGCCAACTACATAAGCCAACCGTTAAACAAAATACAGTCATATTGATATGAATACATTAATTGTAGGGGGTCTTAACACGCCACTCTCAGCAATAGATCATCTAAGCAGAAAATCAACATAGAAACAAGAGCTTTAAATGACACATTGGACCAGATGGACCTCTTAGATATCTACAGAACATTCCACCCTGAAACAACAGAATACTCATTCTTCTCGAGTACACGTGGAACTTTCTCCAGAATAAACCATATACTGGGTCACAAATCAGGGCTCAACTGATACCAAAAGATTGAGATTCTGCATATTCTGCATATTCTCAGACCATAATGCTTTGAAACTGTAACTCAACCATAAGAAAAACTTTGGAAGGAATTCAAACACTTGGAAGCTAAAGACCATCCTGCTCAAGAATGTTTGGGTCAACCAGGAAATCAAAGAGGAACTTAAGCAATTCATGGAAACCAATGAGAATGAAGACACATTGGTCCAAAACCTATGGGATATGGCAAAGGCAGTCCTAAGGGGGAAATACATAGCCATCCAAGCCTCACTCAAAAAAATTGAAAAATCCTGAATACACCAACTCTCTTTACACCTTAAAGAACTGGAAAATCAACAACAAATTAAGCCTATCCCACGCACAAGAAGGGAAATAATTAAGATTAGAGCAGAGATCAATGAGTTAGAAACTAGAGATACAGTAGAACACATCAGTGAAACTAAAGCTGGTGCTTTGAAAGGATTAATAACATTGATAAACCACTGGCCAAACTAATTAAAAAAAAAAAAAGAGAAAGGACCCAAATTAATAAAATTATGAACGAAAGGGGATCCCATGAAAGGGATCATTACTAACACCAAGGAAATAGAAACAATCATCAGAAGAATTATCAAAAGTTATATGCCAATAAGTTAAGCAATCTAGAAGAAATGGATGCATTTCTGGAAACCTATAAACTTCGAAAACTGAAACAGGAAGAAATTGACAACCTGAATAGATCAATATCTAGTAATGAGACTGAAGCAATGATCAAAAATCTCCCAAAATACAAGAGTCCAGGACCTGATGGATTCCCTGGGGAATTCTACCAAACATTCAAAGAAGAAATAATACCTATTCTCCTGAAATTGTTTCAAAAAATAGAAACAGAAGGAAAACTTCCAGACTCTTTCTATGAAGCCAGCATTACCCTGATCCCCAAACCAGGCAAAGACCCCATCAAAAAAGGGAGAATTTCAGACCAATATCCCTGATGAATATGGATGCCAAGATTCTTAACAAGATCCTAGCTGAAAGGATCCAACAGTACATTAGAAAGATTATCCGCCATGACCTGGTGGGATTTATCCCTGGGATGAAAGAGTGATCCAACATTCGCAAATCAATGTGATAGAACAAATCAATAAGAGAAGAGAGAAAAACCAGATGGTCCTCTCAATTGATGCAGAAAAAGCATTTGAAAAAATATAGCATCTGTTCCTGATTAAAACTCTTTAAAGTGTAGGGATAGAGGGAACATTTCTCAACTTCATAAAATATGTCTATGAAAAACCCACAGCAAATATCATTCTCAATGGGGAAAAGCTGACAGCCTTCCCTTTGAGATTACGAACACAACAAGGATGCCCACTCTTGCCACTGTTGTTCAGCATAGTACTAGAAGTTCTAGCAACAGCAATCAGACAGCAAAAAGAAATAAAAGGTATTCAAATTGGCAAAGAAGTCAAACACTCTCTCTTCGCAGATGACATAATACTTTATATGGAAAACCCAAAAGACTCCACCCCCAAACTACCAAAACTCATACAGCAATTCAGTAATGTGTCAGGATACAAAAATCAATGCACAGAAATCAGTTGCTTTCTTATACACTAGCAATGAAAATATAGAAAGGGAAATTAGAGAATCGATTCCATTTACTATAGCACCAAAAACCATAAGATACCTTGGAATAAACCTAACCAAAGAGGTAAAGGATCTGTACTCGAACTACGAACACTCATGAAAGAAATTGAAGAAGACATGAAAAGATGGAAAAGCATTCCATGCTCATGGATCAGAATAAACATTGTCAAAATGTCTATACTGCCCAGAGCAAGCTATACTTTCAATGCCATCCCAATCAAAATTCCACCAGCATTTTTCAAAGTGCTGGAACAAACAATCCTAAAATTTGTATGGAACCAGAAAAGACCTCGAATTTCCAAGGCAATGTTGAAAAAGAAAAAGCTGGGGGCATCATGTTGTCTGATTTCAAGCTATATTACAAAGCTATGATCACTAAGACTGCATGGTACTGGCACAAAAACAGACACACAGATCAACGGAACAGAATAGAGAGCCTAGATATAGATCCTCAACTCTATGGTCAAATAATCTTTGACAAAGCAGGAAAAAATATCCCGTGGAAAAAAGACAGTCTCTTCAATAAATGGTGCTGGGAAAATTGGACCGCTAAGTATAGAAGAATGAAACTCGACCATTCTCTTACACCACACACAAAGGTAAACTCGAAATGGATTAAAGACTTCAATGTGAGGCAGGAATCTATCAAAATCCTACAGGAGAACAAAGACAGTAACTTCTTCGACATTGGCCACAGCAACTTCTTTCAAGACATGTCTCCAAAGGCAAAGGAAACAAAAGCGAAAATGAACTTTTGGGATTTCAAGATAAAAAGCTTCTGCAC
>CM052883.1:100760785-100861895 GCA_028534135.1 Potos flavus
TGAGAGCATAAAGAAATAAAATATAATTCTTATTGTAAGCCTTGGTTGAACAGTGGGAGAACGTTGCAAACCTCTTTTATACCCTTATTGTCCTTCACGATTTCCCCTTCTAGGGAAATATCCAGAGCCCCACAGAATTTCTTTAGACATCACCACCCTAATTGGTGACATCCAAAGTCATCAGCATGGTGTACAAGGCCCTCTGTCGTCAGCGCTTTATGTCATGAATTGAGCTACCTCCGAAAATTCTCCCTAAAATATATAATATCTCATATCTCAATCTTCATTTCTCAGTCGGTGAGTAATTACCATCAGACATATATAGTGTACAACTTCATTTTTGGTGTTTTTAATGATGTAGTTTTACCTCTGCTTGTGTGTGTGAGAGAGAGAGAGAGAGATTTTGTCAAAACCAAGACCCTTTTAGAAGTTTCTCACTGTGAGATCTTACTTTTGGAGAAAATTGAAAAAAATTACAAAAATCACAAAACAAGCAATCTGTAAGACTGATATTCATAAATTCATACTACAGAATTCTCACATCAGTCAGAATAGCTAGAATTAACAAGATAAGAAACAAGTGTTGGAGTGGATATGGAGAAAAGGGAACCCTTGCTCTCTGTTGGTTGGGAATGTAAACTGGTGGAACCACCATGGAAAACAGTATGGAGGTTCCTCAAAAAATTAAAAATAAATACCAGACAAACCAGAAATTCCACTGTTAGGTATTTACCCAAAAAAAATGAACATGGTAATTCAAAAAGATATATGCGCCTCTATGTTTACTGCACCATTATTTACAATAGCCAAGATATGGAAGCAACCTGTTTATGGACAGATGACGAATAAAGAACATGTGTGTGCATTGTATACACACACAATGGAATGTTATTCAGCCATAAAGAATGAAATCTTGCTCTTTGCAGTAACACAGATGGAGCCAGAGGATATTATGATCAGAGAAATCTGTCAGAGAAGAACAAATACTAAGTGATTTCACTTATATGTGGAACATAACAAATGACCAAAGAAGTAAGAAAGCAAAGAGCCAGAAGAGACTAATAGATACAGAGAACAAACTGGTAGTTGCCAGAGGGAAGGGGCACTGGGAGACGGCCAAAGTAGTGATGTTGTTTAACAGGATCAAACTTCTAGTTATAAAATAAGTATGTAATGGGGATTATAACTACAGCACAGGGAATATGGTCAATAACACTGTAATAAAGATGTATAGTGACACATGTAACTACACTTGTCATGGTAAGCACTGTGTAATGTATAAAATTAATGAACACTGTTGTACACTTGAAACTAGTAACACAGTCTACTATACTTCAGTAGCATAGCCAGTAATTTTCTGGACATAGGCTATGGAAACATTTTTCCAGATATTTCTCCTCTACAAGAGAAAGAAAAGCAAAATTAAACTACTGGGACTGTACTGAAATAAAATGTCTTTGCATAGTCAAGAAAACAACAACACAAAAAAGGCAACCTACTGAATGGGAAAAGATATTTGCAAATGCTGTATCTGATAAGGGGTTAATATCCAAAATAGATAAAGAACTTAAACAACTCAACACCAAACCAAACCAGAAACGTATTAAAGAAACAGGCAGAGGGCATCGGCAAACGTATCTCTAGGGAAGACATGAAAAGGTGGCACATGAAAAGATGCTCAATATCACTAATCATCAGGGAAAGGCAAATCAAAACCACAATGAAATATCACCTTATACCTGTCCTAGTAGCTAAAATAAATACAAGAAATAACAAGTGTTGGCAAGGATGTGGGGAAAAGAAACTCTTGTGCACTGTTGGTGAGAATGCAAACTGTTCAGACACTGTGCAAAACAGTATGAGACTTCTTAAAAAATTAAAAGACAAAGTTAGCAAATGATCCAATAATTACAATACTGGGTATTTACCTAAAGAAAATGAAAACACACAAAAAAAGATATACACACCCCTATATTTAACACAGCGTAATTTAGAATAGTCAAGATATGGAAGTAATCCAAATATCCATCCACAGATCAATGGATCAAGATGTGGTATATATACACAATGGAATATTACTCAGCCATAAAAATATTGAAATCTTGCCATCTGTAGTAACATGGATGGATGTACAGGGTATAATAGTAAGTGAAATAATTTAGTCGGAGAAAGACAAATACTGTATGAATACACTCATGTGAAATTTAAGAAAAAAGGAAAAAAGGGACAAACAAAAACAGTCTTTAATACAGAGAATAAACTGGTAGTCGCCAGAAGGGAGGTGGGTGTTTTGCAACGAGTATAAGTAAGTCATAATAGCTTTTACTTACATATATCTGGAGGTGCAGGGGCCACATGAGACTCATCAGAACCTGAAGATCCTGCAGTTGAAAAGGCTTTGGGATTGACAACCCTTTTAACTAAAGAGCAAAATCCTGGGAGATAGGAAACCAGTCTGGCTCTATTACAGAGCACCTAAGAATAACACAAAAATTAACATTATTTGTTCTGGATATATGTGTTATATTTACATAGACAATCTCTGGCAAATCCTCGCTCTGCAATGTATCTTTCAAAACCAAATCTTATTCTATTGTTGAGCAACTACCATACAATAAGCATTATGTATATAATTTTAAAAACAAATTTATTAAAAAAAAAAAACAGTAAGTTACTTTGTGTAAAAGTATATGGCCTTTCCAATAAAGGCTAGAATGAAGAGTGCCACACTAGAGAGAATAGGAACCTCTAAAAGTTGCCCTATTTGGGAACAACACTAAAAAGGTAGTACAAATAAGATTTTTCTATTGTTAAGGAACCTTCAACACCTTTAGTACATAGCTTTGTGCTAAGTTTTTTGCTTCTTTGTTCATTTCCTGGACTCAGGTCAGTTACAATGGGTGACTGTGTAAACGTCTTTCACACAGAAACTTCTAGCAAAATACTTGGGTCAGAGTAATTTGTTCTTTTATTATTTTTTAAAGATGTATTTATTTGAGAGAGAAGGCACGCGCGCGTGCGCGCGCGCGCGCGCACACACACACACACACACACACACACACACACACAGGAACACACAGCGGGAGGGGCAGAGGGAAAGAATGAATCTCCAGCAGACCTCCCACAGATGCAGGGCTTGATCTCAAGATCCTGAGATCACGACCTGAGTGGAAACCAAGAGTCTGAGGCTTAAATGACTGCCCTGGGTCAAAGTAATTTAATGCAGGGGCTGGCAAAGTATAGCTGAATACACCCTAATATTTTAGTAAATAAAAGTTTATTCTAACACTGCCACATCTATTTATTTATGTATTGTCTGTGGCTGCTTTCATGCCATAATGGCAGAGTTACGTAGTTGCACAGAGACTATATGGTACAGAGAGCCTAAAATATTTACTTATCTGTCCCTTCACATTAAAAAACAAAAATGCCAACTCTTAGTTTAGTAGAAAATACATAAGAACAAATACCATATTATCTGTGAAATGCTATTAAAAGATTTAAATGACTCAGAGATCCTTGAGGGAGGAAAAAGTTTCATAGAGAATATACTAGGTTTTGAAGAAATAGCAGAAATTTGCAGAGGAAAGGGGCTTTCAATGAGTGACTTTCTGGAACAAATGTATAGTCATAAAAGGTATATTCGAAAGGTGATAAATTCAGTGAAGTTAGATATTTAAAGGAGTGCAGTAAAAAACAGGCTTGAAAGTTAAGTTGTGGGCAATTATAAAAGGCTTTATCTTTGACAAAGTAAAAGGCTTGTTACAAGACAATAAACCAGAATTTTAACCTGGAGGCAGGGAAGAATAGAGGGGCAGAATGTTTTTAGGAATGTACCACTTAGGGCAGGATGGACTGGAGTGGGATTAGAGAATGGGGATTGGGGTGGTATGAAAATTAGTCACCAGGATGTTGAAATAGTCTAACTATTTGATACTTTAGCATCATTCCTTTTCCCTTTCACAAAGTAGTCTGAATTTCAACCCATGAATTCTGACTTTTTTTCATCGTTAAGTACAAGAGAACATCCTAACTTGTTTTTCTACCTCTCTGGCATAATTTCTTACGAACTTTACCACCTTTCCCTTTTCAATTCTTTAGTCACATAAAAATATCTGCAATATTTCCCACATTTCTCTGCCTTCTTTTATACTGCCATAAGATTTCTTCCGCTAAAATGTCCTTTTCCCTCTTCTTCTAGGTCCAGCAAATTTCAACTCTGTCTTTAAGACCTGGATAAACAGAACCTTCTTTATGTATCTCCGAAGTACCAGGCCTGTCTCCAGAGTACTCTGGCCACCTGAAAATTTAAGCATCCTACCTTGGGTCAAGACCCAATCTGCCCAAAGAGATAAATGTGATAATTATTACATTTTAACCTACGAGACGAACTCAGACTTTTGGGTGTTTCCATAATTTAAATTTACCTTTACAATTAAAGACATTTACATTAAACAGAATATGGCTCAGGATCTAAAGGCAATATAAAATTTTAAACTCCAAAAGTATATTGGGCAAGGCCTCGAAATAACAACAGGCTCAATAGGAGATTATCTGAAAAGGGCAGTATTAAATAGCAAATACTCAACATATATTACTTACTGTGGGCTAGGTTCTGTGCTAAGTGTTTTACTAATTGCCGCAAAATACTTCCATATACCATTAAAATTAAAGTATGATTATCAAAATGTTATTTTTGATAATAAATTGCTTCACAAGCAAAAAGAAAAAGAAGTATTATCCAAATTATTTTAACAACTTCCTAATGTTACTAAGGATTATTTTAGCCTGTGAGTGCCAAAGCCACTAGACTCTACTTTAGATTTTTTTCTTTTTGGTAAAGCTTTTAACAAAAATTATAATAAAATGTGAGTTTTGTTGCCAATCTAAGAAAATCTAATCACTGAGTTTCATGTTACTTTATTTACATTTCATTTTAATGGCAAAATAAGCCAGTATCTAATTTGTCCACTGAAAGGAATAGCTGACGACAGTGTTAATGTGTTTCAAGTTTTCCTTTTAACCTGTAGGATTCTCAAATTCTTTTATGGCAGATTTTATGACATTGGGTCAGCTGATAAATTTAACTAAATACGATAGCCAATAAATAATTCAAAAATTAGAAAAGTCAGTTTATTTTAGTATGAGGATAAGAATGATTTTGTATATGACTACTTCAAACCTAGGATTCTAGACTTGGGAATATGACAGGTTATTAAAATATAATTTTAAAATCTTTATTAGTATAAAAAGGAAAACTGAAAAAAAAATAAAAAGGGAAACTGTCTTTTAGACACTATTTTAGGATTAAGTCCTGCTTTTGGTCATGTGAGCAGAATACAGGGTCTATACCAAAGATTTAAAACTGGTTATCTAGGAAATTCATCTGTATCCATCTAGGAAATTCATTCATATTCAGCTACGGACATTTTTGTATGGTTCACACTGTTACAAAAAAATCTGAATTGGATATAAACATTCAGAAATTATAGATTTCACACAAAAAGTCCAGATTTTCAGCTGTTCTAGAAAACTCAGAAGAGCTGGCAGCACTAGATTCATATTCCCAAACGGCATTAGTTAGCAATAAATCACTGTAGCTAAGGAAAGGCTGCTCCCATTATATCAGAAATGAAAATTTCAGTTTGTCAAAGTTACCACCAAGGCATCTTGATTTACCTGTCCAGCTTCTGAAGCACGGACATTCATGACTCTTGCTATGTAGGCTAATTAAATAGGTGAAGACACACATACTTGCAGATTTCATAACTGACATCCATTCAGTATTTACAATGCATATAAATACAAAATTTTTAAGTATATTTGAATATTAAAATTTATTTCATATGAACTTCTTTCTGACAATAAAAAGATCTATGAAAGCATCTTTCAAAATATTCACCCTGCTGAACTAATTCATTTAAATCAAAATAAAGCCAGGTTAAACATTAGCATTCTATTCTAGTTACTTTGAGAGTACTCCATGCTTCTGTTACAACATTCCCTTTCTGGGGTTCTGGCTAAGTAAAAATTCATGTTAAAATGGTGTCCAAGACTAGTGGTCTACTTTTATGGCTTGACCCTACAGTCACGTCATTAGACTCTTAACATATCACATTCAATTACAGGAATATTATCATGACTAATTGCTGCCATATTAACCCTCCTAACACAGCTCTGATTAAATGACCACAACTTAAAGAATCAAATCTAAATACTGAGGATGACATTCAAGGCTATTACTCGATTCCAACTCCACAATACAACCTTATTTCCCTCTAATCTCTTTCACATATCTGACATTGCAGAAAGCAGAAATGACTTCTTGATTTTTTGAAAGGGAAGGTGTCTCTGAATACATCTCAGATTCTTCCATTCAAGTCTACCATTATCTAAATCCCACCATTTTTCAAAACTCAGATTAAATGCTTCTTTGATTAAGTGATCCCAAACTCCTTGTTTCTCCTCTTCACAAAGCTTTGAATCTGGATGTACTTTTGTGTAGCTTTTAAGAAATAATTACTTGACTTT
This sequence comes from Potos flavus, assembly GCA_028534135.1. Taxonomy (NCBI): domain Eukaryota; kingdom Metazoa; phylum Chordata; class Mammalia; order Carnivora; family Procyonidae; genus Potos; species Potos flavus. The sequence continues at coordinate 100,767,317 of CM052883.1, forward strand.
TATTGTAGCTAATTCATATATGTCTACTATCCCCTACTATATGAAGACTTTATAGTAGGATGAGTCTAAACTGGAGGCTTACAATCAATATTTCTGGTCTATGTGAATCATATCTCTTGCTCTCATTTTGTAGGATTTGGAAGGTTACTTGCTAGACTGAAACTGTTACAAAACCTTCAGTTTAGCTAACCAAAGAAATAAAAAATAGTTTAAAAATAGCTTCTAAATATTTACTGAAATGTCTTTTAAAAATATTGAAAGGACGATGGCGCTGAATTTCCAAAAATGAACTTGTAGAAACAAGTACACGAGTGTTGTAAAAAACCTTCGTGTTCAAACTACCTTCAAAGCATACCAACATAATTTCACACCCCTTGCTTCCCTTGACATTTTCAACACTACCTCTAAGCACAAGAAACATGTCACCAATGTCATCATAATTAAACCCATCCCTCCATTTCCTAACAAGTTCCCAAAACACTATACTGTTTAAGAGACTAATTTACTCACAGTGGCCATTTCCAGCGGGGAGGGCAGATGCAAAAGATCTTTCCTTTCGTAAAGTTATTCCTGAAAACGGACAAAACAAAACAAGCCAGTGACCGATTAAGCTGTAACAACACACAACTCGGGTAACGTCCACTATGTCCCACTACGTGTCGCTCCACCATGATCAAAGTCCAAGCTCTCCCCATAACCCAAGAAAGCCGGAATTGGCCCCCAGTCCCTACAGGGCACAGATGCCCGCCCAGAGCAGGCCGTGCAGTACCCAGCCCTCCCGGTTTGTGCCCCCACCCCCGCCCCCGCAAGCAACTCTGACCAGATGGGGGCGGGGAACGAGGAGCCGGTGGCCGAGACAGTTTCGAGGGCCGAAGCAGGTATTTTAACACAGGTCAGGGAGGCTTGAGAACAGCTCCAAACAAGGGTTTGAACGGAGCAGACGGTGAGGAAGCGAAAACAGCCTACAGACAGAATGACAGGACTAGGGAGAGCGACAGGGACCCTATCCGAATAGGGGCAATACCGAATGCCGTGGCACCAAGAAGACGGGCGGATTTGGAGGGGCTAACGCGGGCGGAAAACATCCGTACCAGTCCCACCGCCACCTCCAGAGGTCCCAAACCCTCACTCTTTCCGCCGTCAAAATGGCGGCGGCGACGGCAGCAGGGGTAGCGTCGATGCTGGCAGTGATCAGGCTAAAGAAGTTGCTCCCGAAAGCATCGATGCGAAGGATCGTCGAATTAATGATGCGCACGCGCACAATAGGCCCATAGAGCTTTCCTTCCATTGGATAGTCGCGGGCAAACACGTACGAGAAAAGGTGAGGTGGGGTGACGTGGTAGAAGGAGGGTTCCTGATCTGGGTTGAGGGCTCATTCCATTTCGTTCATTAATTCACTGATTCATTTGATAGATTCCTCCACGCGAAGGCTTTCATACTGCCGCCAAGAGATACAATCTTAAGTTCTTTGTATCATAGTTGTTAGTTTTTCACGAATCACTGTTTTCGAGCATAGGATACGTAGGTTTTTCTGTTTGTGTCCCAGGTCCTTAATAGGCTCAGTAAGTATATAAAACGATTTCTTTATAAACATGTATCATTTTCATTTACCAATTTTTTTTAATTAACGGAAGTCCATACTTTATTCGTACCAATATTTCTCGGTAGATAGTGTTAGACAAGTTGGTCTCTGTTTCCGATTCCTCACCTGTAAAAGGGGAATAATAATGGTGCTTGCTCCACACACTGTAAAGATTGAACGAATTTATATATAGCTAACACTTAAAGCATACACATGCAGACACACAGCTTGGAGCTTGGGAGTCACAGAAAGGCTTCCAAGAAAGGACTACAGAGCTGAGTGTTGAAGTTACATACAACTCATTTTTTCATGCCTTGGAAATTTCTCTTTGGTTTACTTGTCCAGGTTATATAAGAGGATTTCTGGTTGAATGATGATTGTAAGCTTTTTGAGATCAGGAAGCATATGCTATTCATCTTTGCCATGATAGAAATCATCTGTCAGGTGCAGGTGGGAGATAAAAGGAGTCAGTGATCAACAGTATGGCAGGAAGCTGTCAGGAGTAACTTCATAGCAGAGGTTGTGCTTGTATGTGTTTTGCAAGATGAATGGGTGTTTGCCAGAATGCCAAGAAAAGATATGGAGGGGTGAGGACACTTCAGGCAAGGGGAGCAGTGTGAACAGAGTTGTGGAATCCAAAACTCTGTGCACATTTGGGGAGATCTACAAGTAGTCAAGGGAATGAGTTTGGCATGGACAGGGGCCATGATCATAGTCAGCCTTCAGTGCAGTACTAAGATAGATGTAATCTTGGAAGCAAAGAGAAGCAACTAGGAAGAGTGAAGCAGAGTCATGACATTATCAGATTTGCATCTTGGGAAGGTCCTCTGGCTGCCATGTAGAGGATAGTTTGGAAGGGTGTGTGAAGATGACTCCTAAATTTTTGACTTAGGATATTTGGTGAATAGAGTTGCTTTTGTTTTATTGGGAATTCAGTAATATTAGTATATGTGGAATGTACACTATGTGGTGGCATTTGGATACGTATTTTCATATTATTTGTTTTAATTCTCATAACAATATAGAAAATAGAACTATTATCCTCATTTTAAATATGAGGAAGAAATGAAAGCAGAAAGAAGTTAGGTATTTTTCTGAAACTTCCAGGGCTGGACTTAAATCAAGGTCTGTTAGGTTCAGAAATAGTGTTCTCTTTCCCACACATATTGTCCTCCAGGAGAGCAGATGTTTGGAGAAAGATGAAGAGTTTGGTTTGGGATAACTTGAGTTTTAAGATGCTTAAGGGGCATTCATGTGGAGTTGCCAATAAGTCAATTGAAAGTAGGCCTATTGCTCAGGAAAGTGGTTTATGTAGGAGATAGAGATTTGAGGGTCCTTGACATATGGGTAATAATTCAAGCCATGGGAACCCCTTAACCTGAAGTTCAACAATGGGCTTTACAGGAAGGGAGTGTCTGTAACCTTCCTGAAATGTACACAAATTTTTGTATATTTGTAAGTAGATTCACTTTTTTTTTTTCCCATAGGGCGAGGGTGCATAGCTTCTTCAGATTCTTGAAGAAGTTCATGACTCTGAAAGTTCGAGAACTACTAATATAGAGTACAAAAGAAAAAGGGCAAAGTCAAAATACTAGGAGATATTAATTAAAGGGATAACAGAAGAAAATCTAGCAATGGAGACTGGCAAGTTTCAGTCAGAAAGTAGAAGGAAATCAGGAGACAGTATTCTAGACATCAAGCATTATTGCTATTATTGCTCAATATTATTAGATGTTACAAAAAGCTCTTACTGAGGTTCATCTTATTTGATAAATCCTGCAACAGTGACTTTTCCAGAGGAATTTCAGTGGATTGGGGTGTGGGGAGGTGGAATTTTGATAACTGGGTATTCAGAGGATGGAACAGAAACTTCCTGAGGACAGAGACTTCATCTGTTTGTTCACTGTATTCTGGGACTTTACTGTATTCCTGCCACAGAAAGGTGATCAATAAATGTTTGTTGAATAGATGAAGAAGTGTGGGTCACTAATAACAAGCTACCATTAACAACAGCTGCTTTTTGTTGTTCTGTTTCCAGGCTCCATGACATCTATCTATCTGAAAACTGGGCTGGGAGAGTAGCAGTGTCTATGCTGCGTGAGTGAAGAAACTGAGACTCAGGCTAGGCAAACTGCTTGATGCCGTACAATTACATGTGGTGCTGAATGTGAGAGTAAACACTGGATTTGTCTGGCTCCGAAATCTCTATGCCTTCCACAACAATAAAACTCAGAAGACAAAGAGGTAAGTAGCTGTCTCTCAACTTATTTCAATTTACTCTTAATCTATTTGACTTCTCCCTTTCCCTCTCTCTCTTGGATTTCTCTAATTCTTCAGAGATAAAGGAGGACCTTCGAAGAAATGTAAAAATTGATCCATTCACCACATAATGAGATTATTCAGAAGCCAATATGTAATCCTTGGGGGTTTTCTTTCTCATCTGACTTTTACAGCTGCCTGCCTTGATGTTTTTTGGTAAACATATGGCTTCCCTTTTATTCTATAAACACTAATTCTCAATAACAAAAGATGTATACTTAGAGAAACTAAGGAATATATAGTAATCACTAATTTCTCAACTTGGCAAGACTGTTGTATTGCAGCTAGTTCTTTCTTTAAAGACAGTAGGATTATAAAACCAGAAGACAAAATGGACTATTTTTTGCTCAGCCAAGCATATCTAAAGCACATTAGAAGTTTGAAGACAATATTTTGTGTTATTTTAAAAAATGCTATGTGGAGCTATTACCTGGTTGCAAGAAAACAACACGTAAAATGATAATAATAGAAATTTAAAGAGTGTGGATAAAAGTAAAAATCTGTGAACACTTGTTTTTTATTATTTAACTCAATCACAGAACTATTAAGAACACATCTTTTTAAGTTGCCCACACCAGTGATGCACTCTCTCTTTAGTATTTGATATGTTAAGATAGGCATGTATTTTTTTTTAATTTTTTAAATTTTTTTTTTTTAAGATAGGCATGTATTTTAGCCATTTCTAGAAAACTCAAGCTTTTCCTGGAAACACCTCGTATGTTCTAGCCATCTTTGCTAGGTGGAAACACATGAATATTACAGAGAGTGAATGACATGTATCTTTAGGATGTAATGGAAGAGAAGCCTTCTTTTTAATATTTTGGTTTTTAGTTTGAATGTGATACATACAATCATTGGACTTTAATGGTGATATTAGATATAACAATTATCCGTCTGCTCATCTCTCTGCCTCCTTGTCATTACAATGGAGACCATAATATTATCTACTTTTTTTTAAGGACTTTGTTTACTTGAGGGGGAGAGAGAAAGAGAGAGAGAGAGAGAAAGAGAGTGTGTGCACACAAGAGCTGAGGTAGGAGCGGAGGGATAGGAACAAGCAGACTCTGGGCTGAGCCTGGAGACAGCGGGCTCAATCTCAGGACCCTGAGATCATGACCTGAGCTGAAATGAAGAGTCAGACGCTTAACTGACTAAGCCACCCAGGTGCCCTTGATATTATCTACTTTATAGATACATTTAGAAGATTATATGAGATAATCCATGTAAAGGATTTAGCACAGTGCACAGCACTTAGTGTGCAATAAATATTAGCTGAGATCATCTTTGTTGTCATTATCAGCATTATCATCATCAGTGAACTCCTCTGAACTTTATACTTACAGCTTTGGTTTCCATATGTGCATAGTGCTTGTGCGGGTGATACAGTAATGTTTTCTTATATGAGATTGACCAGGAGGAGGAAAGGGTTGGTGGCATTGGGGCTTGTATAATGTACATTACCCCAGATGTGTATAATCAGAATCTATGAGGGGTTTAGGAAGCTACATTTTAAGAAATTCTCCAGGGAATTTTTATGAGAACTAGAATTTGAGGGCCATAAGTTAAAGATAAAAAACTGTGCTAGGGAGAAGTGTAATACATGCTATGAACACCAGCTGTCACTACTCTACAATTTAAGAACAAACTTGATCCTTAACAGCCAATGGGACTATTACAAGAACATTCTCTAAATTTCAAATGTAAAGATCTAGGGAAAGTGAATTCTGAGTTAAACAAATTTGAATTTTATCAAGGGTCTCTAGGCCATATAAATGGCTCACAAAGTGTAGTGGTTGTATATGTGTGAATAAACCTACATCAGGAGAATGATATCTTATTGTACTTGGGGAAGTAAAGTGAATGTTCTGTGCTTTAAAAAATCAAACGGGACTCTAGTCTGAAAGAATGTAAGACAGCTCAGTGACTGAGAATATCTTCATTTTCCTGGCCTTATGTCACAATGGAAAGTCTTGTGTAGTGTCCACACAAACATTTTCTATATTTGTAGACATTGCGCCATACTGGGAGATTTGGATTCAAGTTCTGGCTTTTTTGTACAGTTTCATTTGGATCACCATGACAATTCCTTAATATCTATAAGCCTTGAAACAGGCATAAAAATAACCATATAAGAATTGTCATTAGGAGAATCCAGATAATATAATAAATGTGAAATGTTTCATAAATTTTAAAGTATTAAACAAATACAAAGTATTATTTGAAGACTTACAGTGTTGGGCCTTTGCTTTGATACTGGTCTCTGGAACCCCACCAAAGCAACCATTTTCATAAAAATGACTCCAATTCTGCTAGGAGCCTAGTTATTTTCTCCAACAAGGTCTTTTGTTCCATTCCAAGGAGAGTGGCCTGATTAAACTGAGGACACTCAGTTGAATTTGAGTTTCAGATAAACAAAGAGTAATTTTTTAGTGTAAGTGTGCCCTAAATTTTACATGACAATCTGGCACATCTAACTCCAGGGCAAACTAAGAAAGCTGTCCTGTATTCATGTGTCTACACCCATCTAATTGCTCACATCTTCTATTTTGCCTGGTACAGAAAAAGTCTGACTCAGACCATAATGTAGGTCTAAAATGCTTTGAGACAATTTATTGCCATCTAATAGCTTGTATCTTCAAAAATTTGTCGTACTTCCTGCCTAAAAATGGCTTGCTTGGGCTTATACTCTAAAGATTGGTTGGAAGGGACTGTAGACTCTGCAGTAAATTAATCCTTGTAATTATTTTAATTTTGTTATATTCTGTTATCATGTTGGGTTTTGGTTATTCATTAACATCTCTTTCTCTCTCCCACTGTGTGGTTATTGGAGTAGAGGGAGGGAAAGGGTGAATCTACAAAATGAGCAATTCTAAAGCCACCGAAATGTTGGTATTATAAACAATTTGGATGCATTTCTGATACAACCCTCTCCAGTTATATCTCATGCAGCAGGTAATGCTATCAAAATGTATGTACTCTATAGACCTCCATTATAGAGTGTACAACCCAATAATAGAGAATAGTGAGAAGGAATGGTGGGGAGTCAGATGTATACTAAGTGTCAAGGAAGAGTCATCCTGGGGCACCTGAGTGGCTCAGTCGGTTGAGCTTCTGACTCTTGATTTTGGCTCAGGTCATGGTCTCAGGGTTGTGAGATCAAGCCCTGCATGGGGGTCTGTGCTGGACATGGAGCCTTCTTGGGAATCTTCTCCCCTGCCCACCCCTGTCTCTTAAAAAAGAGGGGTAGAGAGGGAGAGAGAAAGAAATCTGGAACTGGGAACAGTTTGCAGTTTCAAAGTACTTGGGAACAATCCACAAAATAGGAGTTTAACTACAATAAAATAAATTCATTATTACACTTTCATTGGTATGCCCTGAAGTAGAATGAGAAATCACACTAGGAATCCTGATGTGAACAGCCAGGTCTATCAGGAAGCCCTTGGAAGGTGACTGCGGAAAAATGCCACTTCTGAGCTCAGCTAGTGTTAACATGCACCTGCCTGTGGACACTAGGTGGCGATATATGACAGCGTGACGACTTGAGAATTTGTGGCGGATATTCTGAATTAGTGGGGGATGAGTTGTGAAATGGGTTTTTGTTTCCTGCTATTAATGCAGAGCCTTTAAATTTATGGTAGAATGTTCTCTCAGCTGTGATCTTATGAAACATCCACAGGGACAGGAACCATGTCAGATCCGCTTCTGGGGATTTCCTTGTTTTATCTTCCATTTTAGGACTAATTACTTCACACTTCTGCAAATTATTTAGTTAGTCTGTCAGGCATTCAAACTTGATACCTGTGTCCAAATTTAGATACTGAGATGGTAAAGCTGTTTAACTGGTATTGGGGGCCATTAGAGGGAGCCAGGAGAAAACACTGCACTGAGGTGCTTTGAGCCATGAATGAGGGTAAGACTGTATTCCTGGGCTGTGTGTTCCTGTCTCTGAGAACATTTGCCAGTCTGCTGACAAATTGCAATGGAAATATTCCTTGGACACACTGAAGACCCAGTGCCCTGTCATTTGAGCAGAGCAGACACTTTGCCAGCCCACAGGAGTATCGATGGCTATATTACTCTAAGCTTCCTATTTTCTATTATATGGTTTGATGATATTTGGTCGCATCAGTGATGCATGTTAATTAATTGCTTAAAGAAGCTTTTGTCTTTTAAAAATCAAAAAAATCTTGGATTAGGTATATTTTTTCTCTATTTTAATTTTTATTGATATTTCTGAGTTCCTAGGAAATTGCATGCATAGCAAAAGATCACTGAAACATTTTTCTCTATTGTTTTGTGAATTCTCTGCACTCCCTCTTGTATTTATGCCCTTTCTCATTGCCTGACTAAAATAGAATAATTTAGTTAGAATTTGGGGGAGAAATTTATTAAGCCTATATTTTCAACGCCCCAATTTATAATGCTTCTGCCCCCTTTGCACATTTACCTTTATCTTCAGCTATCTCTTGGCATTACCTACCTTTAGCTAAGCAGACTGCTTATTCCCACTTGAATTTTCCTCATCTTATCAACAGCTGGTATTGCCCCTCTCTTCTCTCTCTCTTTATATATGTGACTAGTTTTTCAGTATTCAGCTACAAAGCATCTCCTTCATGAAGCTATGTCTGGGTAACACACTAATCCTCTATTTTCCTAACTCATATATAATATTACTCAGGTTAGCTCATAATTATTACCTAGTCTCAGTTGCTTTCTAATTTGTTTGCACACATGCATACACACATACACACATGACTAACTAGATTATGAGCTTTTTGAAAGTGAAGACTGTACCTCAATGACATCTACCAGTATGATGCATATTGTGTATGCAAATTCAATATATCTCCATCTTCTGTCTGTGTCTATGATCCCAGAGCCAAAAGCATAGTAGGTATTCAATAAATGTTTGTTGAAACAGCTGAAACATTGATTTAAACTACTCTGTTGAAGTATTAGATCTCTGCTAACACTACATTGCGACACCTAGTGTTAAAAACTTGGTAGTCATCAGGATAGATCTTGCAAGAGCTATTTAAGCCTTACCTCTTCCATGACCAATTCCCAAACTCAGTGCAATCCTCTTTTCTTCTCCTTGTCCTGATTGCTCCTTCTGAGTCTAAATTATTAAATTATCTTATATCTACTGTTGTCATATCTACATTGGGTGAGCGCCTAAGGTACCCATCTGTAGAATGGAATTAATAATGGTATCTACCTATTATGGTTGTGACAATTTAAGAATTTGATATATATAAAGTACTTAGAACTTTTCCGGCGTATAATAGGTAATGGATTGTTGTTATTATTATTATTACTACTATTATTACTGATATGAGTATAAGATTGTTCGTTGTTTTCTGTGCGTAGAGCCAGTCCTACCAGCTAGGTTATAAACTCTTAAGGGGCAGTCATCTTCATTTAATATTTTAGTATCTGTAATGTTTCTTTTTCATTCCAAATATTGGTAATTTGTGTCTCCTCTTTTTTTCCTAATCAGTATGACTAGAGATTTATCGATTTCATTGATTTTCTCCTAGTAATAGTTTTTGGTTTCATTGTTTTTGTAGTTTTTGTGTTTTTAATGCCATTGATTTTTGCTCTTTATTATTTTCTTCTCCCTGCTTGCTTTTGATTTAATTTTCTGTCCTTTTTCTAATTTCTTAAGGTAGAAGCTTAGTAATTAAGTTGCGACCTTTTTTTTTTTCTAATAGAAGCATTTGCTATAATTTTCCTTCTAACCTCTGTTTTAGCTACATTCCGTAAGTTTTGATATTTTGTGTTTTTATTTTTATTCAGTTAAAAAAATTTTCAATTTTTCCTTGTCATTTCATGAGTTACTTAGAAGTATGTTGTTTAATTTTCAAGTATTTGGGGGTTTCCCAAATGTCCCTTGTTGATTTTTATTTTAACTCTTTTGTAGACCTGAAACATACTTTATAAAATTTCAATTCTCCTAAATTTATTGAGACATTTTATGGAACTGAATATGATCTATTTTGGTAAATGTTCAATTTGCAAATCCAAACATTCTCCAAATTTGTGTATTCTGCTCTTGAGCATAGTATTTTTAAGTATCTTTTAGGTGAAGTTAGTCGATAGCCTTGTTCAAATTTCTATGTCCTTCAAGCTTTCTGACTATATATTTTATTAGTTACTGAAAGAGAGGTGTCAATCTCCAAATATAACTAAGATTTGTCTGTGTCTCCTTTCAGTTCTGTCAGTTTTACACTTTGCATTTGAAAGTTCTATTAGTAGATATGTACACGTTTAGGATTGTTATGTCTTGCTGACGAATTAACTTTTCTTATTATGAAAAGTTCTTCTTTAGTCATATGATAATGTGATTTCATATGATGATATTTCTTGTTCAGAAGTATACTTTGTCTAATATTAATATTGCCACTCAGATTTTCTTTTGATTAGTATTAGTAGGGCATATATTTTTCCATCCTTTTAAGCTACTTGTGTCTTTATATTTAAAGAGATTTTCTTGTCATTTTTTTTCTTTTGGTTCAATATGGGAATCTTTTATTTGAAATGTTTAGACTATTTATATTTAATGTCATTATTCATATGGTTGGATTTAAATCTACCTATCTCATTGTTTTCTATTTGCCTCACCTGTTTATGTTTCTTTTTCTTGTTCCTCTTTCTTTTATGGAGATTGACTTTTTTATAATTACATTTGATTTCCATTGTTGTATTTTACCACCTTGGTTTTTTTTTAATTTTTTTTTATTACCACCTTGTTTTGCTTTTTATTATTTTCTCTTGGGTTGACAATATATAACTTTAACTTAATCTAACTGTACCTTTTTGGGTTTTTTTTTTAAAGATTTATTTATTTGAGAGAAAGAGAGCACATGCATGCCTCTGTGCCCAGGTTGGGGAGAGGGGCAAAAAGGGAGGAAGAGAATCTCAAGCAGACTCCCTGCTGAGGGGGGAGCCTGAGTTTGGGCTTGATCTGAGGACCCTGAGATCATAATCTGAGCTGAAACCTGAGCCACCGAAGAACCCCAGTATTGTACCTTTTCATGTGTGGTGTAAGAACTTTACAATAGTATACTTCCATCTCTTTACCCTTGTGGTATTATTGTCATGTATTTTACTTCTACATGTATTATAAATTGCAAGCTACACTATTACCATTTTTGCATTAAACAATTATATTTTGAAGGTAGTTTAAAAAATGAGAAAATTGTCTTTTACATTCTCCACATATTTATCATTTCTGGCTTTCTTCCATGCTCCGTGAAAGTTTAACTTTCTATCTGGTATGATTTTTGTTCTGCCTAAGAAAGTTCCTTTAACGTTGCTGGAGTGTAATTCTTTTGGTGATGAATTTTCTTAGTTTTATTCATCTGGAAATGCATATTTTTTCATCATTCTTGAACGATATTTTCCCTTTGGAAAGAGCTGTTGATAGACATATTTTTATTTTTTTCTTTCAGTACGTTTACTTGCATAGGTTCTAATGAAGAGTCTGTGGTCATTCTTCTCTTTATTGCTCTGTATGTAATGGGTCACAATGTATCTTACTTTTCTGGATGATTTTAAGATTTTTCTTTTCATCCCTGGTTTTCAGCAGTTTGATTATGTTGTGCCTTGGTGTGCAGTATTCTTCTGAGGATTCTACTTGATGTTTTCTGTATTGCTTTTTTTTTTCCCCGTTCTGGCTTATGGGAAAACAAATTATTCCTAGCCTCATGTGAGCCTCAGGGTTTTTCTGACTACTTTCTTGTGGTTCTTTCCCCAGCCTTGGGCTGTTTCTTATAGGCATGCACAGATAAGTACACAAAGTCTTAAGTGGACCCCACTCTAGATCTATGGAGTTCTTTCTTTATGCAGCTTTTTCCTCTGTGGTGCTATGTTCCACAGGTTCTACCTTTCTTGATTTACCTGAGTTCTGATTTCTCCTCCTTTAGCTCAGTGAAACTGCTTGACTCTACATTTATTGCCTTGAAACTGTCTCCAGGAAGTAAACTGGTGAATGTTGAGGTCCCATTGTCCGTTTTTTTCTTCTTACAGAGGTTATAATCTTATAATGCCTCTACTCTGATATCGGTAAGCCATTGTTTCCTGTATTTTTTATGATTTTTCTGTTTATAACACAGGGAGTGGTGATGGTGCTAAATCCATCCTTTTTACTCCATTTTGGCAAAAGTATCTGGATATACTGATGGAGCTTGAAGGTCATTTTTACTTTTAGATGTATTGCTACTAAAGACCAAATGAACCCCATAGAGTTTATGATAGAGGAGAATAGCCAGCAAATTATTGATAAGACCCACTTATGTATATGTGGTCCAGTAGTTCATCTAAGCCATGATAAATAAAAGGATCACAGAGCTTCTCTGAATTAGAAAGTTCTTTGAACTGTACATCGACTGTAGTGGAAAAATATCATGAAATGTAAAGTCCTTTTCTCCCATAATCTCTCCAGGGTCTTAGAGTTTTAGAGTGTTGCTTCCCTTATTTCATGTGGAGTAATTGAAGTCCAAAGAGGTCATTACCTTTCTCTCTGGCAGACAATTGTTGGGAAGAGTGAAAGTAGAACCAATATACCAACTACCTTAATAGTTTGTGTATTGGTATAGGTAAGTGAAAAGCAGCTTTAATCTTCTGACTTCAAATTAGAAGATTATATGTGTAACTTCCCACTGGATAAACACTTTATTACCTTTCAATTCATTTTGTTTAAAAACTGCTCTTCCTTGAATTTTGCTTTGGTATATTGCTTTAGCTTTGGCATAAATCCCTAAAGATTCAGTGCAAAATTTAGTGTCTAAATCTCCCTTAAAAAGATCACAGTGTTTTTATGAACATAGTAATACAATTCAGAAATGATATAAATGTACACACATGAATATATGTATAGAGCTTCAGAGTCTATAAAAGAATTATAATTTTAACATTTTCTTTTTATTAGTCTTTTAAAGTGTCTTGAATTTTCAAATAAAATTACTCTCTATTATTGTGCACTTAGAGATATTTTTCAAGGCAGTGATATGTAAATTCTTTGCTTCTTCAGAATTTGCTATGGTTTTCCAATGTTATGTGGAATAATACATTGGGAGGATTTTTCTGTTTTGTGGCAGTTTTAACTGTCTTTAAAAAATAGTTCAAAATCCCCAATTACAGTATCTTAGTGTTAAATAATTTTTTAAAATGTTCTGCAAAATCATCTCAGGATTAATAGAAAAATTTTCTTCTGTTGGTCCATTGCAAACTTTAACCATGATTCTTAATAAATTTCTCTTGGACATGAATTTATAAATGCTAATTATAATGAATCTGCTTTTCTAAATTGAAGGAGCCATTAAAACCAAATGGTCTAATTACAGGTTTATTTTAAAAATGAATGACTAAGGAAAGCTTTTTAGCCCCTCAAGAAGCTATTGCTCTTTTTACAGAATGTCAAGAAAGTAATCAGTCTTCCTTTGATTAGGCTTATGCTTTCTCTTTCTTTCAAATTTCTGGAGACTTTTCACTTGCTAGGGAAAAAATTAGAAAGCTGTGGGGGCACTGAGAGATAACAGCTAAAGATTTCTGAAGGATTTGGTGATAAATAAATAGGAATGACTCAGATAGCCATTGCATTCAGAATTTCAGTGTGTGGGCTATGCTTCTATAGTCTTACCATGAGCTAGTCCTGATGATTGTTAGACTCTAGGTTTGCATATAGATAAGGATGAAGATGTTAGTGTGTTTAATCAAAAGAAATATTCATAAATTGAAAGAATAGTGAAATTTTCAGTAGCTTTCATACTGACTTGTTTCTTTGTATTTTACTTGACCTGCCACCAGCAAATATGAACAGATGATATAAAGTTTTAATTGTGTTAAAATACTATGTTTTCTCGTATGTTATATGGAGAATAGTTTTTCTGTGAGGAAAATGTCGTAAGCTGAATTGCAAAAAGAAATTCAGAATCTTAACATACACTTTCAAGATACTTTCTTCATTTTAGAACTACATTTGAGGACACTTTTACATAAAATTAAGGTCAAACCTTTTCATATTGCCTGGCTGTCAATATATAATCCCTTTATAAATAAGCACTTAGATAACTGATTTACCATAAACTGTTTTCTTTAGCATCTCTTGTATGTTCAGTATTATGCTGTAAGTATGGGGATCCAGACTGTTAGCATATACAAAGTCCATGAAAAGAGACTTTCAAATGGAAAATATTTTTAGCACTATATTTGTCTTATTACTCTGGAGGATGTTGATTTAATGCCACCTGCCTTGACTATACTCAGTCTACTTCTGGTCTTACCTACCTCTCATGATAGCTATTTGATCAGGTAAGTAGTCAGGGCTTATATTTTTGTGACTATGTAATTATTAATTTTGGATGAGCTAAGTAGTGTACCATGATCAGTTTTCTTTTTCTGAACAATATTTTGTTCTCCCTGAAGTTGATGAGTCTGGTTTTATTGTTGTTTTTGTTCTTTTAGTGTTCTATGATTTTATCACTATCCTAGACCAAACTCTTCCCTAATTATAAAAATACTGTCTCTAAACTTTCAGGCACATTAGGTTTCTATCAGATTTAGCTTCTCGAAGGAATCTCTCCTGCTACCTTTGCTTGCTCTGATCTTAGAGCAGTTGCCTACTAGCTCTGTTGCGCAGTTTTCATCCTGGGATCTTCCCTCACAAGCCTTCTTTTCCTATGTTATATCCTTTGCTTCCTGAATTATGTATCTCCTCCTTATTAGTTTACTCTCTTGTATCAGAGGAACAAGTTCTCCCGTCGCTTTTTGAGCTTTTGCATGGTAAGTACAATTTTTCATGTTTCTGTATCTTTGAAAATGTCCAAAACAAACTACATACCTGTTACCAGTCATTCCCCATTATTCTTCCTCCTCCAACCCATAGCAACCACTAATCTACTTTTTATCTTTATGGATTTGCCTATTCTGGACACTTCAAATATAATAATATAATTTGGAAAACTTACAAATATGTGAAAATTAAACAACATACTCCTGAGCCACCAAGTCAAAGACTAAATCAAAAGAAAAATTAGAAAATATCTGGAGACAAATGACAACACAACATACTAAAGCCAAGGGAGTGTGCCAAAAGCAGTACTAAGAGAAGCTATTAGTGGGGCGCCTGGGTGGCTCAGTGGGTTAAAGCCTCTGCCTTCGGCTCAGGTCATGATCTCAGGGTCCTGGGATTGAGCCCCGCATCGGGCTCTCTGCTCAGCAGGGAGCCTGCTTCTGCCTCTCTCTCTCTGCCTGCCTCTCTGCCTACTTGTGATCTCTCTCTCTGTCAAATGAATGAATAAAATATTTAAAAAAAAAAAAAAAAGAGAAGCTATTAGTGATAAGACTACATTAAACAAAAAGAAAGATCTCAAATAAATGACTTACCCTTATATCTCAAGGAAATAGAAAAGAAGAACAAATTAATCCCACACTTAGAAGAAGGAAGGAAATAATAAAGATTCAAGCTGAAATAAATAGAGAATAGAAAGTAGAAATAGAAAAAAGTTAATGAAAATCTTTTTCGAAAAGATACATAAAATGGACAGAGCTTTGGCTAGACTAAGAAAAAGGAGAGAAGATTCAAATAAATAAAATCAGACATGAAATAGCAGCATTACAACTATTGCCACAGAAATCAAGAGGATCTTAAGAGATTGTTATGAACAATTATACACCAACAGATTAGATCTAGAAGGAATGGATACATTCCTAGAAAAAAAAATGGATATATTCCTAGAAACATACAACCTACCAAGGTTGAATCAGTAGTCAAAAACCTTCCAACAAAGAAAAGCCCAGGACCTGGAGGCTACACTGGTGAATTCTACCAGGCAGTTAAGGAAGAATTAACACCTATTCTTCTCAAACTCATAAAAAATTAAAGAGGTAGGAATGTTTCTGAATTCATTTTATGAGATCAGGATTACTCTAACATCAAAGTCAGATAAAGATATCACAAGAAAACTATAGGCCAATATCCCTAATGAGTATAGATGCAAAAATCATCGATAAAATACTACCAAAATGAATTCAACAACAAATTACAATGATTATACGTCATGATCAGGTGGAATGTATTCCTGGGTAGCAAGGATGTTTCAACATACAAAAATTAATTAATGTGATATACCATGTTAACAGAATAAAGGATAAAAATTACATGATCATCTCAGTAGGTGCAGAAAATGAGTTTGACCAAATTCAACACACCTTCGTGATAAAAAGTCTCAGCAAACTAGGAATAAAAGGAAATTACCTGAATATAATAAAGCCTGTATATAAAAAGTTCACAGCTAACATCATACTCAATAGTGAAAAACTGAGTTTTTCCTTTAAGACCAGGAACAAGGCAAGGTTGCCTTCTCTTACCACTTGTAACCAATGTGGTACTGGAAGTCCTAGCCAGAGAAATTAGACAAGAAAAATAAAAGTCATCCAAGTTAAATTATCCTTCTGTGCAAATGGCATGATTATATAGAGAAAACTCTAAAGACTCAATTAGAAAAAATTGTTAGAACTAATAAAGGAATTCAGTAAAGTTTCAGGATACAAAATCAACATACAAGAATCAGTTGCATTTCCATACACTAACAACAAACTATTTGAAGAGGAAATTAGGAAAATAATCCCTTTATAATAGCAATAAAAAGACTGAAATACATAGGAATAAATTTAATTAGGGAGTGTGAAAGACTTGTATGCTGAGAAGTAAAAAAATTGATGAATGAAATTAAAATAGTCACAAACATATGGAAAACATCCTATATTCATGGATTGGAAGACTTAATATTAAAATGTCCATACTATCCAAAGTGATCTGCAGATTCATTGCATCCCTATACAATCTCTAATGGTATTTTTTACAAATATATAAAAAAAATTAAAAGTTCTTATGGAATCATGTAGCACTCTGAATAGCCAAATCAAACTTGAGAAAGAAGAACAAAGCTGTAGACATTATACTTCTTGATTTTGTGGTATAATACAAAGTTACATTAAATAAAACAGCATAGGGGGCGCCTGGGTGGCTCAGTTGGTTAAGCAACTGGCTCTTCGTTTTGGCTGAGGTTGTGATCTCAGGGTCATGAGATCGAGCTCTGAGTCAGGCTCCTCACTCAGCGGGGAGTCTGTTTGAGATTCTCTTTCTTCCTCTCTCTTTGCCCCTCTTCCTACTTTCTCTCTTTTTCTCAAGTAAATAAGTATTGGCATAAAGACATGTAGACCACTGGAGCAGAATAGAGAGTCTAGAAATAAATCCACGCATGTATCATCGACTAATTTTCAACAAAGATGTCAAGAGTACACAATGATGAAAGGATAGTCTCTTCAACAAATGCTGTTGAGAAAACTGAGAAAACTGAATGAAATTGGACTTTTACACCATACACAAATATCAACTCAAAATGAATTAGAGACTTAAAAGTAGGACCTGAAACCATAAAACTCCTAGAAGAACATGTAGGGGGAAGCCTTACAACATTGGTTATGATGATGATTTTTTGGCTATGACACCAAAAACACAGGCAGCAAAAGCAAAATAGGCGATTTGAACTACAAAAAACTAAAAAGCTTCTACACAGCAAAGGAAACAGTCAACAGAGTGAAAAGGCATCTTATAGAATAAGAGACAATATTTGCAAACCATATATCAGATAAGGAGTTAATTTCTAAAATGTGTAAGGAACTCCTACAGCTAAATAGCAAAAAATCCCCTAATATCCTGATTTAAAAATGTACTGAAGACTTGAATAGGCATTTCTCTAAAGAAGAAATACAAATGGCTA
Source organism: Potos flavus (assembly GCA_028534135.1). NCBI lineage: Eukaryota > Metazoa > Chordata > Mammalia > Carnivora > Procyonidae > Potos > Potos flavus. The sequence continues at coordinate 100,785,005 of CM052883.1, forward strand.
GCAAGTATAAGATGCTCAATATTACTAATCATCAGGAAAATGCAGATCAAAACTATGAAGCATCACCTCCACATGTTAGGATGGCTGTTATCAAAAAAAAAAAAAAGAAAAGAAAAGGAAAAACCCACAAAAAACCAAGACCACTATTAGTGAGGCTGTAGAGAAATTAGAACCTTTTACATTTTTGGTGGGAATGCAGAATGGTGCATTTGCTATGGAAAACAATATGGAAGTTTCTTAAAAAGATTGAAATTAGGAATATTATATGATCCAGCAATTCTACTTCTATTTATCCAAAAGAATTGAAATCATGATCTCGAGGAGATGTTAGAACACCCATGTTCATTGAAGCACTATTCACAATAGCCAAGATGAGCTACCTAAATATCCACTGATGCATGAATGGATCCAGAAAATGTGGTATATACATACAGTGAAATATGAGGTTAAAAAGAAATTTTGTAGTATGTGACAACATGGATAAACCTTGGACGTTATGCTAAGTGAAATAAACCAGCCACCGAAGGACAAATACTACATGATTCTGCCTATGAGAGGCATCTAATAGTCAAAATCATAGGACCAGAGAGTGAAATATTGGTTGCCAGGGGCTGCATGGAGGGGAAAATAATGAATCAACAGGTATAAAGTTTCCATTATGCGAGGTGGATAAGTTCTGGAGAGCTGCCATACAACATCGTGCCAATAGTTGACAACGTCTTGTACACTTATAACTTGAAGAAGGTGAATCCCATGTTAAGTGTTCTTACCACAGTAATAATAATAATGTCCGTTTGCAGATATAAAGAGAGTGGAGGCTGGCAGAAAGGATTGTTCGCTGGTTTTGGAAACTGTTGCAAACATTTTACTTGGGGGTTCTGTCTCATAAGAACCACCAGGGGAAACTGAGTGGGACTGGGCTTTGATAAGTCACTTTTACTGACTTCTTTTTTTTTTTTTAGTTGGAACACTTAACAAGGAGAGGAGAGTCTAAGGAGAACTTAGCACCTGGGCTGCTATGTCATAGGCCTCAGATTGTTCTTGAAATCCCAGGATCAGAAGATAGTTTTTTAGATTATCCTATGTATCAGAGTCCAGCCAGAGAAATGAAAGTCACTCTACGTCTCTCAGGTGGTGAAATTTGGTCCAGGAAACAGATTACACAGGTGACGTGGGAACTTGAGGGACTGCAGTTGGGGTTTTCAGGTGGGAACTAGAACAGTAGAAGGAGAGTCTACTGGCAAGACCTGTGGCTTGTGGAGACATCATCAGAGACAGAAGAAGAAAATTACCTAGTTATTACTTTCTTTCTGCTCTTCATCTTCCAGTACTGTCTCCCATATGCCAAAGCTAGAGGGCAGAAGAGCCTGGAAAAGTCACTCCCTGAGATGAAGAGCAGGGAAGGACAGGGCAGAGAAGAGCACAAACTGGCAGGGAAGGGGCACATTTTTTAGTAAGGTTTATAAAATTGAGATTGTGTGAAATAATTTATTTCCCCTCTCCCTCTGACATGTTCCATAACACACATGCTCACTAGCCAGCATTTTTAGCGCACGTTTGTACATGTATTTGTGCATGTGCATCTTAGATCTTTGTTGAGTTTATGTCCTGGTCATGAGAAGAGTGCACGGTGGATCATTTTAAGATTACATGTAAAGTGACAGCTAACACTCCTGTTTTCACCTGGCATTTGACATTTACATAATGCCAAAACATCTGGTCTTTTCTGTCGTTCCAGGCATATCATTACTCCAGTTGATTGCTTGGTGTTATGTACAGAAAACAGCTGGCTGGTTAACTAGAGTTTTGGTTATGGCTGAATTGGCTGGATGTTTGGTGTCATGTAGACTGATGTTATGACTGGCTGAAGATGGAACAGAGCCAGTTACAGTGAAGACCAACAACAAACATAAAATTTTATGTGGAATTTCATTGGAAAAGACAATTCTTTCTTTTTAAAATTTTATTTATTTTTTATGTAATCTCTATCCCCAATGTGGAGGATAGAGCTCATGACCCCGAGATCAAAAGTCACATGCTCCACTGACTGAGCTAGCCAGGCACCCTGATCATTTATTTCTAAGACTGATTCTTAAAAACACTGAGACCTGATTTAGTTTATCTCTGGTGTCTTCCATTCCCATTTTAGCTCCTTGCATCCACGTGTCCCTTGCTGTGTGTCCAATGTCTTCAGGCTGCCTGTGGCCATTCAGGTGGCAGTGGTACCAGGTAAAGCACTGGCTCCTGGGACTTTTCTTCTGGGGAAGGACCTCCAGCTTCTTCATTTTTTAGTCTTTATGTCTCTCTCCCCTTTTGCTTGGCTCATCAAATCTCATTTGTCGCATCATTCAGAGATCTGATCTCTGCTGCATGGTCAACTGGTCTAAGAATTTGGAGAACACTGTGCTAAGTGAAGTAAGCCAGACACAAAAAGACAAATACTCTATAATCTCACTTATGTTTGGAATCTAAAAAAGCCAAATTCAGAATAGAGAATAGGATTAGAGAATTGGAGAATTATTAGAATAATAATTGGCTGCCAGGGGCTAGGAAATGAAGGAAATGGGGAGATGTTGGTCCAAGGGCAAGGCCACAGACTTTCAGTCATAAGATGGTTAAGTTCTAGGGATCTAATGTACAGCCTGGGAACTATAGTAAATAATACCATATTGTATAATTGAAAGTTGCTAAGAGTAGCTATTACGTTGTTCTCAACCCCCCACACACAAATAAGGTGATGTTAGTGTTAATTAGCTTGACTGTGGTAATCATTTCACAATGTACACATATATTAAATGACGTTGTACACCTTAAATATGTTCAATTTTTATTTATTAATTGTATCTCAGTAAAGCTGGAAGAAAGAATTCTCATGAAGGTGTTTGTGGATGATATTGTGTTATTTATCTCTTCATCTTTTCGTATGTGAATATGGTCTCAAGACCAAAATCCAGGTGTATTTGGCAAATTTTTATCTTGTATTTGCCAGAAGCACATTTGCACAAACACTGAAGAATGTCTTGGGAGAAGAAGGAGCCAGCCTGGATGAACTCTCAGAAGAGAGCTTTGGCTGCTGGGGGTTTGGGGAGGGGTGGGCTGGGTTGGTGTGCACCATGATTTCAGTCACATAGAGCTGTCCCTCAGCACTGCTAGAAACATAGCTGAGCTCCATGGAGAGCAGAGGGACTCTTGCTAAAATTTAAAGGGAAGTTGGAGAGGGAGGTGAGAGAGAGAGAGAAAGAGAACACTCTATAAGTCCTGAGATCAAAATGGAAGTGAGGTGTTCTTTGCTATCACATAGTTCCTTGTGTAGATTTGATTTCTGGAGAGCTCTATTAAGGACTGGGGTACTTTAGGAATGGTGGTGGAACCCATCTGAGATCACTTCAGGAGCTAGCTGGAATATAGTTATTTAGGGGCAAGTCTGAGATGCCCTCTGAAAATCCAACAAACACTGGAAAGGAGTATGCAGGAGGTGGGGAATGGAGCAGTGTGTGGGAATTGCTGAAGGCCTGAGGACCTAACATAAGTGGACGTATAAGCAGGAACATTTAAATTATTATTTTAAATAGAACTGCATTTTAGCACACCTGTGTTAAGGTGTAAGAAAATTCAGGTTATACCTATAACATTTGCCTATTAACAGAGCCTTTGAATGTTTTGATTCTACTAAGTAGATTTGTAGTGGCATTTTCAGATCATACCAATGATGAATTGGTGAAGGAAAAATACTTTCAATCTTTTAAGCATTCCTTAAATAATATTTAATAAACTTGCTTCTTACGCTGCTGGTTTTATTTGTTAGCTTGAGATATGAGGGTTTGAAATGTCACTATAGAATTATTGATTGAGGCTTGGCTGCCACTGGGGAAGAGAATAGTGTGAAATCCTAACACATTTATGAAATCTAAGCAGATATTTTTTATTTGCTCATAACTCGCAATATTAAAATGGAAATATTTTAATTTATAGAAATTATTAAGGTAAAACTTCAATTAAATAATAGGTTTGCTGGTTGTTCTCACTATATTAACGCATTTAAGAAAAATGTACTCAGTGCTCCGCTGGGCTAGGGTAAACTTGTGTGAATTCAGCAGATTTAAAATTTAGTGCAGGTAAATCAGGCTTAACGTCCCTTGTTGCCTAGCTGAGATACCAACTGAAAAATATAAGACATCTGACAAGACTGCCATATTTATAAACCCCCAAAAAATTCTCCATAAGAAAGATTATACTTTCTTTTATCAGAGATTATGTTCCTTCTCCCAAGATCTGGATATATGAGTGTATATCAGTGTTTAGTGTGTGTGTGTGAAGGAGGAGGAGGAGTGGCAGCAGCAGCAGCAATAGTAGTACTTATATCCATGGTTACCAGAGCCTTATAGGGCTAAAGAAAGATTTCAGAAATGCAAACAGCAATATATATGTTTCATTTGTAGAAAAAAAAATCCAGCTTTTATTTAAACCACCAAAATTGCAGTCAGCTGCTGGGAGTAAAATAAAGGCAAAGATCCTGTTTACAAGGCATCTAGAGTTCAGCCATCAGATGGTTTTGGTTAAGACATAGTTTCTCTTCATGCCGATATTTCTGTAAGACATTTTTTGAGTTGGCGATTACCCCACTGCATAGTGTCTTCCTCTTTCTTGTGTTTTTATAGTATTTTTATAGTGATACTTCTGATTTTTGACAACCATTACTAAAAACTTACTCCATTGCAGCCTTTCTGCAACTGTGTAGAACTCTTGATTTTTTTTGGTGTGTGGTTTTCCTATTGCTTCTTTGAAGCTCTTTCTGCCCTTCTCTTACTTCTGTCAGCAAAGGGCTGGTATTAAATCTTATTCAGTATTTAAGCTTATAATGGACTTACCCTCTCTACCTTTTCTATGCTTTCCTGGAGTGGGAGGGTGTTAGAATATTTACTCCTTGTAGCTACCTAACTATGCCTGCAATAAGTAGATGATAAATCATCTCATGCCAAGTTAATATTCTGCTAGATGAGAAGTATGCTACTGGGCTAGGTGGGCCCCACCATACCAAAGGTGGGGGAGTCAAGCTGTCTGTTTACAAAAGGGTCAGAGCTTTCCCATATATGTGTGCCACGACTTGGAGACAAGGAAACCAGTTTTGATGAACTGCAGGGTATTCCCCATGCCTCTTGTGCTAAAACATCCAAAGACAATCTCTTTGAGTACTCCTACGGTGGCAGGTTTTGATTCCTTAGTGGCTTTGAATTTAAATCCATTGTCCTCATTTTCTAAAAATAAGAACTCCTAGGCACTTATTGCCATAAGAAATCCAGTAAATCCAGCAATGAGTTACCTTTTTTGCACACTCCTTTAAAAAATATATTTTTTACCCAGAGGTAAAGCCACTTAAAATATTTTGATTCATTTATGTTTTAGATGAAGGAAAAAACCCTCTTTGTGACTATAACTGTACATCCACTGTGTATTTACTTGCTTTTAATCATCCTCTTTGAAACTAAAAGTGATCATTCTGGGTCATAGCTAAAGAAGAACTTACCCCCTTTTCAGTTGGAAAAAATATGTTTGAATTATGGAGGAATGAAAAAACACCCCCAACTCATAATTCTTGGCTCCTTTCCTTTGGTAGACAGGGGGGAAAAAAAGGGGAGAAAGCTCCACCAAAATCAAAAAATAAAGTTCATGGATTATTCCTCTACCCTCTTTCCCTAGAGTCATTGAATATTAACTGAAATAAATCTATTTGTATTTTAAAGAAAACCATTTTCATCCATAAAAAGCCTGTTTGTCTTATTTCCCTTATTTTTTTTTTATTCTGGAAGGTATTAATGGAAAATATGCATGTTCTTTTTCTTACATGGTTTGTGAGTAATTTAAATAAAACTATTTGAAAAACATAGCTTATGAAGCTTTATTTTCTTAGAATTTAGCTCCATATACAGTACGTACAAAACAGGTGTCATTGTCTCATGGTAATGATGGCAAATTGGGGGCCAGAAAGTATTCATGAGTTGTTTGAGAGCACATATTAGGCTAGTGGTAAAGCAAAGAATTCTTGTTTTCTACAAAGGTTGGCTGCCTCAACTGAAGGATGTCAGAGGGTACTTCCAGGGCCTTGGCTCAGCTACAGCTTGTCTGTTGCAACTGGCCTCTTTTCTGACTCTCCTTGAAGACAGGAGTCTTATTGATCTTGTTCACAATTTCAACCCCAGCAACTTGCCCAGTACCTGGAATGTAGGAGTTAATACATATTTGTGAATGAATGATAATTGAATGAAGTGAATGAATGAAGTACAGAAAGATGCTGGATGCTACTTTGAATAACAGTGTAATATGCCTCCTGTCCCTTTTCTCCATGTTTCTCTTATTATGCCTAGAAACAACAATATAATTTGAAAAATGGAGTTTGACAGTGACTTATTTAAGCGCTTGGTATGATGTGAGGCAAAAAGAATTTCATTTAAACCCCTATTTCTTGACTTACTCTGTTATACTAGAAAATTAAATTAAATCTCTCTGGGTCTTGAGATCCATCTAGAACTTGGCTATAATCTCAGAATGTTTTGTGATCTGGTTCCTTTTTGCATTCAGGGTTTGCTTCATGGGGCTGGGGATGTATGTATCTTCACTACATTTTTTCAGTTAAACACATCATGAGTCTTCACAGAGTTAGATTCTTGCTCTGAAAAAGTTACCCCTGGAAAGATGTTGGGCACTTTTGGATATTGCTTTTTCTTTTTCAGGGCCCCTAGGGTATCATTTAGTGGCTGTGCACCATCACACTCAAATCCCCTCTCAGCCACTATAAATGCCTTTGGCAATGACATTCTACAAAAGCCACCCTCTATCATAAGATTTTTGTCTGGAGTGTTCTCTATTCCAATCCCATGTCTTTGGAATATTTCAGGCAGGCAGGACACTTTTTTTTTTTTTTTTGGAGGTTTTACTTGAATGATTAGAATGTGCTTGAGAGAGGGGAAACAGCCAAGGACATGGTCTGCTGGCCCCTGAGACACCATGGAGACAAGTAAACACTGGGTTATTATTTCCTTCATTTCTTTCTACCACTCTGAATGTGATAGATATTGTGATAAATAAGACTTCTTAAGGAAAGGAGGGCAATTACCCTCTTTTTCTCCTACTTCACCTTTCTACTCTATAAAAGTTTTGCAGACTCAAAACAAACTTGTTGGCTGGGAGCCTAAAGGGATTCCTCATCATGTGGCAGGCTGTTGTAGGATTTTTATGATAGCTAGTGTTTCTTTTGGTCTGAAACCCAGATATGTGAAATATAGGTCAGGAGTTGAAAATTAATGCCTGCTTGTCATGTGAAAGGAAATAATTGGCATGAAATGTAGTAAAGAATGCCTGCCATCCTAGCAACATTGGGTCATTTTTTTTTTGCTATTGGTTTTGGCTGCTGTTCCAGAAAAATAGTGGGGAGGTTCATAATTCTTTTTTTTTTTTTTGAGGTTCATAATTCTTAGAATATATCTTTATTAACTTTGTCAATATGGTGTCTTGAGCCCCCAAGAGACAGTCAGTCTGGAAGTCTTCGCTTATGCCATATCTATCCTGGGTACATGACTCTACACACCATGACAAATTAATACAGGTAGAATAACGAGTTTCTCTTATCTCTGTGCCAGACCTGCTAGAGAAAATATCTACATCCTTTGAGGGAGTTGAGATCCGTATACAAGTTCTATACAAAGATTATCATTTTGAATAAAGATTTTTATTTTAATCTTACCTGGGCAATCCCTACTAAAGTAAGCACATTGCAGGAAAACTCAATCTCCAAATAGATTGAGTCCCAACCATTGATTTTTGGAATGATGCACACATTTTCCTTTATAAAGAGTGTTTCAGGTCCTAGGACTAGCTCACTTAAAAATCTAAAGGTAGTAGAAATACATTGTGTTTTTTCAATGAAAGGCAATAGAAAAAAACACAGTCTTAATATTGGTAATTAGGCAAAGTAGAGGAATAACAGAATTGAAGAACTCATAACTTTTTAAGTTACTCTCTGATCATTAACAGTTCTCTAGCTTGAGAGAATACAGTTCAGTATAATAATCTAAACTTACTGTCCTCTTTAAATTTTCTTCAATCCTAAGCCAGCGCTTGACCAAGGATTGGAAGCCTGGAGTGTATGTGTGTGGGTATGTGTGTGCATGCACACTTGGGTGTGCATCCATATGGGAAGTGGCATTTCCTCTTCCATTCTCTAGCTATGGTTTCTAGCCCCTCCAGCATGGGAGCGGGATGAGGGAAGATAGATAAGGGGGCAGTAGAGATCTTACTGATGTGATTTGGTTTTGACTTCATAGATGTTCAAAGCAGACTCTTTCATCCAGTGTTTTTGGGGTGATTCCCCTCCTGGGACCTTCAACAGTAACTCTGATTCCTGTGAAATAGGTGATACTTTAAGTAGTTGGTTGCTTTTGGCATTGTCCTCAGTTCCTGTATTTCTTGTAGCTATCCATCTCTTGAGTCCCTTTGTCTTTCTAGACAGTTCTTTAAAGGTGGCTCTAGGTTTGTTCCCTCCTGTGTAGCCCACATCCTGTCTACAGAAAACCTGAGTCTTGTCTTTTTGCACTGCTCGAGTCTAGTCACAGCTTTTTATCCCAGCACTTAAACTCTGGGAGATACTTGTCAAACTCTGGAAGTATCCCTTTGAATTTGCTCTCAGTTGACTTAAAGCAAAGACGTAGTCTGTTTCCCTTGGGGCAACAATACCTGCAACAACTCTCTCCAAAAGATTCTTCTCCAGTTCTTCCAACTCAAGAGTTTTTATTGCTCAGAGATTATTAATGCTGGTAGAAGTGGTTTTACAATCTTAACTATTCTGCATGAGGCTCTTCCTACCTCACTGTTATATAATACCTAGGCCTTTGGCACCTTGGCTAAAACTGAGATAGAAAGAGTTGCATTTATCATTCTGTCAAATGTCCAATTTTACTTCAATACATATAGTCTTCTTGTGCTTTGCTATATGAGTATAAACAATAATGTCCCAATTCATGTTCTTTGTAATCACAAGCAGCATTATGAGAAAAATGGAAAGAAAGAAATTGGTAGGAAAGATATTCTCTGAGATAAATCTGGCAGGGATATATGATGGGAGAAATACAAATGACAAAAAAATGCTAAGACACAGTTTAGTGTGGTCTTGAGAATAGAAAAATGATGGTGGGAAAGGGAAGTTTCTACTAGGAGACACTGTCAAATGAGGACAGCTTGGTGCCTGTTCAGAGTGGCTCCTGAAAAGGAGGGAAGGAACAGACATGGTGCGCAACTAAATATAGTGCTTTGTATCCATCTGTAACCAACCTAGAAAATATCTATATTTCTCAAATATTAATTTGAGAAAATTATTCTTCAAATTAATCTCTTGATCTTGTCTCCTTATGCCGATACAGTCCCACACCCCATTGTCTTCCATTAACCCATCATATACCCAGGCTACTCCAGTGTCACCCAGGTAAATCGTTTACTCAAAAACTATTTGTGGAGCACCTGCTAAGTACAAGGCACTGTGCTTGATGTATTGGGGACATAATATGTTATGGCACAGTCTACTCTAAAGGAGATTTCAGTTGAGGTGGATGATAAAAGACATAGTCATATGAGGGATTACATACAATCATAGACCTTTTAATGTTAGAATGTTATTTCTTAGAAAGTTTGCGCTCTTGTTATTTTTACAGGTGAGAGAACTGAGACCCAAAGTGGTTAAGTGGCTTTAGAGTCACCTAGTTAGGTAATGGTAGAGCTAGAGCTAGAACCCAATTCTTTTTACTTCTACTCCATGCTGCTTGCTTTTACTATAAGATCTCACCTCTCTTAAAAATACAGTACCTTGATATGACATTACAAAGTACTGAACAACTTAGTCTGATAAAACAATTGTATGCTGGAGCTGGCTCGCATCAGCTCTCAAGAGCAGATTGTGGGCATCTTTCCAACTAGAAGTTTTGAAATTGGCAATGCCGTGGTAGGGAAATTTATACCACAGAAATTGGCAAACACTGCAGATCAATGATTTCCCTCTTTTCCAGGGAGAGCCAGTTATTAAACAGATACTGGTAAGCTACTGCTCATAAATAATAATTACTGTAACCCGTTTGTGAAGGGGTTGTCATTTGAATGGATTTTATGAAGAAATGGAATTTAGACAGGCAAAGAGGAAATGAGAGGGGCTACTTGAGAGTGGAATTATGGAGTGAACAGTGTTCTGGGATAGTTAATAGAACAGTTTGGCTGGGTGGGGGAAATGTTGAAGAGGCGTCCCAAATCACATGTCAGCAGAGATCAGGCTGAATAAATAAAGGTTTAAATCAGAATAGGGTTATAAGTAATAGGGGATGATGGAGTCTATGGTAAAATGGAAAATAATGATCTGTCTAAAAGTAGTATTTAAGAAAAAAAAGCTTGCTGTATCCTATCCACTTTGAATTTTCCATAAGGAACTAACAGGAATAAACTTAGAAAGCAGTTAGAATCAAATAGGGCCCTAAGAAGGTACTATCATTTGCCTTCTTAAAACAGCCCTGGTTTACTTGAATAATGAAGCCAAAGTTGGGCATCCTAATTTATTTCCCTTTTCCTTCTTACCTTGTTTCCATTGTCTCACTTGGACATATCTGTAAACTATTTTTTGTTTGCATACTTAAAAAATTATTCAATCAGTATTTTTCTTTGTTAGTGTAAATAACTTAAGAGTTGAGTTTTTAAAAATAAAATTATTCTCAGCTTTATCATATTTCAAGGGTAATGTTGCCTCCAAAGACATAAAGATTCCATTATATTTCCAAAGATTTTCATTTATATATCTAGTTTTCTGAAAAAAAAAAAAAAAAAAAATCCCACTCTACAAAATGGAAGATTTGTATGTTTTAGGGGAGGATCTAGAAACACATTATTTAATTATTTTTCCTTTTAGAATTGCCCCAAATTAATTTTAAGTAGCCTTTTAAACATGTCTATTTTCTACATTAATCTGTAAGAACAACTCCACATCAACAGCCATTTTTTTTTTTTGAAGTGAGAATTACCCGTTTCAGAGATATCTTTATTCCAACATATCAAGTCCACAGGGGTTTATAAAAATTGAAAAATCAATGCAATAAACAATCATGACTCCCACAGAAAATTTCTCTGTATAAATAAAATTCCATAGTTCTTATATGAAATTCTTAAAATTTCCTAAGTGTAATCCTATTTCAAAGAAGCCCAACAAAAATTATTGAATAGCTCACTGTAAATGTTTAACAAGCCCTTTTAATGATAATGTCATCCCTGTGTCTGAGAAGGACCTCACTGTAGGACACATTGTCTCTTGTCCCAGAGATGGATTTGACTGAAGGCCCCTCTGTGGTAAACTTGTCAGGAATGGGACAGGGATGAGGTGGAGATTGATTGCGGCATTCAGACATTGGAAAATAAGTGACAGTCTAATCAAAACAATCTAATCTACAACTTTGACCTCCTTAGCACAAATGGACTAATGGACAGAACTTATAAGAGGGGATTTTAGCTCCAGGCTTGCTTCGTTCTGTAACTCTGCCACATATGTAAGTGAGAGAAAAGTAGGTGCTTAATAAATGTTTGCTGAAGAAGTGAGGGAAGCAGAGGTCATTAATTGCAGGTGTCTCAGGTTTTCTCAAAATTTTAGGACTACCTCCACCTGGATTCTGGGCTTCAGCCTACAGTCCCGGGCTTCTCTCTAGATATCCACTGTGGAGGACAGCACCCAACAAGTTCTTTGCAGCAGGCCAGGAAAATGCAGAAAATGTCATCCAGCAAGTGTCAGTCACTAAAGGACTTCTGGAGTCAAAAGGTATCTGAATTTTCCTCAGAGAGGGTAGTTCAGATCTGAGGAGGAGTTCCAAAATGGACTCCTCCTTCAAAGACTCTGAAAAGTGTGACTTGACATGTTTTGGGAAGTACCAAATGCTCTATACAATAGTCACCCAGATAAAAAAGGTGGGCCCAAAGTCCTAGGTGTGCCCATGTAGCTAGGGGAAGGGACATATAGCACCATGAATTTCTTAGTATGATACACGCAAATGAAATTGTTTGGGCTGAGATGTGCATTATGCTCCAAAAACCAAAATTCCAGCTTTCTTTTGAATTGCCAGCATTTCCATTCCACAAAAATTTCAGCCTTTTATTTCCTTCCCTCAGATTCCTTTCCTGTGATATTTTTACTCCAGGGATTTACTCTGCCATAGGACATTACTTGGATTTCGCTCTTGTTCTTCTAGTTTGATTTGGTGCTTGGTGTCCTGATGCACATACCATCTTCCTCCTCCCCTGATCATTCAGTGGGCTCCTCCTGGCTTCCATGCCCCAGCTTTTGCATCTCCGTGGCTAATTTCTTTTTCCCCACCACCACAGAAAACATGTATGCCTTTGATCCATGATCAGTAGGTGAGAACGACCAGGGAATTAACAACCCCTGGGAGCATCCCTCAACTGATAATCTAAGGAATTGGGCTCCCTTGCCCTTTGGGTGCTCTAATTTGAAGGTGTATGTTTTGCACTGGTTCCTAGGGTTTCTTCAGTGAGATTAAGCTCAGGTTACCTACAGTGGTAGTTGGATTGAGAAGGAACCCTTCTTCATATCTCTTTCTTCCTTCCCTACCATTGTTCCCAGCATTTCCCAAAAAAGCAATTTGCACTTGAATTCTTGCCTCAGGGTACCCTCCTGGTAGAATACAAATTTAGGCAGAAAACCTCTAATGTTAGGGGATTCAATCTCTACCTCCTTACCATTGCTGTTGTTTTAAAACCTCTTGCCAAACCACATAGCTTCTATTTCTACAAAAGGATGGACGACGGCTCAGAGACTAAAACATATAAAGTTATGTAAATATGAAAATAAATTATACTCATGCTTGATATTCCATGATTTTTAATCATTCCACCAAATCAAAAGAAAGAATTTGAGAAAACCAGGTAGTATAAAAGAGAGTAGTATGGTTGAGGTCTAAGGCCTACCAAAGGGTACCTGCACTTTTCTAGGAATGATAACAGCTAACCATTTATTGAACACTTTTGTGCTAGTGATGACGCTAAGCCATATATAAGTATTGTGTGTGTGGCTTATATACATATGTACAGACACACATCTTAAATTATCCCCATAATAAACCTATGAGGTATAGATATGATTATTCTCTCTTTAATGATGAAGATACGTGGGGTTAAGTAATTTGCCCCACATCAGTCAGTTCATATGGGGCAAAATTCAGATTCAAACTCAGACCTTACTTTTGCCAGAGTTCATTCTGTTAACTATTTTACTATCTTCCTTAGAAGTTTTCTTTGAAGTAGATGGAAGATATATGATCAATCCTGCTGACTGATTTAGAAATGCCATTTGTAGGGGCACCTGGGTAGCTCAGTTGGTTAAACGTCCAACTCTTGATTTCGACTCAAGTCATGATCTCAGGGTTGTGAGATCGAGCCCCGCATGGGGCTTAAAATTCTCTCTCTCCCTCTCCATCTGCCCCCTCCACTCTCTCTCTCTCTAATAAAAAAAAAAAAAGGAAAGAAAAGAAATGCAATTGTGCAATTGATAAATACAAATTCTATAACAATAGAATTATAATTTTTCTTTAAAAGAATTGAGTTAGGTATAAATCATGGGGAGAAATTTAGATTTACTTTATGTACTTTTGTTTTTTTAATTCCTGTAAGAGACTACTTATATTCTTTTATTTTTTAAAGCTTTTGTTTATTTATTTGAGTGAGAGAAAGAGATTGCACTAGAGAGAGAGAGAGAACAAGCATGACTGGGGGGCAGAGGGTGAGGGAGAAGCGGGCTCCATGCTGAGCAGGGAGCCCAACGTGGGGCTCCATCCCAGGACCTTGGGATTATGACTTGAGCTGAAGGTAGACACTTAACTGACTGAGCTGCCCAGGTACCTCTAATTCTTTTATAGCATTATTGGTAATATGCATTAAATAAAGCTAGAAAAATAGGTCCAAGTTTTGGACATATTTCTGGGGGACATTTTGCTATTAGTTTAAAAAGATTATAGCAGATCAGTATCTGTAAATCACATTGCAACTTGAGGCTCACATTTGTTGATCCTGGGAAAGCTGAAATTCAGTACTCCTTTTTGAGATTAAGCTATGGTGGCAAGTAATTTGCAGAAAACTGACATCCTGATAGACTTAAAAAAAAAAAAAAAAGGAAGAGAATACAAATTGGATCATTCTATCAGGCTTCCCAGGGTTTAAAAATCTTAATTTAATGTGAATTTGGAGGTGAGGTAAGATAGGAATAGAAAGAGAAGACAGGGAAGAGAAAGAATTGACCAGGGAGAATGAATAAATTGCTTCAGTGATCTTCCATCAGAATTCAGAGGTCTCTAACTTCCATTTACTAAGTTCCCTTACTTTTGGGTGTAGTCTACCTAATAGTTTTAAATTGTTGCACTATGATAATATATTCCAGATTGTTGACATTTGAAGGTGATAATATATTTAATCTGGCTACCTGTACCAGTTTATTGAAATACTGTTTTCTGTTAAGATATGAGATGTTGTCAAATAGAATAAATTTTTGACCTCCCAGTGTGACTATATGGCATATGTGTTAAATAGGTGTGTCTTAAGGTACAAGCATCAGAAATCTTCAGTTAAATTGATGGGGTTTACTTAAGTAACAGGAGGTGTAACGGTAGGTGGTTGCTAGTCTTCAGTGGTTCAGGAATGTAAGGGCCAGTGTCGGTGATTCCTAGTTTCAGCAATTATACCTTTATCAAGTTTATGCTAAGGCAGAAAGAAGGGGGAATGGATGAAAAAAGCTTTTCCAGAACCCCCATTTAAACTTTCCTTATGTCTCATTCGTCATAACTGGATTCCATTGGCATCCCTTAGCTGATGGAAGGTGAAAGGAAGCAGCAGTTGGGAATGGATGTAGAATTAGCCAAAAAAGAGTTCTTTTGTAATTCCAGTGTATAGGTAAGAATCCATAAATATTAAGCATAAGAAAATACGTTTCAGCAGGACATACCAAGAAGGACTTACTATTGTCATGGCTAAATGGACTGCTCCAGAGTTTAAATGGGCTGCCTCAATAAGTAACATGTTCCCTATCATTGCATGTATTTAAACATTAAGTGAATGAACATTTGACCAATCTCCCATGGAGAATATTTAAGCATTAGATGGATAAGTGGTTGAACTAGATCTCTTTCAAAGTTGTCTTCAAATCCTTAAGACTTGATGATATTCTGTAGCATTCCAATTTCTTGCAATCTGAAAATTATTTTCTCTTTGTAGCTCACTTCTCTGTCATGTCCTTTGCACAAATCTGCTTTACTTTTATCTTAACATTAATATCCGACAGGGAAATATCTAGATAGTCCCTATAAAGAAAATATCTTTATCTCCAACTGTGTTCATATCTTTAAAAAAGCCATTTACTTCCCCACCAGAAATGTGGACAGAATTGATGCCAGAAGAGCTCTTTATTTAAATGGACATGGTTTTTAATTTGATGCATTTTAAATCTTCAAAGGCTTCACTAAAGCTCTCACATGTTGTCCTAAGATGCACAGTAGGAATGTCAATTTCCATGGCAATATTGAAGCACTTCTCTTGTTTTTTATTTGTTTCCTTTTGAAGTATAAATTTACAAAAAGGATCTCTCTTCGGGTCTGAATCTTTGTTCATGAAAGACAGAAATTGTTTGAAGAGAAAATCATATAAATAGTGAGTTGAAATTAAAAATTGGATAATATAGAAAGTTTTGAATTTTTGCTGGATACAGGCCAAATTGAAATGTTCCCTATTCCTCGGGAACGTTATATAGAATAAGACTGATTTCTGCTTTGTTTGCTGAAAAGCTAAACCAAAGATGTTAGAAAAAATTCTGGAACTCATAGTATATCCAGCACTGGATTATATTTGTCAGTCCCTGGAATCAGATGTATGTTTTCAAATATACCCTGTATACTCTGTCTCAAGACAGAGAACTTTTATTATTGTTATTCTTTTCACAGAGAGCATCAGGAAAGACCAGTTGAACAAGAGAGTAGAGAATAAAAGGTAAACTAAAAAAGAAAAAAGAAAAAAAACTCTCAATTTTGATTTGTCAGAAAAACCCAAGTGGAGTAAAAATTGAGATATGTTCTTCTTGACTCAGTGTTGGTGAGGGTATGGGAAAAGAGGCCCTCCTGTTTTTTTTCTGGTGGGAACGTTGATTGTCCCAAGTAATTTGGAGGGTAATTTTTGCTATATCTGCCAAAAGCCCAAAAACATGATAATCTTTGACTCAGAAGTTCCACCTCTAGGAATTTATTCTTCTGAAATTCTTACATAGGTTGCAAAATATAAACCAAAGAATAGTACTGTAATATTGTTTGTAATAGTAAAAAATTGCATATAACCTAAATAGTAAATAGACATATACAGTGGTAGTTGAGAAACCTAGGGACATTTATAGAGTGGCAAACTCTGTAGGTTAAAAAAATAAAGTACTGAAAAGGAAATGTCTATGATGAAAAAAGAAAACTTTAGGAAATTATGTATTGCCCCATCCCATTTTGAGTTTTAAAAGTATATGATGGTATACATTTTATTTTTTTATTTTAATATTTTTGGAGTAGATTTATTTTTATTATCTTCACTTTTATCCACTCGTACTCCTTCCAATCTTTATTTTTTTAATTTAATTTTTTCAGTGTTCCAAGATTCATTGTTTATGCAATACGTGCCTCCTTAATACCCACCACCAGGCTCACCCATCTTCCTACCCCCCTCCCTTCCAAAACCCTCAGTTTGTTTCTCAGAGTCCACAGTCTCTCATGGTTCATCTCCCCCTCCGATTTCCCCCAATTCACTTTTCCTTTCCTTCTCCTAATGTCCTCCATGTTATTCCTTATGTTCCACAAGTAAGTGAAACCATATGATAATTGACTTTCTCTGCTTGACTTATTTCACTCAGCATAATCTCCTCCAGTCCTGTCCATGTTGATAAAAAAGTTGGGTATTCATCCTTTGTTGGCTGAGTAATATTCCATTGTATATATGAACCATATCTTTATCCATTCGTCTGTTGAAGGGCATCTTGGCTCTCTCCACGGTTTGGCGATCGTGGCCATTGCTGCTATGAACATTGGGGTACATGTGGCCCTTCTTTCTACTGCATCTGCATCTTTGGGGTAAATACCCAGTAGTGCAATTGCAGGGTCATAGGGAAGCTCTATTTTTAATTTCTTAAGGAATCTCCACACTGTTTTCCAAAGTGGCTGCACCAACTTCCATTCCCACCAACAGTGGAAGAGGGTTCCCCTTTGTCCACATCCTCTCCAACACTTGTTTCTTGTCTTGTTAATTTTGGCCATTCTACCTGGTGTAAGGTGGTATCTCAATGTAGTTTTGATTTGAATTTCCCTGGTGGCTAATGATGATGAACCATATCCATTTTATATAATGTTTTATCATTAACTAATAGTAGTTGTAGTTTGGGAAAAATTTTAGCATGATTTTGTGGAACAGTGTCTTAAAAGCTGAACTTGATTCAAGGACCTTTTCTATAGTGAATTCTCTATTAAGAAGATTATTTCTTTCATATTATGAAATGTTGCCATTTGCAACTGACATTGGTGTTCCTAGAGGATTTAATGCGAAATCTAGTAAGTCAGTGAAAGACAAATACCATATGATTTCACTCACAGGTAGAATTTAAGAAACAAAACAAATGAACAAAGAAGAGAGAGGCAAACAAAAAAACAGACTCTTAAATACAGAGAACAAACTGGTCCTTGCCAGAGGGGAGGTGGGTGGGAGGATGAGTGAAATAGATAAAGGGGACCAACAGTACACTTATCTTGATGAGCACTGAATAATGTATAGAATTGTTGAATTATTACATTCACACGTGAAACTAATATAACACTATATGTTAATTATGCTTCAATTTAAAAAAAAAGTAAAAAAGATTATTTCTTTCATGTTAGATTTGGTAAAAGCCATTCGTTCATATTGCCCTAGGAATAGTGGTTTTATAGTGAGAAGGTGGAGAGAGAGAACTGCCTGGAAAATTAATAAAAAAATCAATTGTAAATTAATTTACTTCTAGTTCGGGTCTTTTACAGGCTGTTTCTAATTTTAGAAAGTTTACTAAATTCAATGCTTTGGTCAATCTACCTGGAAAATTGGAAGCTTAAAGATGAACAAAAATAGAATCGTATTAAGTGCTTCTGCATACAAATGTTGAGCAGTCTTTAGTTATCTCTTCATTGCCTTTGTTTTTTTTTTTTTTTAATATGGGTATCTTTAAGACTACATTATCCTAAGTATACTACCTTTACATATTAAATCCTTTGAATGATTTCCTATTATAAAGTTTGTTGTTATTGGAAGCATGTGTTGGAGAAAAATAATTTTCTTGGAGAAAAATAATTTTCTCCCTTTTTGAATATTCCGTTACAGCTATAGAGTACACTTCCTTAGTGAAGAGTAGGAAAATTATACAGAATAGTTTTCCTAATACAGCTATTCTTTTTTTGAGTCTTTATCAGCTTGCATGCTCTGTGTAATTTTTGCAGGCTTCTATTTCCTTTGCACAAATGGCTCATCGTAGGCCCGTATTTCCTTTGGATTCAGTGAAAACCCTTGCTGTATATTCCAGATCAGAAGGATATTGCTATTTTCTCATGGTTGAGCTGTTTTCTTATGATTCTTGCTTTTCAATTCAATGAATAAAACAAGTGACATGGAGGGTTGGTTTGGGGCTTTTTTTTTTTTTTTTTAAATACTAGGATTTTCCATCTCATTATTTCTTTTAGTTCCTTTAAGAAAAATTTTCTTTTCTTTTTATAGGTCACAAATACAGTGGCCACTCATTTAAAAAAAAAAATACCTCTTATGTATGAAGGTGACCATACATTCCTGCATACATTATACTACATACATATCGAAAGCTGAGTTTGAAAATAAATCACAAGATCGACTTTTCTAATTTCTTGTTTTCTATTTCATGACACTGTTTTGGAAAAAAGTGCTATGACATTTTTCCAACACACTTATCGGTGCTTAGGCTATTATGTGTCACTCACTGTTTATTATGCTTAGTGGAGCACCAGGCAGAGGCAGTCACCTAAGGCAAGAACAGCATTAGAATATTTCTGGTTCAGCACTCAGTATCACTTGGCATGACACAAAGCCATTAATGTAGGTGTTTAAAGGACTTCCCAAGCTCTCGGAAGATCGAGGTCAGTGCCATTTAAACATGATTAATGGTCATTAATTAGTTTTATTTAATTTATCTTTATATTCTTGTCATCTCTAGAAGATAATAAACAAATTTTAAACAAGCCTATAAGAAAAGAGTGAGTTCAAATTAAATTAGTGGAACTATTCAGTCATTAAGAATGAAAATCTCTAGAATGACTCTGAGCATCTAGATCAATACTATCCACTAGAAATAGAATATAAACCACATATGTAATTTAAAATTTGTAGTCACCACATTAAAAAATTAAAAAGCAGTTGGCATTAATTTTAAGAATATATTTTATTTTACCCAATATAATCAAAGTATTATCATTTCAAAGAAATAATTTAAAATTTGAGATACTCTAAATTCTTTTTTTGTACTAAATCTTTGAAATCTGGTGTGTGTTTTTTGCTTATAGCACATTTCAAATTTGGACTAGTCATATTTCAAGTGCTCAAGAGTTGAGTGTATCTAGAGGTTACCATATTAGTGCAGGTCTAGATTTTTAAAATTGAAGCTAGAGCACTAGTTCATTTTTACTTTATCTAGATGAGAGAGATGGAATGACTAGTATGTTATTATAATTAGAATAATTAATAAATGTTTAGAATGACAACCAGCTCTAAGGACATACAGTGAACCACCACTTAATAAAGAAAATACAATGGATACATTGCTGATTGAATGCCAAGGGGTAAAGAAAGATACAAGCTGTTAGTGCCTTCTATTATGCAACAAATAAAACTCTAACCCACAAATCTAAAGGGAGAAGTAAAACTAATGAGCTTTGGTTGGAATGAGACCAATGGTAGAACCAGTTTGACCACACAGACATTTTCTGCAGTCTCTTGGGGAGACAGATTTAAGGGCCACACTCTGGGCCTGAGGGCAGGGAGCCAAAGGGCAAAGACCAAGATCTTCTAAATGTTAGTTTTTTTATGTTGTCCATCTGTTGGTTTCTTAATGAAGCTTGGTGAATTGACAGGCAGACTGCCTGGTGGGATGTACTGTCACAGTATCCTATTCCACCTAATAGTAGGAATATACTGCATTTATGCCAATATTCAGCTTTTTTGAAGGGCATTTTCATTTTTTCTTCCACAAATTTTTTAAGCAGGTTTTACTAATTATGGCATACCAACCAAACTAAGACCGAAAAATTTTATTTCAACAAATGAATATTGAGAAATTAATAAATTAGGGATTATGTTGGCCTTCAAGAGATAATGGTAATAGTTACTTGAGAACTTAGATATATATAAGATCTCACATATCTAAATCTTGAAAATAATAATTGGAATCATTTGATTTCAGGGTAAAAATTCAGATCTGCTCCAGGCAAACATTTAAATCTTGCTGCCAAGCCAAGTCTATATGTTTCTTTATCATGGTAAACAGGATTGACCTTACAGGGACCTTTAAGGAATCCTTCCCTCAGACTGAAGTAGAGCTTTATTTTTCTTTATTTATTCTTTCTTCTTCTTCTTACAGGTTCCTTTCAGTTTTCTAATTCAGCTTTCCAAGGATGAGAGAAAAGATAATTGAGGAAGAATTACTTTTACTTTCTTAATTCTCCAGCCAAAGATTTACTTGGTCCTCCACACTCCTGTACCCATGTCAGAGCTCTACTTGCTGGAAGTGAAATTGTCCAAGTGTGTATTCAGTTTGATATTGGCAGTGATGGTGGAAGGGGGGTAATACCCTTAATTCCTCCTAGATGCCAGCATGAGATGGGACACAGTATATCTCTAGAACACTCCTCATCTTGTATCTTTCTTCTCTTATGTTAATTGATTTAACATTGAAGTCTAGTGAACTAGAGATATTGCTACCTCTTTCAAGAGAGATGAGTTGACTTTTTTGTGAGGTCCTTTTTCCAGGCCTTGGCATTGTTCCTATTTACTTTGAGCCTATATGATGGGCATTTTTCCTATATGGCTATTTTTAAGTGTGTTGTTTTTCTTGCCCCAGAAACTACTGAAATGTGTCACGTAATTACTTTAATTACCAGTGAATTTATTCTAAAGTCATATTAAACAATGGCCAATAATTCAGCCCTTATCTTATTTACTGTCTCCATTGTACCTAGCTGTTATTGAACCAAATTTACAAGCTTGGATTATATATTTTGCACCAGAGTTATCACAACAAATTTAACAACATAATACAATATTAATGATATAAAAATACCTGGAATTTGCTCTCCCACCTTTCGTGGTTTAGTGTATAAGAATTTATCTTCTTTTCAGATCAATTCTTTGTCCTTATATAATACACAAAAGTCCCTCCTTTTGTACAAGAATGCTGGATTTCCCTTTCTGACTTTGCTTGGTAAAATAGAGGGCCTTTTGTTCAAGGCCTGACTAGAGTTTCTGGTACAGAATATTTCTCTTGATTTTTCCACTTTTCGAAGTTATTAGAGATCATCAGGAATCACTACACCAATCTGGGTCATAAGGTGACCTTTTTTTTTAAGTTTTATTTTTTATTTAATTTAATTAATTAATTTTTTTTAAAAAGATTTTATTTATGTATTTAACAGAGAGAGATCACAAGTAGGCAGAGAGGCAGGCAGAGAGAAAGGGGGAAGCAGGCTCCCTGCTGAGCAAGGAGCCCAATGTGGGGCTTGATCCCAGGACACTGAGATCATGCCCTGAGCTGAAGGCAGAGGCTTTAACCCAATGAGGCACCCAGGTGCCTCTATTTTTATTTTTTAATTTAATTTTATTTTTTCAGTGTCCCAAGATTCATTGTTCATGCACCACACCCAGTGCTCCTTCTTATCAAAGAAGTTTTGCTTTGAAGTGAAGGAAAGCAATGGAGAGATGCCTCAAGAGTTAGCAAAGTTTTGGGAAGGTGGTTTTATTTGTGTTTTGTTTTTATTTTTAATATGAGAAAGACTTCACATTGTTGTGATCAGAAAGAAAAGGTCCACTGGAGAAAGGAGTTTGGTTTACTATCTTTATCTTCAATAATCCAGATGAGGATGGTGGTAAAATTAAGATAGAGACATTTCTTGATCAAAAATCAAAGTGATGGAAGAGAGAAAGAAAAGATGATGTTGCTTATATCAGACTCCCATAGTCTCAGTCAGGTAAAAGATATGGATATTGTTGAGAGTGGGTTTAGGGGAAGTAGTTTTGAAAAAAGTGGAGAAAGTATAGAACCTCTCCACTTTGGAGGATTGGTAGTAGTTTTGAACTGTACCTTCATGTTAGAATCAGCTGGGAGCTTTTAAAAACACCTGATGCAAAAGACCTTACCTCGGATGAATTAATCAGAATCTCTGAGAAGTGGGAGTGATGCAAGGTATTTTTACAAAGAAGTTTCTAATGCGCAGCTAGTTAGTCTTGAGAGTCAGCCAGGGTGAAGTTGTACTAGGATGGCATTTCCCCACTCTAGAACAATTAAATTGAAAGTTTTCGGTATGGAGACAGGATCCGTATTTCTAGAAAGCTCTCCAGGTAGTAGCCAGCTCTGAGAATCATTGCACTAGGTCATCAAGGTTAGAAATTTAAAAAGCATGCATTACTTAGTTAATATTTGATTCATGGTCTTTTGTCCTTTCTGACCATCACTGACACAATTCAAGGCACCGTTTCAGTTAATGATTAATTCTTATACTTGTTTGCCTGTCTCTAGTCTCATTCCATTTATTCCTTCCACTCCCCGCATCCCCCCTCCTGGCCCCAAACAATTAAATTCATTGCTGCCAAATTGACCTATCCCATATGGAAATGTGATCATATTAATTCTCTACTCAAATTCTTTTAATGAGCCCCCATAGCTTCAAAAGTAAAATTTTTCTGTAGTATACAGAGTCATCTTTATGTCAGCCCTGTCTATCCCTCCTGTTTTATTCCTACTACTGTCCCTCTTTCCACTCCAGAAATACTGAACTAGTTGGGGCTTCCTGAGCAAGCTGTTTCTCTTCTCTTCCATGTTTTGCTCATGTGGTACCTCCCCCTAATTAGCCACCTGTCACATCACTCATTTTTCAAGTCTCAGCTCAGCCTCTTCTCTCTGAAGCCTTCCCCACCTTTTGCAGGCAGCCTGAGGCTGCTTTTTTGTTACTGATGCCACTGTTGTTTAGAACATCCTTCCATTAAGACATTTTCTTCATTCTAATTGCTACTTACATTTGTTGGTAACCCCACTAGAGTATATGCTTCTTGAGGGTATCGAAGAGTGAGACTTTGAACTGTGTTTGGATTTCATTTTTTAGATGAACTCATTACGTAAGTTGAGTCTGTCAGGAGAAAACTAGTGTTTTAATTAAAACAGAATCTCCATAGTACATTTACTATTGCATTAAATTAGCATAAGGTTAGTGAGTACATTGTAAGTGATAAGTCTAATTTTCTATGACAAATATATTTTATTACTTAAGTTTCACTATTATATGACACTTTTATTTCTTTAACAATAAAAAGATCTTGTAACTAAATGAGTGTGCACATTTTAATACGAAAAGTGCTCCCCGGTTTCAGCGTTCTTTGTCTATAGGCCTGATCCTATATTCATCCATCTCAAAGTGACCTTGATCATTTCCTAAAACCTTTGACTCATGTATTAATTCATTTATTTAACACACATTTTTTGAATATGGAGTATGTCTGGAGCAGTTAACCTTCAGCAGCTAAGGCTGAAGGTTATAAAGACTTTAAAACCCTGTTTTTTTCATTGTGAGATTAGAAAATGTTAGTTTTATGTAAGTTTATTGCGGTTAATCCTCATTAGCAGTCTTTTTCTTTTTTTTTTAGAAAGAGCTGTGTGCACATGAGGTGGGGGAGGGGCAATTGGGGAGAGAGAATCTTAAGTAGGTACCATGCCTACTTAAGATTGCCATCTTAATGGCAAGATGCCATCCATCGCAGAGCCTGATGCCAGGCTCAATCTCAGGACCCTGAGCGTGTAACCTGAGCTGAAACCAAGAGTCAGACACTTAACCAGGTGACCCACCCAGGCACCCCTCCCTCATTAATAGTCTTGAGGAGCAGGTATCATCATCTCTATCTTATAAATGAGAATAGTCCAGGACAGTACTTATCATCTCTAAAGTGAATTAAAACCCTGGTGTTTTTTTAAATATAAAACATATAAAACATTGCTTTAGAGGTTTTTTTGTGATTTATAGCTGTGTTGCTTAAACTCTAACGTACACACAAATCACCCCAGGATCTTGTTAAAAATACAGATTACTAGGTCTAGGGTGTGATCCAAGAATCTGCATATCCAACAAACTCTGAATGCAGTTGGTCTGTGAACCACTCTTTGAATAGCAGAAACTTAAAGCACATCATATGTAGAATTCCACTGTGTCAAGCATTGTTCCTTTATTTATTGAGTCTTTTGTTTTGAAGAGAAGTCACCATTGCCTCTTAAAGTTTGTTTAAAAATGAGAATGGATAAGGGTGTCTGGGTGGCCCAGTTAAGCAGCTGCCTTTGGCTCAGGTCATGATCCCAGGGTGCTGGGAGAGAGCCCTGCGTCAGGCTCCCTACTTAGCGGGGAGTCTGCCTCTCCTTCTGTCTTTCCCCCTCTTCCATCACCCCAAATAAATAAATAAAATTTTTAAAAAATGGGAGTGGATAATTGAGTTGTCACAGCTTTGAACTTCCTCAGCCTTCTAGGCCCAGTCAACATATGTGTCCACCATAAACCTTCTCAACCGTTCTACCCCGCAACAATCAACTTCTTCTTCCAAATACTACTGTGCTTATCAATAGTTATATTCTCATATCTGCTAGCTTTGTTTCCTAATCTAGATTGTAGCTCTTTAAGGGCAGGAATCATGTCTTAGTCATTTCTTAACCCCCCACACTGCTGGCATACTGCTGTATATCTAATACCAGCGATTAATATGAACTTCTATTTACACAGGAATCTAGTGTGTCTTTAGGACTAGAATCTGTCTTTTATATACATTTTCTCACTTAATCTTTCACAGACCTGTGTTCTTACCACTTTGCAGGTATACAAACCAAGACCCAGAGAGTTTATTACTGAAATAAATTAATTTATCCAGGAGTGGTGTTGGGATTTGAACTCAGATTTAACTCCACATTTGACCTTTCTTTCTTCCTAATATATCACTATGCTCCTCATTACAGTGGACACTTAATACTCTAACAAACTAATGATGTGAACCAGTTATTGTTTGAGACAGAATCGAATGGAGACTTTATTTTGACATCGTTTTATACTTTCTATGGTGGGAATCTCTGTATGAAGAATCAACAAGGAGATTTTAGGAAAGGGTTCTGAGCTAATTATAGTCAATCTTCCAGTTATTTTCTAGTCAGACCAGTTTCCTGCACTGTGTAGCCTGTCTTATGTCAATTCACTCATAAGAAGAAATGTCTAGGTAATGTTTTTTGATGTGTATTAGCCAATTATTTTCAAATAAAATGTAGAAATGGATAACTTAAGTAAAATTTTAGGAGAAAAAAATACCTGCTCTCACTCCCATATTTCTGGAGGGTCCTAAATAATATATTGGGTGTATGAGGAGTGGCTCAGGCTTCCTATAAGCTCTTTTCCAACATCTTCCCCACCTGTAGGCCTTTTCTTTATATGCCGTTTTTAGTGAAGACAAACAGTAAAAATTTTGCATGCCCAATGGGAGTTTATTAGTACAAAAACACTCAGGCTTCATTTAGTCTCTTTTGATAAATCTTAAAATCCCCCAAACTAGAATGTTTCTTAAAATAGCTGCTGTTCTGGAAGAATACTACAGAATGAAGCTGCTCACAAGGGTGGCAGTCAAGGACATTGATTCTGAGTGAGGGCTCCGGAGAAGATAGATGGGGTCGACAGCTTACTGTTCGAGTGGACATAAGTAGCTCACTTAAATATCCCTAACCGTTCTGCTCTTATCAGCAAAATGTGTATGATAATAGCTCTTATGAGGGTAAAATGAGATAACAGGTAAAGCACTTAGCATTTAGCAAAAACTCAATAAATGTTAGCTTTTATTATTTCATTTTTTTCTTGACTCACTTCCAAAAGTGAAATTTTGGAAGGGCATAAGGTACTGATGTAGTAATTGATTTGCTTAATTGTTACAGTTCTTTAAGAGAGATTATGTGGAAACATGGTTAATACTTTGGAGCTAGGATCTGATTTATGAATATATCTGCATTTTCTTATTTGATTTGGTGTCTATTTTTAATATGAGTCACATATTAAAAATAATTTGGCTATATATTTCCCTCATGAGCAGTTATTTAATTATGGCCACAGAACCAACTTTATTGTATTCTGACTTTTGGAATTTTTTAGGATTTAATGTTCTCGATGGGGAGAGGATTTTGAATTACTTAACCACTTTCTTTTTGAGTTTCCCATCCATAAATGGGTATTGTTAAACTAAACCAGGAATACACTGGTACAAAAGGGACTGGAATCATGACACTGTGCATAAGAAACTAGCGATAATGCTTGGTAGTCTTTTATACTTTTCTTCCAAATAGATTTGGAGTGTCTTATGCTACAATATATTTGCTTAGAAGCTTAATAAATAACCACCTCAAGCAATTTATATCTTTTCAGCATATATATTTTTTCTTGGGTCCACGATTACATGTATAGCACTTAAGTTAAATTCTATTCTCTTTATGTGAATACTTAGACATTGAAGCATAGTCCATTTATTCTTATGGGTCAAGACCCTGTAAAAATTAATGAGATGTGTCAGAATGGTGCCTTTGGGGATGACAAAACTGGTGTTGCTATTCCAGATGGAAGACAAGGCAAGTTCTGCCAGTTGGGGGGATTACCTGCCTTGTTCAGTAGGAAATACTTCTCAGCTCTGGAGAGTTCTTGTTATGGTCTATCCTTAAGAACCAACAGTACATTTTTTAACTATAAGCTGGGATAGCTAAAGATACAAGATTATATAAAAAATATTTTTAGACCCTTCCTGTATTGTTCTAAGCCCTCTTCCTAGGTGGATTCTGCTTTTAGGAATACCAAACTACAGAATTTAAATATAGAGAATGAATTATTTGCTTTGCTAAAGGAGTTTTTTTTCTTTGAAATATTTTACATAGAAATCTTTTAAATCAAGACTCAGAAACCCAAGTGCTTATAGGGGTTAGGCGGGATATATAGGAGAGTAAAGTGGGCTGGAGAGAAAACCAGAGAGTTCAATCCACTGGCTAGAGCTAGTCTCTTAAATTCACTCACCCAAGTCTTCAGCTGGTGTGGTGAATAACAATGGGCTCAGGGTCTGCAAATTTGAGTTTTGGTGTAGGCTTCTCCACTTATTGGTTCTATAATCTTGGACATCAGTATCTTCAACAAAACACAGTGTTGAAATAAATGATCTCTCAACTGAGTTCCAACTTTGAGTGGTAGAAGTTTGTGAATACCAATCACTTCATTCCTCCATCCCATAAAGTTCTAAGTCCTAGAGAAGAGTTACAAGGAGCCAAATGAAAACAAAATGTCAGTTTTATTCAGAACTCTGATAATGGCTAGGTTGGAGAACACTGAAGGGCTTTCTACCTCTCTCTCCTAATAGAGATCTCAAGAACCATTCCTTTCGACTTACCTCTTTCCCTTCTCCCCTGCCTCCAGAAAAAAATAAAAACAAAAAACAAAAAATTGGAAAACAGGCTAAAGGGTGATAAGAGGAAGAGGCTATACATGGAGACTGAAGTACAGAGTCTAAAAAACCTTGCATAGAGGCAGGTAGAAGAAAAAGCCAGAGAAAAGACTTTCTGCTGTGCTTCAAGAATGATCTTTTACTCTTAACCTTACCTAGAAGCGGAGTAGCATTACCCAGTACCTGTTGGGCTCACATTAGTCCCTCAAATAGACATGATGGGAGGCAATATTTCCAATATTAAATTGAAGCATTTGACCCCACCCCCCTTCATTCATACACATGTATTGGTCAGGATTCTTAGTTGCAGAAAATGGAATCTAGTCCGCCTAGTTTAAGCACAAGTGATTGAAGTGTGACTATAGTTTAGTGAATTCCTGGGAAGGGTGAATCAGCTTCCAGGAATGGTTTCTTAAAGCCCCTGGCTGCTCAGAGATCTGTTGCTCCTGCTTGTTTCGGAAGCTGTCACCAGCCCAGCTGCCTGCCCCAGAGCCTTACCACTTCTGGTAACTTCAAGAAGTTACTGAATAAGAGAGCTACTTCAATGACTGCCATCTCCAGAACATGCTTTCTTTGCCATGATTCCTTGTCCTCTCTCCCCAGGTAACTCAGTGTGAAACAAAGTTGTGTATCAGTGCATTAGATGGGCAGAATCTAGATCTCACCCAGAGCCCCAGCTACAGAGGAAGTCTGGGAAATGTAGATTTTAGTCTTTCAATACCTAATGTTGTTAGAAGGCAGTTGGAATGAGGGTTGCATGAGTCGATCCATCCTCTAGTAAATCATGTTGCCTTACAGCCTTCTGCCTCAGAAGAATACAGGAAGTTTAACACCACAAACAGGGTAGGAAGGGAGCTGGTACTTGATGTGTTTAGGAAAGCAATAGGCTTAAAGCCAGCCTTAGAAGTTCTTTAAAATTTTAGCATATTAAGAACCAAGACAGGAAGACACATGATATGGTTTCTCTCAAAGTCAAGATTAAACCCTATTAAAGCTTGGCCAAAATGCTCGTTGCTCAATAAAGAAGATAGGGAGGGAGAAAGAGTGAGACAGAAGAGAAAGAGGCAGATTGTCAGAATTCTTATTTTTTTCCCCCACAGTTAGAACAATCCGATAACTAGGAGGAAACCTAAGGACAGAAGGGGCCTTTGCCTCCTTCTTGATTAGGAATCTAGGATTCAGTTCCCTGGTAGGTTCTTCTATCACTCAGGAAACTCAGGGGGACAGCATGGATAAACAGAAGGACTGTTGAAGTTAAACATTTTTAAGACACTGAGTTTCTGTGTATTGTATATGTGAGAACCAGAAATTCCTGTGTGACCTTGAGTGGAGAGGCTATGGAAGGCAGGTGAGTTGAATATCAGCAGACATGCCATGTTAACTAGGATGATAGAAATGAGTGACCCTTCCACAGAGCTCAGGTCTTATGGCCGAGGCCATGGACAGGATAGAAAATGTGGAGACCTTCAGGGGGCCCAGGTCAAATAGGCCTTCCTCCGTGATTTTTTTCTAACCACCTCCTCCCCAGTCATCACGTGGCACTTCAAGTAGAACTAATATCTCTGTCCCCATAGAGGACACTAATGAGTGTCCTCTATGTCCCACTAATATCTAGTCCCCATAGCTCATTGTGCATATTTCTATTATGCCATCTTATATAATATTACAATTATTTGTTTTCATATTTCTCTTCTTCACTAGATAGTGAACTTTCCAAGAGGTGGGGGTTTTAATATCAAGATCCCTAGTTCTTTGCCTATTTTCTTCCATATAGTAGGGCTCAGTTAACATTTATTTAATGCATTAAGACATATTCTTTATCCTATGTGTAGTTATACTTGGCTTAATTGTGTCATAATTCAGATTGGGTAATATTTTTAGGGGAGATTATGAACTATGATCATGAAGCTTGTAATATGGATATGGATTCTTGCAATGTAGGCATAGAACCAGGGAAAGAATGTAGAAGGGAAAAAAATAGAGAATTTGGAGGGGCAAGAAAAAATAGAAAAGAACTAAATATCCAGAGGAGTTTTGACTTTTTCTTCTAACTACCTCAAACATTTTTAAAAGTGAGAAATGAAATTATCTTTCTTGTTTTTATTTTAAATTATGTAAATTACATGATTAATATATAAATGCATTCTAATTATACAATCCAAACCTCATACAAAAAAGCTAAAATCCTTCCTGGCTCCCGTGGCCTCTCCAGTAGGCTGGTTAATGGCCTCCCCAGAGATGTCCATGTCCTGATTCCTGGGTCCTGTGGATAATCACTTTCACAGTGAAAGGAACTTCATTGAAGATCTTGAGATGGAGCAATAATCTTGGATTACTCAGATAGGCCCAAGGTAATGATAAGGGTCCTTATGGGAGGGAGGCAGGAGGATCAAAGTCAGTAGTAGATGTGATGGAGGAAGCAAGAGATTGAACTGATTCAAGGAAGGAGCGATAAGCCAAGGAACGCAGGTAGCCTCTACAAGCTAGACAAGGCAAGGAAATAAATTCTCCCCTCAGAGACTCCAGAAGGAACCAACCCTGCTAACACCTTGACTTTAAATACAATGAGATTGGTTTCAGATTTCTGACCTCTAGAACTATAAGGTAATAAATTCATGTTGTTTTTTTTTAAAGCCATTATGTTTGTGATAATTTGTTACAGCGGCAACAGGAAAGTAATACAGCCTCAGTCTCACTCCCTCTACCAGAGGTAACCAGTGTTATCAACATGCTGTATACCCTTCCAGAACTGCTTTTACATAGGTATCAATACACATAACTGTGCATGTTTAAATATATGGTTTTGAGTATTTTTAAAATTGTACGTCGTATGCTATTCTGCAGTTTGCTTTTTTTGCTTATCACTGTATCTTGGAACTCTTTTTAATCAATGTATGTAAGTGTACTTCCCTTCAGCTACTCTTTGAATTTTCCATTCTGTGGATCTTTCCTAATTTATATTACCATTCCACTAAATTATTTTATACATTAAAGTGTTGTAATTTACTTTTCTGGCATATAGAGAGGAAGCATAGCTGGCTGTAAAGCATGGTCAGGTTCCTGCTTTAGGATATTTTAAAAAAAGCCCTCAAATTTAACTACATATCATCATCATTAGAAATACGTTATTTTTTTTTTCAAGGAAATAATTATAGCTGAATGTGCTTTAGAGAAAGTGATAGCAACAAATTCTGTCTGATCTAAAATTCTTGTGATTTTTTTCTTTTTAAGTCTTACAGTTTTGTGAACAACTTCATGTTCCATTCTCTGATAGGTTATAGTTTTAACAGATTAAAAAATGATAGTAAAAAAATATCCCACCTTACAAAGGAGTCTTTTTTGATGCAGACTTGTCAGAGCAGGTTATAACACATAATGAGATGTCACAGCCTGGTGAGACATGCAAAGCAGGTTTAAAAACTGCCAAAACTGCATAGTGACTTAAATATTAAGAATGGAAAATATGTGGAAGAAGAAACCCATTTGCTGCCATTCTATTTGAATGTCTGGAAATAGGTAGTTATCAAAGCACCAATAAACATCCCCTGAAGGTCATGTTCTTTAAAAAAAAAAAAAGCACTATGTTTTTATAGAATCTCTTTGGAAACTGAATGTACTTTGCTACCCAAGACTTGCTCAAAGCACTTGCTGTCGATCAGTAGAAAAGATTTGGCTACCACCTTGGTGTTAAATATAAATGTAGTCTAAAGGTTTAATGGATTAAAACCGTGCTATTTAATTTGAAATGGAATTTCCCACCCTCCTAGCTTAGGTAGTTAGGATTCTGTGGGTTTGCTTTTCATTCTAGCCTGGTTTATAGGCATAATAAAGAAATCCAGCTATGGATTCAGAATGCAAGTGTGTTAAATTGAGAAGACAGGCTGCCTTTTGGTAGAAGAAGGGGGGAAAATACCCCATTAACTCCCAACTTGTTAAAATTTACCAAGTCTCTGTAGTCTCTGTAGTTCATTAGCCCTTTCCCCAGTTCATTAGCCCTTTCCCCACTTCTTCACACCAGACGAGGAGATAAAAGGTAAGCAGTAACAATGAGAGACATTATATGCAGAGGTGAACACGATATGACAAGGTCTTCTTTTAATAACAAACAGTGTTAGCTCTCTAGGAGGTAGACAGTATGAAGTGCAACAAAAACTGTAATTATGCTCTCAGCAGGAAACCTGTATTTAGAGTGACAGTAAGAGTGTCTCTAAAAACCTGTTAGGTTAAGGCTGCTAGTCTTAATTATATGTATTAGGAGTTTGTGTCTTCACTTTTTTCCTTTTAAAATTCAAAGAAGAAACCTAATTATAACTTGGACCCCAGTAAATTGGGCCATATTTAAACAATGAACATTTGGCAATCTCATCTTGTGCTGTGATGTGTCTGACTGGTGCAGCTGCTATGGAAGCCAAACTGGCTCCCCCAAATAATTTGTTTTTGCTGCCTCCATGACAGAAGAAAAACAAACAAAAGCTAAACAAGGGAAATAATGAAATTATGCTTTTTTTTTTTTTCCAGTCAGTGACACTGAAGCCTTTTAGAGGGGGAGAGCTTTCCTTTGGTAGATTCTTACATATAGAATTATAGGTTGTTTGTATGTTGTTAACGTATTTTAGCTAGACCATGGTTGGATAAATCTTGGTTTGATTTTTACCTCTATTTTGGACTTGAAGGTAATAATAGCTTAAAACTGCTTTTAGTTGACCTTAGTTAAATTGTATGAAGCTAAAAATTTTAGGTTCTATCTGGTGTGCTGCAGACTGTGTTATAGTTGAACAATACACTTCAGAGTTATAGGAACCGGTCCTGCTATATTCATTGTAAAGATGGCCCCAAACATGGATCTGAACATACTTGACTTTTCCATAGAGATTTATATTTCACTTGGTATATTCCATGCCAGTGTCCCAGTTTCTTGTGCTTCTGTATAATATTTGCTGAACTTCAAGAAAGAAATGGACAAAATTAATTTTAATGGGCAGAAGTCATGCTGATATGACTGAGCTAATGAATCAAGTGATATAAAAGTGAACTTCATTTATTTTGATGCTCTTCTTCTCTATGGCTCTATTCCTTGAAGTTCTCATGGATTCTCTAGCCCAAGCAATTTTCAGATGGCCTGCACAAAATAATGATGATGGAAAGATTTGATCCTGCATCATTTGTTTTTCTCTATAGTCCCAGGCAGAGATGGAACTCAGAGCTAATACGTTTTCTTCTCTTTGGAATTTATATCTAACTAAATTGAATTTCTATCATCTACCTTCAAATAACCACTGAGGTAAAATAAGTGGTTTTGAAAAGATTTAAATAAATGTTGAAAATTTTGGAAACTATTTGCATATTTATTGGTACCCCCATTGAAGTTTGTATCTTAGGCAACTCAACTTTCAATCTTACTGAAATATTAATTTAGTCTTCATTATTGTTGGCTTGAGGAGAGTAATCATTGGGTCTAAAGTTAATAATAGTTTTATAGTAGGGTCTCATGGATTTTACGGTGATAGGGATCTGTAATCTGAATAATGGCATTTTTCTAATTAAGCAGCAATTGAATAAACACAATAAAAATCAAGGATGAACTATTCATTAATTTTGATGTGTTTAGTTCAGTTTAGATTATACTTCATAGTTTTTGTTATTTCTCTGTTGAATAATTTATAAATGTAATGAGTAACATGAATCATTGGGACAGCTTTCTATATTTTATCAAAATAATTGTTTGATGAAAAATGGAGCAAGGTTTATGTAAGAGGCATGAAACATTGAATGTTATTAAAAACAGAGAGGAGGTGGATGGAGGATGGGTGAAATAGGGCATGGGGCTTAAGTACACTTATCATGATGAACACTGAGTAATGTATAGAATTGATAATTACTATATTGTACACCTGAAACTAGTATAACACCATATGTTAACAGTCCTGGAATTAAAATTTAAAAACAATAATAATCATAATGAACAAACATTAGATAGTGAGCAGTAACCTTTCATATGCTCCATCTTTAAAGTATGGTCAGTTCAATAAAAAACAGTTACAGTGAGTGAGTATCATTAGCTGACCAGCTGCCGTAACAGTAGAGATGGTAGCAAAAATACAAGAGAAATTCCCACTGCATTAAACATGACTTTTTAAAAGGCATTAGAATCTTTGAGGATATATTACCTATACAAAGTAATAAATCATCTTAAATGTTCCACAACTGGGCCATCTAGTATTGAAAGTAAATCCTCAGATCTGGATAGCAGGTTTCTCTTTTTTCATATAAATGAAATGGTAGAAAAGATAGTATCTGGAAAACCTAAGTAAACGATTTGCACAGTAATATTAAGGAGATCTTAGAACTGGAATTGAATGCATTTGTTTCCCCCTTTCTATGTATATCCATTCTTGAAAGAGCTGAATGACCAGCCACTCTGTGCAATCTTAAAGACTATGTTGCTATACACTTTTAGAATTAAAAGGAAACCTGAATAAGTGTCTTATAATTTCCCGTCCTTCAAGCAGAGTCACATATGTTATTTCATACCAGTAAGATATTACCCAATCTTGAATTTTCTCTAGAAAGCCTGTCTTTTCTCTCTCCCGTGCTAAGGAGTTTAGCAAATCTCACAATCAGGAAAACCTTCATAAATAACTTCCATTTCATTTGGCCTATTTTTGGTTCTGTCCTCTATAGAAATGGATGATAGCTGGTCCAAGTTTGTTTGAGATTCTTGACTTTCTTTTGACCATTTTTTTTTTTTTACAGATTTTATTTATTTATTTGACAGAGAGAGAGAGAGATTGAGCACAAGCAGAGGGAGTGGCAGGCAGAGAGAGGGAGGGGAGAAGCAGGCTCCTGCTGAGCAGGGAGCTTGATGCAGGACTGGACCCTAGGACTTTGGGATCATGACCTGAGCCCAAGGCAGACACTTAACTGACTGAGCCACCCAGGCACTCTGCTCTGTCTTGTGACCATTTTAACATCTACATTCATTTAGTAGATTTTTTTTAAGTATTTTTTTTAAGACTTTATTTATTTTTTTTGACAGAGAGAGACACAGCAAGAGAGGGAACACAGCAGGGGGAGTGGGAGAGGGAGAACAGGCTTCCCACTGAGCAGGGAGCCTGATGCAGTGCTTGATCCCAGGACTCTGGGATCATCACCTGAGCTGAAGGCAGACGATTAACGACTGAATCACCTAGGTGCCCCTATATTCATTTAGTAGATTTTGTTCTAGTCTCCTTTTTTCTTACTTTCTGTCAAAAGCATTAAGTGTCATCAGTTTTTTTCTTTAAGTTAAATGAATTAATCTTGGTAAGATCTGAGAGTATTAGAACAGTGTGAGATAAGTTGAGACCTTGTAGGATGTTTTATATTTAAACATGGGAATCATGGTTTTGTGTGTAGTAATATTTTAAGTTCTTGAAAGTTGTCAGTGATATTTATATCTTACTCTTAGCCAAATAACATGATTTTTCCTAATATTTTTTGTAAGTACATAACATATATGTAGTTATGACATTATATATACTATCAGTGTAAGCAGAATATATATTGTCAAAATGAATGAAAATAGACTGACATTTATCCCTAAAGAACTCTCTGAACTAAACAATTTGTACATTTATAGATTCAAGTGATTAAGTGACAGTATCAATCTTTAATATATAAATAGATTATATTTTATAACAATACATAAGTGATCAACAAATTTTTATTTTATATGTTTTTACTCAAGTTTAGAGTATAAAAGATGCCATGGAGTTTAATCTTAAAATATTATAATTCTATCAGTTGAGGAAAAGTGTGTATTTTAATTTACATAAGGGAATCAAACTTTAAAAAAATGTCATTATATACTGTCCCTTATCTAACAGGATTTTATTTGTTATTTTTTATAAGAGAAGTTTGGATAACATTTTGCTATAGAACAGAATTGTTTAGAATGGTATTTTGGTTTAGAGTGATTTATAATACAGAACATTTTTTCTTTACAATAAGAAGGTCTATGTCTGGTATTTTATGTTTTATCTTCCTATATAAAGATTTAAATCTATTCAGTTTGTTAATATTTTGAAGACTGGGTTATGGCAGCCCCCTCATTTGGGTCTGACCATATACTTTAAGAAATTAATTCAGTTTGCCTGGGAAGGGCATAAGGGCAGAGAAGGGTTGTGAAAATTCTCACTGAAGACTAGTGAAACTGGAATCATCATTTGTTCTGATTTATCTCAGTCTCCTTCAATATAGAAATATTAATGTACTTTTTCTCTGTTCACTCCAAAATTATATTTTAAGCATAAATCTAAATGTAGATGTGGATGATTTCTTAGTTTTAAAGAGCAGGTCTGCATTTTCCATCTCAGACATCATGTTTATAAGAAATCTGGACAGTGCCACTTGAGTAGAGGAATTTCTTAACTCCAAAATTTATGAGACTTCTATTAGGAGAAATATATGGAATTTTCTTTCCTTAAGACATGTTTTTATTGGGATAGCCTGTTTGCCATTGCTGCTTAAAACTGATCCCCAAAGAGTGAAATCTCAATGAATCATTGGATTGCTTGCCTTGGAGCAAGGCCAGGAGCAGTAAGTTTTCAAGATAAACAGTGCTCAGCCTGAAAGAATGGCACAGATTTCTCAGGTGGAGTGTTCTCACTTCCCTTCTGTCATGTACTATATTACACAGTGTCTTACAGATAAGACTTGCGAGAAAGCCAGTGTGAAATAACTTTTATTTCATGATACTTATTTTCTAGCTCTTTTATCAAAATGTTTCTTGAAGAGCCCAAAGAACATGGCTTTGAATTCATTACCACTCACTGAAAGAAGCCTATTTTCATGTGCATCCCTACATTTTAAGAAGGGCCCTGATACCTGTTCTGTTCACTGCCGTATTCTGATTCTTAGCACAGAGCCTTGCCCAGACCAGGTGTTCAGTAACTATTGATTGAATATTTGTTGAATTAATGAATTTAGGTTCATATTAATTGAAATTTGATTATAAACATAAGTCTAGGATGCTGTAAATGTTGTGTAGCTGAATTATACCAGGCT
This sequence comes from Potos flavus, assembly GCA_028534135.1. Lineage (NCBI taxonomy): Eukaryota > Metazoa > Chordata > Mammalia > Carnivora > Procyonidae > Potos > Potos flavus. The sequence goes on from CM052883.1 coordinate 100,821,890, forward strand.
GGAACTTTTGGTCTGTATAATTGGCCATCTTGATGTCCTCTGAATAGTCGAACTATGCAGTTATTCATTCTTTTTCATTTGCTCATCCATTCACCCAAAAGATCTTTATTGACTACTTTGTCCATGATTGGCGTTATGCTAAGAGTTAAGGTAAAGCAGTGAGATTTTTGGGCCTCTGACATATATCAGGATATATGAGACACTTTCCCTGTTGTCCTTGGTCTTGCCATTTTGTATTGAGTTTGAGGCAAGCCAAAAATATTTACAAATAAGGTCAATAATGTAGAGATTAAAATGGACAGAGTAAGGAGAAATTATGCATTGCTAAGTGATAGAGACTTTGTAGAGGCTGCTAAGACTCAATGATAGGTAAGATTTCAGAAGGTAAAATTGGTGTGTGTGTGTGTGTGTGTATGTATGTGTATGCACATGCGTGCATTTGAATTTGAATGCTTGACTGCTGCTTGGCCTGAGCAATGGGCCATAAAAAAAAAAAAAAGGGGAAAAAAATGTGGCCCTTGAGAAATTATTGTTTTGGGTTTTGTTTTTTGCCTATGTCTGCACTCCCTATTACTTTTTGCCTATATTAGAGATCTGTTGGGTGAGTGATTTCATCTTTGCCTTCTACATTGTCCTTTGTCAGTATGTGTTCATGGTCAAGTTTTTAGAACTTATAATGACAAACTTGTTCTGGTTGAGAGTGCAGCTAACTGGTATAATAATGCATTGTTTGGGAGACCACAGTTAAAGGCATTCAGTTATTTCTGCCTTCTCCTATCACCAAAATTAACTATTAGTCAGATCTAGCTCAGTTTCTCTAAGTAAGATTATTTTAAGCACAAAAGTATCTTTTAAAGCATAGAGCAGAAATTAACTGAAGATAACGCTGGTGATTTTAAAGAGTTAATATAGTAGCTAGCAAACATCATATATTCCCTGAACTTTAAATAATAGTGAAGTTTAATTTATTTGTTTAATTAAAAAAAAAAAACAGTTTTACTAATATGTATGGGTCACTTGTTTTAGGAATCTCGTTAGCATTTTCTGTATTATTTAAAACTATAGTTTATTCTTATGCTCCAGACTCCCAGTATTCAGGAACCTACGTGCAAAGTGAGTTGATCTATAACAGGTATCAAAGGGGACAATGGGTGGATCTGGTACAGTCCGTATAGCTTATGGACTTAATGGAAACCTTACATGCACACATTCAATGCTTACTCTCCATGGGTTCTGTATGTGCGAATTTGCCTACTCAGTAAAAGTTTTTGTAAGCACCAAATCAGTATTTGCAGTGCTTCTGTAGTCAGTCACAGACACGCAGAGAGCAGCAAAAAATTCTCAGTTGCTCAACACACAAGCCCAGCTGAGGTCCATCCAGGTGATGCTCTGATGTCTTGTTTGAGCTCTCCTATTGTAAACAAGTGTCCTTTTCACAGTCAGTATGGTGCCACATTTTTCACATTTTTTGGTGTTTTTTATTGGTGATTGCGCTGTTTGAAATGCCCACTAAGCGTAGTGCTAAAGTGCTGTCTAGTCCTAAGCACAAGAAGGCTGTGATGTGCCTTAGAGAGAAAATATATGTGTTAGTTAGACAAGTCTCATTCTGGTTGTAGGTTCAGTGTTAATGAATGAACTACATGTATTTAAATGGAGTTTACTTAAACACAAATATACATAAAGCAAGGTTATGTATTAATTGGTTGTTGAAAATATTATGTTTAGGGAGGCTCAAGGGAACCTAACCTTGTATTTCCCCAAGGCATAATGGTTCAGTATTCACTAGTTCAGTTTCTCTGGGGACTTTATAGAACACAACTACAGTGAGTAACAAGGATTGATGTACTTATTTTTCTGGGGCAAAGGACCATAGTATTCATCTGATTCTCAGTGGGGACTATGATCCCCTCAAAGGGTCAAAACTCAAAGGAGTCCTTCTCATTCTAAAATTCTCAAGACTCCTGGGCATGTGATGTAGAAAGTGGAGGTAGTATGCTGGCTGAAGTGTTAAAGAAAGAGAGCAACACAGAGACCCCAAAACCAGAGACTCACATCTCCACCCCACCCTTTATCCATTTATGAGTAATCACTGTTGCTGGTTATTGCCATCAGATAGAACCAGTTTGAATCCCAGTTTTCCAGATTACTAACTTTGTGATCTTGGGCAAGAATTCTTAACCTTCTAAGTTTCAGTTTTCTTATATGTAAAGTAAATACAATAATACCCACCTTGTAGGGTTATTTTAAAGTTTAAATTAGATGATGGATTTAAATAACAATGTAAAGTATCTGGGAACAGTCAAAATCATTCTTATAAGTGTTATTATAGTATACGCTTGATAGGTAATTGTTAATTCCTTTCTTTTTCTCCTTCCCACTTGGGATTAGTATGAGATCGATTTTCTAATACCTGGATGAATTAGTGAATTCACTATGGAATTGCCTTTTTCCTGCAGTAACTAGTGGAGAAAGTAGGACATGTTCTCAGGGCCTCTGGTTTTCTTCCCACTCATTCCTCTGGTCTGGTTCTCTATGGCAGTGATGATGGATGACTGGAGCTCTGTGTGGCACTGATGAGGAACAGTCAGCTGTGTTTGGGTTATGAGGGGAATCACCTGTCTCCAGTTCCTGACTAGGGGAGAAGGGCTCATGCATCAGAGCTCTCCTAGGTACCTGTGTCCCTAAGGGAAGATCCGGTTGACTCCGGCAGTTCAGAGGCTCTGTGAATGACACCCAAGTGCCCTCTTCACATCCACCTCAAGGAGACTCTTAGGATTTTACTTTCCTAATTTGAAAACCTGAAACCTCATTTCTTCTCAGGAATCTCTTAGACTAATCATTTCCCTTAGCCTCTCAGAATTCTCCTGACTTATCTTAAATATGTGAAATAACGTAGGTATGATGACACATCATTGAAGAATGAGGTGTTCTACATTAATGGATTTTCCAGGTGAAATTGGCCCCTTGCTGTGTTTTGCTTTAATAATTTCATAGAAATGGCCATAAGTCGTATTAGACATTCTTTTGACTTCTTAGCTGTGTTTATATAAAGCGGATAATTTACACTTTCCTTGATTACTCATGAATCAACTGCTGTGTTATGTTATAGGACATAGCAACTCCCTCAGAGACAGCTAACACAAATAGATGAATTGTCCACATATATTAATAATCCCAGTTTGGTTTTTGTGTGTTTTTTTTATGTCGTTGGATTTTTGTTACTAGGTAACATAGGTAGGTGAGGAATGCCACCATAGTTCATATTCTAGAATGAGTTATGGTATAAATGACTAATTTCTGATATTTGCGTACCAGCACAACCCCAATTGTTTGTATTGATATTTATTTACTGAATATATTGACATCATTATATTTATTATGATTATAGAGTGTTATAGTACCTTGTGTAATGCATTGGATATTTATATTTAATAAATTAATATAACATATTTGAATGGGTTAAAACATACACAACATTTCTGTATGTATTTTCCCCTTCTATGAAATCTTGCTTGAGATGAGCCAATGAAATAGGCCTAAGATGTTTTGTGGTCCAAGATAAAACTTGTTATAGAGGAGTTTGAAACCCTAAGATAGCCCCACATTACTATAAATTGGATGTTTTAGACATAATTATGTCTCTTTGGAGTACAGTGTTTAAGTAGCAATTCCTATCTTGTTCCAGACCTCTGAAGTTGACTCAGGCACTGTGATATCCTCTTTAGAGGTCACATTATATCCAAGGGCTAATAGAATGACCTCACTTCTTTTAGCCCTGGCAAAATTAATCTACTGTCTGCAACATAATCTAACTCAATTAAAAAAAAAAAGAAAGAAGGAAAAGAAAATAACCAGAATGTAAAGAAAAACAACAGCAGGCTTTTTAGTTTCCAGTGTCTCTATTTTGCCCTGGGTGGAAATGACCCAACTCAAAGCCCTTGTGCTTATTTATTTACTTTGGACTGCTGGAAGGGGTGAGTGAAGTTGGGCCCTGTAGTCAGCTCTCAGTTTTCTCTATCTACAACACCCAAATTGGCTGTGTCTGCATAATCTGAAAACTACACATTCAGTAAAATAGAGACAAAGAAATATAGTTGCTATAAAATGAAATGACTATCACAAAAGGAGAGATCAAATGTGAGAGAAGGCACATTTAATGTAAAAAACACAACTGGGGTGCCACTCTTTTTCAAAGCAGCCTAAGTGGAGAGTGCAAATGTAATGCATGGTAATGAAGGTGTCCAATTTTGGAAAGTGGTTTTTAAAACGCTGCAGCAGAATGCCATCTAGAGTCTCTTAGGAAAAAGCCAAATCTCATCAGGGACCTTTTCAAGCATCATTTTCTCCTTTTAAATGGTCTCACGTGGACTTGCTGTTAGTCGACTTGGCGTAGCATTCTATTATTCATTATTTTTGACCGCTTGCAAAAGGAACAAAAGATCTGTTATTAGTGATTTGCCAGTTGTTGCAAGACTTAGGCTAGGTACTTACAGAGCCCTTTGCTTCATGTTTATTTTGTTGTATGAAATTGTATGATCTAAGGGATTTCATAGCCCCCTAATTCTCCACTTAGACAATCTCTTCTCAAGTGATTAGTTTGGAAGAAATGACTGACTCCAGATACCAGGCCTCTGAGCACACTGAAATTTCTCTGAGGAAACCTTTTCTCTTCATACGGGAGATTTTGGCTTCGGTGATAAAGACAGCTTTTCTCTTTGATTATTTGTGTATAGATTCCTTCCTTTTATCAGGTGAAAACGCAGCCTTCTAAGGGTACAGTTAAGAAGATCGTGTTATTAATGTGGTCATTTTCAACTACTGAGTGCCTCACTGCTGGATATGCTGTGTAGTTGATGCTATGGTACTACTTTTCTACAGTTCCCAAATTTATGGCTAGGGATGGTGGACCTTTAGGGAAAATAGAATATGACAAATGACATGAGAGATAAAGGCTGCTATGCTGAAGTGCAGAGGAGGAAGCGTTCACGAAGCAATAAGACCCCAGTCATTCTCCATGAAACAAATGCCATGTGTAAAGAAGATGAGTATAATTTTTTTTTTTTTTTGACAGAGAGAAAGAGATCGCAAGTAGGCAGAGAGGCAGGCAGAGGGAGAGGGGGAAGCAGCAGGCTCCCGGCCGAGCAGAGAGCCCGATGCAGAGCTCGATCCCAGGACCCTGGGATCATGACCTGAGACGAAGGCAGAGGCTTTAACCCACTGAGCCACCCAGGTGCCCGAGGATGAGTATAATTTTGACATGCAGAAATTGTAAGGGATTGTAGCATGGGGTTTATAGATGGCATGAAGAGTATAAGTAAAGTAACAGAAGAGAATGTGTTTCTCCAGAAGCTTAAATATCGGAAGCACCTAATGCACAGTGTCTTAAAAGGATTCGAATTGATCTTCTTTCTAACAACACACACTTCTGTGGTTTATGTGATGGTGAGTTTTGTGGGCTGGGGAGAACTGTTTGATAGCACCATGTTGATGTAATGAATTCTTAAAATTCTCATACAGTGGCTTTCATCTGAATATACTAACAACAGTAGTATCACATCATATTTCATGGTATATCCTAGTTGTGATTGTTCTTGGTCATTTGTCTGATGTATAACAACCCTTTTGAAGCACTGTATTATAACTATGCTTACACATATTTACATATCATTTATAAGGAAAGAAAAAATTGATACACTACATACAGAATATTTCGGCCTGAATCAAGTCTATTTATTTTTTTAAAGATTTTATTTATTTATTTGGGGGAGGGAGCACAAACAAGGGGAGTGGCAGAGGGAGAGGGAGAAACGTAGGCCTCCATCTCAGGACCCTGAGATCATGACCTGAGCTGAAGGCAGATGCTTAACTGACTGAGCCACCCAGGTGCCCCTCAAGTCTATTATTTTAAATCATGTTATTTTGGAATTGAGATTTCTGTATCCTCAAAGCATCATTATTTCTAAGTGGATCTGAGATAAAAAATACTCTATTGTAATATAGTACAGGTTGAGTTGAAAAAGGAAATGACACAAGAAAAACCAGAAAGTTATCCTTTTGGGTGGTATTAGAGAGTATTTGCAGAGAAATATAGTAGGTATGTGGATATAAGGATCAGATTAAATTTGCAATGAAAAATAATACAGAAAAAATTTATTTCAGAACTGGAAGTTTCTGTAAGAATATATAGGAAATAATATATGTTATCTTTCAGCCATCTTTCCTCTGGACCTGAATGTTTTCAAGTCTAGCTTATAGAGTGGAATGAGTTTTATGGAGAATTTGAACGGCTCAACATTTTTCAGGAAACACTTTGAGTTTAAGTGATCAGCTCTTCTCTTTTCTGAAGGGAAGGGAAAGAGGGAGAGATGGAGGAACCGAGAGTTAGTTTGTCACTATCTAATATGGAGCATTCATTTTGGGCAGTTTCATGGAAGTCCCCACCTGCCTCTTTCCAATCCTCTGGCTTTGAGCAAGTTACTTAAATTCTCTACAAATCTATTTCCTCATCTGAAAAACAGAGATATAAAATGCTGTGTGATAGGGTCATTGTGACAATCAAATATGATAATGTAAAGTGTGTAGTTCTGCATCTAGTGCATGTTACCTGCTCACTGTAGGCATTTATTGCATACCTTTTATGAGCAGGGCAACTTTAACTTAGGCCTCTTACTTAATCTTCATAACAATCCTGTGAATAATACTAGACTTTCAATTAACAGATAAAAATCTTGAAACGTAAGGGAGTAAAAGTGGTTCTTACAAGTTTAAACAAACCCAAGAGTAATAGCCAGGAGTTCAACTTATATGTGACAGTTCCAAGCCTGCAAAGCCCTCTTACGTTAAAATTAAGTCATTCCTTCCCTCTCTTCTCTCCATCCCCCTTACCTCCTCCTTGCAGTTCCACTCTCTTCAGGGTAAAGCCTTTGTTTTAAAAAGTTCATAACAATAGCATACAAATCAGGTGGAATGAAACAATATTTTCATTCTAGTAAATTGAAGTAAATATGATGACATCATTATATCTCCAAATGCCATCAATTCCCTTCAAAAATATATCCCATTTTTAATTTTTTTAAAAAAATGTATACTCAAGTAATACATACTAATTATAAAAACATTAGGAAGTAGAAATAAATATAAATTTCCTGAATACTTAATATTGAAAGACAATCACAAGTAACATTTTGGTGCATATCTTCAATTCATTGCTATCTGTTACTACTTTTTCCTCTGATAGCAGTATTATATCACAGTTTGGTTTATAATGTGCTATTTTTAATTAATTGTCATTCAAAAATATCTTTCCAAATTGGTTAATGTATGCCTACATAATCATTTCTATCAGCTACATAGGTAACTGATTAAAATAACTGTTATTGGATATTGTTTCTGATTTTTTACTTTTATGAACTATAGACTCTTGCATATACACCTTTGTGTACTTGGCCAATTACATCCTTAGGATAATTCCGTAGGAGTAAAACATTTGAGTTGGTGTTTATACACTTCTCTGTCTCTTAATATATAATACCAAATTCCCTCCCTTAAGGAAAGGAGCAATTTACACTCCCTTTGGCAGTGTATGAAAATGCCCATTTCCACACTCCTACAGTAATGGTTATCATGCCTTTTAATCTTTGAGAACTCCATTAGACCAAAAAAAAAGTGACTTTATTGCTTTTCTTTGCATTCCTGTGTCTATCCATTCTATAAAATAATAACATTTCTAAGACTACTATCTAAACAGAATGTAAACTTCCTTAGGTCAATGACAAAGTCTCCATGTACTTAAATATTTATATTGTCCATTCTTCTGAAATAGGGCAAATCTCCAAAGAGGCATTTGAGACACTACTTAGCAGAAAAGCATGGATTAACAGTATATAACCTTATTAAGAATATCCTTGAATTTTATTTTCAAACTTCACGCTCATTGTTTTTAGAACTCATCTGCGAAGGCAACCTAGTCCTAACTAGGAATGAAAAACAGTCCTCTAGGTAGATTCTTAAAACAGAAGAAAGGAAAAAGTTATAGCAGTTAAGCCTTGGCAGCCGCTAACTTTTGTGTCTAGCTTAGACTTCAGTCTCATTCCGTCTTTCTCCCTCTGTGGTTAGTGCCAGAGTAGCCAAGATGTAATGCCAATGTCTCTCTGGGACTCAGGGGGAAAACTATGCAAAATATGTCTGATAGGTTTGTTTTGGTGAATAATGAACAGAAGTGATAGTGATCGTATGTCCATATTTAGAAAACAAAACAAAAAAACAAACTCCCTAAACAATATGTAGTTATCGCTTTGTGTCATACAAGATTCATATCGTATTTTCCCATAAAGAAAAGCACTGGTTTAGTATTGTCTTTCATATACTCTAGACCAGTTTGCAAAATGATTATACCACAGAGTCTGTGATGCACCATTTACACACACACACACTCATACACATCTCACTAGTTGCTGAAAAATAATGGCACCCAGGTATCACTAAGAAGATAATGTCTTTAGGGTCTGCTAATTCCTTAAACAATCATCCTCAATTCGGAAACTGAGCTAGTCTAAACTATGTTTGGCTCCACATGATTTTCCACTTAATTTTACCCTTATTCTGTATTATTTAAACCATCATGTAATTTCAAATTTCATATCAAAAATGAATTTATATTTGAATCTACAGCACTTTATTTATTAAGTAATGACACATACTGTTGAAAAAGACTTCCTTAAAATAAGAAGTTTCATTTAGCTAAATGCAAGAAAAGCAAAATAGTCAACTCAAATCTGTGATTAGAGCTTGGGATCTCACATTATCTAAGAGTGTTTCTTGACTAAACCAGACACATTTTAATGATCGGTCAAACCAGGTTCCAGAGAAAGGTACTGCTCTGATATTAAAAGGAAGCTGAATGATTAAATTGCCATTGGGAACATCACAGAATCCATAATAAAGTTCACGTCATGCGCTGATCACAGGGAACTTGGTCTTGACATTCTGTGGTGCTTTGCATCCTTTAAAGGTTGACCATAAAGTGAAATTCATTCAGCAACCTCTGGCATCATGTCCTGGGTATGAGATTGCTAAAGTGTTTGTGAACTACCCAAAAAGAAGCAGACTGTGAGTGCAATGACAGATGTTGGTGATTTGTTTTTGTTTTCAATTCATAAAAAAAGGCACCTCTTCCAAATGCCCCCTATGTGAATGTTCAAAATGAACTTGAGGAACTCCACAATATGTTCACTGTAAAAGAGTCAAGAATTATAAAACAGTTAGGAGTTACGAAGGAAAAAAATAACATAAATTTGCAGTGATGCACCAGATTCACTGAAGAATCTAAGAATGGAAAGAAGAATAAGAGCTAACATTTGTATTGTACTTATTGTGTGCCAGGTACTGTTTTAAGTGCTTTATATGAATTAATTTTTCAACCTTCCAAACAGCCCCATGAGGTGGCTATTTTATTTTTTAAGAGAGTGGTAAGACAGAAGTCACACAACTAGTAAGTGGCAGAGCTATAATTTGAATTTTCTTCTGATTCAGGATGGTACTTCCAGATGACCAGGTGACAGTGGAGCACTGCCAAGTAAACCCGAAGAAAATGTACAGACTCAATGTGAAGTTTTGTTGGCTTCTGAGAAAATGGTAAGTCTGTAGTTATCATCATAGAATTAAATACATTCTTAAGAACTAATGTGTCTGCTAGGCATTTGGGGGGAGAAACTGCACCGATTTCTAAGGTAAGTCTACCACTAAGTCTCTGTGAATCCTGGGCCTGAACTTGTCATTTTCTGGGGTCAGTTTTCTCATTTGTAAAGCATTAGAGCTAGATGACATGTTCAAAAAGAGATTCTATAATTCTTTTCTGAGACAAACAGCTAAACACATTGTGGTTTGGTGGAGAAATCTGTCTATAAAGACCCTGCAGAGAACATAATGGTAGTGTTTTCTGCCATTAAATGGATTCAGTGAAGGGACTTGATCAGTATTTGGAGATCCATCAGCATTTTTGCCTTCTCTAAATTCTTCACTTATGAAACAGATTAAGGCAGAAAGGAAAGTGGCAATTGGGGGTTCAGAATAGAGTAGAGCAAACCCTTTTTGTTTGTCTTGGGGATAAGCTTCAACACTGAGGAAGAGGGTATTGACACTGGCAGCAGATGACATATTCCTATCTGAAATGCAGATCAAATGATTCAACCCTTCAGAGCATTCCCAAACAATGGCCTTTCCAGCAGCACGAATCTGCAAACAGAGCCCAGCAATTAATTTCAGTCAGCCGGCTTTGCCGGTATTGCTGCTCCAATCTTAGATTTACAGAGTCATTTTTGATGAAGACAATAAAAGCCTCCTTTCTCTCCTGTGTTGCGTTATGCCCTGACACTTTATCAAAGCACACAGACAGAGTGTTGTTCTTAACCGTATATAAAATGGAGCAATCTCACAAATCATGCTTTAATATTGCACTGTGGAAACACCAAGGTTAAAAGGTAAATCTGTGGTGTAACCATATTGATTAATTGATGTGAGAAAGGTCAGGCTAATCTTTATATTGCTTGAAAGACTTTAGTTCTACATGGCAGGTTTGTTGAAATGGTTCCTGTGTAAAAAGGTAGTTAAAAAAAATTGGAGTCTTACTTCATAGAAAGTGGGGGAAATCTCATTAAATGATCACTTAGAGAAAAGTTAGAGGAGCCTTGATGCAAAGAAAATGGGGAAATCTCTTCAAGCACTCACACAGAAGGTTAAAGCACTAAAATTGGGATGAGAAAGTGGCAGTTATTTAGATTTCCCTGTATTTTTTTTTTAAGATTTTATTTATTTGAGAGAGAGAAAGTAAGTGAGAGAGAGAGAGAGCACGAGTGGGGGAAGGAGCAGAGGAAGGAGCAGAGGGAGAAGCAGACTCCCCACTGAGCAGGGAGCCCTGATGCCATGTGGGGCTCCAATCCCAGGACTCTGAGATCAGACCTGGGCCGAAGGCAGACGCTTAACCTACTGAACTACCCAGGAGCCCCGGTTTCCCTGCATTTTTAATAGGCTTTGTTGGAAACACCTTCACCAGTAAAATAATCATAGGAGAAGCAAAGGCAGTGACTTTAGATAAGAGCCTTAGCCCTGCCCCAAGAAGACCAGAAAAGAGAGCTTCATACTCCTCTTTCCAACAAGACAGAAACCTATTGAAGCAGAAGACTTCTTTGCCCCTCTGATCCCGCCCAGGTTAAAAACAGACACATATCTCCTACAAGATGGCTTTCATATCTCCAAAGCGTGGTGGGAATTATCCCCTCCATGCAAAGATGCATAGACACGTAAAGAGCAGCTTGCTCAAACCCTAATGGGGTTTGAGAATTAAAATTTAGGATCTTGAGAAAACAATGATACAAATACAAATGAGGAAGGACTAGGGGCTAAATCTGTAAGTGTGGAGAGAGAAAAAGAAATGTAAGGAATAGGTCAGGATGCTGACCCTGAATTACAACACTGTTGAGTGAAAAGAAAAGCCTGGGTCAGGAGAGGATGGAAATGGGAGTGACTGTTGGAAAATTTTTATCATTATGCTCATACCTGAAATGAACCTGAATAGGCCAGGCTATGATGCAGTCGTCGGCACACCCAGAAACTTCAGAGGCTTACTGTAATAAAAATTTATTATTGGCTTATGTAAAGTCCATGTAGCTGGGTGATACTCTTACATCCTACAGCTATGTATGGCCTTTGGGCCATGTTATTTCACCACAGCAATGGAATGCCTTGAGGATCCATTAGAGGTTTTGAAGATTACATTATCTTATATCCCACTGTCCTGGTTATAGTCACAAAGCCACAAGGGAGAACTGGGAAATAAGACATAAATGTTACTTGTCTAGGTTTACCTTAGAACACTAGGTATTTAAGGTTTTCATGAAGAAAAATTTCTAAAGACTGCATTGTTAAATATTGGAAGGAGTTACCATGGAATGTTTGGAGAACTTCATTGCTATTCTCTCTGACACTGAGGGTGGAAGATTGGGCTCATTTTTCTATAAGTTCTACTCTTAATATAATATTATGCTTCTGCAACTGTATAAGCTATTTATTTGCAGGGAAAACATGAAAACTAGGTGTTTGGCATTATTTTCTTATCAAATTGATTTAATTATCCTTTTACTCACTGACTATGGCTACTTCCTATAATAGATAGTAAAACTTTTACGTTAAGGAAACGTACACATACAAAAAAGGATGGAATCTAAAATTAAACATATTTTATTTACAGATTTATCCATTGTGTAACCTAAGGTCAACCTTATTAGTAGTAAATACTTGAAGACATAAATCATAATTTGGTACTAATCCATACGTAAAATATAAGAATTAACCTTAACATCATAGTCACTGGAATTCTGATAGGTTGTATGTTACACATTTTGCATTTTTGTGTTATTGGCTTCAATATATGTTAATAGATGGTAATTATATGCTTTTCATTTGGACAGCCCTTATCCAAAAACGATTTAATATTCGCACATCTAATGGGTCACGCACGGCTATTGATCATTTGGATCAGAGTGCAATTTGAACTACTGCTGGTTAGATTAGAAATTGTAATCATGAAAAAAGATAAATTACAAGGTCTCTGCAGATCAGTTTTGTTTTCAGATTAGTTGTGCTCTTATACGTGAAACACCAAATAGGGGAGTTAGGGAAGATCTGTAGTGTTGTTATTAATGTGAGTTTTCTAAGAAATACATCCAGAGATTTTCTGTACCCTTTCTACCATTGCATCATGAATGTGAAATTTATAGGGAATGACATATTATTACAATAAAGATGGTGACAAACATCCATAACTTATTTGTGAATTACAACTCTAAGGACTAAAGGCCAAAAAAAGATGTTTATTTTGTAAATACACATTTTGATGTAATAAATCAAATACTCTACTATTAAAGTTACACAGTTTTTAATATATAGCAATTTTGTCCGTATTAGAGAACATCTTAGCGAAGATTAATTTGGATGAAACAGACCTCTGGTGACTTCAATATTAAAAGGATTTTTATCTTTGCCTTAAAAAAGCTCTTTTTCAGGGCACCTGAGTGGCTCAGTTCATTAAGTGTCCAACTCTTGATTTAGGCTCAGGTCATGAGATCAGTGCTGAGTGGGGAGCCTGCTTGGGATTCTCTGTATCCCTCGCCCTCTGCCTCTCCCTACCTGCTCTAGCACATGTGTGCTCTCTCTTTTTCTCTCTCTCAAAAACAAAACAAAACACTTCTTTTTCTTTGGGTCTATAGAAGAAATGCATTCTTATTTAAAAAATTTAGAAAATTTGGGGCTCCTGGGTGGCTCAGTGGGTTAAAGCCTCCGCCTTCGGCTTAGGTCATGATCTCAGAGTCCTGGGATGGAGCCCTGCATCAGGCTCTCTGCTCAGTGGGGAGCCTGCTTCCCCCTCTCTCTCTGCCTGCCTCTCTGCCTACTTGTGATCTCTCTCTCTGTCAAATAAATAAATAAAATCTTAAAAATAAAATTTAGAAAATTTAATCCAGAAATGGACCCTCAACTCTGAGGTCAACTAATCTTGAACAAAGCAGGAAAGAATATTCAATGGAAAAAAGACAGTCTCTTCAACAAATGGCATTGGGAAAATTGGACAGCCACATGCATAAGAATGAAACTGGACCATTTTCTTACACCATACACAAAAATAAACTCAAAATGGATGAAAGACCTAAACGTGAGACAAGAATCCATCAAAATCCTAGAAGAGAACACAGGCAGCAACGTCTGTGACCTTGGGCACAGCAACTTCTTGTTAGATACATATCCAAAGGCAAGGGAAACAAAGGCAAAAATGTACTATTGGGACTTAATCAAGATACAGAGCTTTTGCACAGCAAAGGAAACAGTTGACAAAACCAAAAGACAACCAACAGAATAGGAGAAAATATTTGCAAATGTCTTATCAGATAAAGGACCAGTATCTAAAATCTGTAAAGAACTTATCAGGCTCAACACCCAAACAGATGGGCAGAAGACATGAACAGACATTTCTCCAAAGAAGACATCCAAATGGCCAACAGATGCATGAAAAAAATGCTCAACATCACTTGGTATCAGGGAAATAAAAATAAACACCACAATGAGATTCCACCTCACACTGGTCAGAATAGCTAAAATTAACAAGTCAGAAAGTGACAGATGTTAGTGAGGATGCTGAGAAAGAGGAACCCTCATACTGTTGGAGGGAATGGAAGCTGGTGCAACCACTCTGGAAAATAATACAGTGATTCCTCAAAAAGTCGAAAATAGAGCTACCATAGGACCCACCAATTGCACTACTGGGTATTTATCCCAAAGATACAAATATAGTGGTCCGAAGGGGCACCTGCACCCCAATGCTTATAGCAGCAATATCCACAAGAGCCAAACTATGGAAAGAGTCCAAATGTCCATCGACAGATGAATGGATAAAGAAGATGTGGTATATATACACAATGGAATACTACCTAGTCATCAAAAAATGAAATTTTGCCATTTGCAACAACATGGATGGAACCAGAGGGTATTATGCAAAGCGAAATAAGTCAATCAGAGAAAGACAATTATCATATGATCTCACTTGTATGTGTAATTTAAGAAACAAAACAGAGGATCATAGGGAAAGAGGAAAAAATAAAACAAGACAAAATCAGAGAGGGAGACAAACCATAAGAAACTCATAATCATAGGAAACAAACAGGGTTGCTGGAGGGTAGGGGTGGGGGAATGGGGTAACTGGGTGCTAGACATTAAAGAGGGCATGTGATGTAATGAGCACTGGGTATTATATAAGACTGATGAATCACTGAACTCTACCTCTGAAAACCAATAATATATTATACGTTAATTAATTGAATTTAAATAAAAACAAATAAAATAAAAAAAACTATTAGGGCATGGTTTGGGGGAGATAGTGGTGGAGATTTTTTAATTACTGATTCTATTTGTTAAATGGTTATGTCTGTTAGTTTTTTTTTATTTATTATTGAGTTAGCAATATTAAATTATAGTTGTCCAGGTAATTTTCTAGTTTGTCTGAATTTTCAAATTTTTTAGCAGAAAGTTTTTCATAGCCTTCCCTTTGTGATTTGAAAAATCTTTGTTATTATCCTCCCTCTTTTATTTCTAACACTGATGTATCTTTTATTCTTGATTAATCTTGCCAAAACATTTATATATTTTATTATTCTTGGATATGGCAGCCCCCATAGAACCTATTCATATGATTAAGAACCTTCTTAGATATGGTGAGCTGAGACTTGACTTTAACCTCTAAAAGAGTCATAACTTTTTTGCCCATTCAGGTTTTAGGAAGGTCACAAACCCAGAGCGCTGGGATGAAGGAGAAGCTAGATAGTGTAAATATCACAAGTAGTGTGGCAGATCTCCCAACCCACATTCTCCTTTGCAATATGACCTCCCCCATCAAGAGAATGCTCCTTCATGAGGAAAGGGAATTTTTTTCTTGAGTCCCTTGAATCTGGGTGAGCTCTGTGACTGCTCACAGTCCCTGTGCCAGTTCCAGGTATAGCTCTTAACTTGCCTACAAGGTTGTTTTTTTTTTCTCTTGGAAGCTAGCCACCATGTAAGAAATGTGACTACCCTGAGACTGCTATGATATAAAAAGCAAACAACACAGAGAGAGAAAGGTCAACAGGCACCCAGGTGCTAGGCCTGTGAATGGGAAAGCCATTGTGGATGGCCAACCAAGTCAAGCTTTTAGATGCCTTCCAACTCTGGTCCTATCTAACTGTAGTGCTTGGGAGACTCTAAGTAAGAGCTACTCATTGGAGCCCATTCAAACTACAGAAATACCTACCATTTGCATTGACATGGATGGAACTGGAGGGGATTATGCTAAGTGAAATAAGTCAAGCAGATAAAGACAGTTATCATATGATTTCACTCATATGTGGAATATAAGGAATAGTGCAGAGAACCATAGGGGAAGGGAGGGAAAACTGAATGGGAAGAAATCAGAGAGGGAGACAAACCATGAGAGACTCTGGACCCCGGGAAACAAACTGAGGGTTACAGAAGGGATGGGGGTGGGGGATGGGGTAACCGGGTGATGGGTATTAAGGAGGGCACGTGTTGTGATGAGCACTGGGTGTTATATGCAACTAATGAATCGTTGAACACGCCATCAAAAACTAATGATGTACTATATGCTGGCTAATTGAGCATAGTAATAAAAAAAAAAACTACAGAAATTTGAGCCATAATAATTATTTGTTCTTTTAAGCTCCTAAATTTAGAGTTGTTTGATTTGCAGCCATAGATACCTAGAACAAGTAACTATTGTGAAAAATCCTCCCCCTCAGCCTTCTTACAATGAAAATGGTCTTTAACAGGATAAATATACATAAGATGGACAGAGATGCCCAAATCATTAAGAGATTATTGGCTGTCAGCTCTGAAGTGACACTATTCCCTGAAATACCCAGAATGCCACTGTGATACCCCACTCAAAGTGGGGTCATATTGACATTGGGTGATGAATGGGGAACTGACTCAAGTTCACTTCACAGTGGGCCCAGTGAGTCTGAAATTACCCCATAGATATTTTCTGAGTTTCTTTTGTAGAGAGGTCAGTGGTGTATTATTTAAAGTTTGTAAATCAAGTAATAGATGTAAATATATAATGCTATAAAAGTGTGTTACTTAAAGGTATGAAAAATATAATAATATAACCAAGATCAAAGAGAAAAGAAGACAGTTACCAAGAAATAGAATGATAGGAATTTCTTCATCAGTTGTGGTAGTAACTATTTATTAGAGAACTATATTGAGCTAGTTATATGTTGTTAGATTAAAATTAAAAGCTAACACTCACGTAGTGCTTACCTGGCTCAGCTATAAGTAGTTTAATCTTCACAATGATCCTTTGATGTAGGTATTATTACTTACCCTGTTTAATAGATGAGGAAACTGAGTCAGAGATAGGTTAAATATAACTAGCCCAAAGTCACACAGCAAGGATACAAATAGTTATAATGGTAGCCATTACAAGAAGCCAAAAACAGACAGCAAGTCTTGTTGGCAGTCATGGTCTGCAGTCTTACTCTTCCTTTCCTGATGATTTGGAGTTGACATCCCAGGCACACTGCACAGATTCTTGTTCATTTCTTATGGAAGGACATGTTTCTGTGTTCATTTTCAGGCCTCCCTGTGTTGTGGGTGGGGAATGACTGGACTGAGGGGTGGGAGTCCTGATACCCATTTTGGGAGAGAAGACCGAAGTAGTAGCTCCTTTGACGTATGAGTCAAAAAACAAAGCTGTAGTGACATTGAATGATGTTGAGTTTGTGGCCACACCTTCACTGCTGTTCTGTCTACAGAATGTTTTTTTCCCCTTTCCTCTCAGAGTTTGAGAAAGCTTTATGGTCACAGTGAAGTAAACGCTTTGCTCCATATCCCTCACATTAAAATAGTAAAAATATACCCAGGTGCTAATCCTGGGGTTGATCTTTTAAATGTCTCTCTAATTGAGGTAAGAAGGATATTAATCCTGGGGAACATGTCATGGGTAACATGACTTTGGCTTTGCAGATCACAGGATGAGTTGGTACCAATTATGGCTTTTTTTTTTTTTTTTTTTTTCCTAATAGCATTCAATGTAATGGAAGCCAGGAACCTACCAACTCAATATGCTATTTCAACACATTCATTCAGCTAGTAGACTTAATTTCAAGTTCATTTCTGCATGGATCATTTACAGTGTTAATTTGTGAGTTTGCATGGCGATTGCTTTTTTTTTTTTCCTTTTGCATTGCAGTTATTGGTCACAAAGTGAATTAATTTTGTCACTTAATTGTTGCTGTACTCTCTCTCTCTCTCTTTTTTTCCTAAAGCAATGTCTGTTTTTTGTCATCACTTGCTGGACTAGATCAGGTCTTTCTCTTTGATTTTTTTAAAGATCTTTGTGCATACAGCTGCTTTGGCAAGTTAGAAATCAAACTGACAGCCCATTAGAAAGGCATACACTATCAC
This sequence comes from Potos flavus, assembly GCA_028534135.1. NCBI lineage: Eukaryota > Metazoa > Chordata > Mammalia > Carnivora > Procyonidae > Potos > Potos flavus. The sequence continues at coordinate 100,839,890 of CM052883.1, forward strand.
AAGTCTAAAGAGGCAGACTGGCAGTTCCCATGCTCAAGGGCAAGGCTTGCCTCTCAGTCTTCTTTGGCTGGCTAGGTTCTTGGTTATTGTAGGGTGCCGATACCAGACAGCAGAGGGCCCAAAGTAACAAAAACAAGGCCCAGTGAGGTAATTGGGACTGAAAGAATGTTTGCCTATCCCACAGACTTCTTTGCAACAGGCAGCCAAATTTAATATATCCTGAGAGAACCTGGGCACACACTTTTTGCTTTTTCCCTGTTGATTTCTCAAACTTTCATCATTATTATTTTATTTTTGCTATAGGCTTCTATGGATTAGTGATCTGAAGAGTGGCATGGAAGTCCTTTTTCTTCTCTTGTGTTATAGCTTATCATGGCTCATCAAAGCAGGAAACACACCTAGAAGTTCAAACTCAGTGAGAGCTGATGAAATGAGAGTATTATTGGGTATACTACTGGGTATCACAAACACAGCTGCTGACCTTTAGAATGGTGAGGGGAGGTGTGGCATCAGCCTGGCAATTAGATATCTATACAGAAAGGTAGCCATATAGACTTGTCCTTGCCTTAATCTGGAACTCTTGGCAGCAGTTTACTCAATAGCCATTTTCTTTACTTCTTCCTTGCCACAGTAAGTTCATTTGGTTTAGTGGTCTGATGGTCTGGGCCACCAGGAGAGTCTGAGCCCCATCCAAATCCCAGGGAGTGAATCTTGTTAAGTCTGTTTCTGTCATGACGAGTCTGTGCACCTTGACAATGATTAGTTTAGGAGTGGGATATGTGATGTAATTGTGGCCAATTGGTATACTTCTGTTGGAAGGGGGGCTGGGGAGAAAGATGTTTTGATCTTTAGAAAAGATGCGGGAGAAAGTTCAGTTCAGTTGCTTTTCTGTCTCTAGTTAAATCTGGGTGAGGAGGTGATGCTGGATGTTCTGCATCTGTCCTATAATTACAAGAGAAGCTAGCTAAAGGACTAGGCAGCATGTTGAAGATAAGAGTAGACAAACCGAAAGAAACTGATACCTTGAGGATGTCACTAAAGAGCCAAAAATAAACAGCTCCATAACCGCTCTTCTTCCCAGCTTCTTGAGACATCAGATTATAAATTCCCTGATTTTCAAAAACTGACTTTTAGTTGGGGTCTTTTTATCTTTTAATCAAAAATGATACAGTACCATTGTAGATAAATTATTTATTCCATTTTTAGAATCAAATTAGAAACCCACATATGGAATTATTGGCCTGTTTTCTTGCTGTTTAACCCATTGGACATTGGTCTAGAGATCTTCCAGTCATGGATTCCTTCAATAAATGGCTGTTGAGCCTTTACTATGAGCCAAACACTGAAGATGGCACCATGAACCAAATCAGTATTGTTCCTCCTTTCATGTAATTTATAATCTAGTGGGAAGCAGAGATGCTGAACATGTGCAGTTGGAGTAAAATACCTGTGGATTCAATGATGACTTTACCTGCAGCATCAGCATGTATCTTTTCAGAATGTGCTTAGTCAAGGTGCTCACAGCACAGCTGGAGGCCATGACTGTCTGGTCTCACTGTGATCAGATTGCTGTGGTTGCTGGACTTAGTAAAAGGGTAATAAGAGGAGACTGGCCCACAGGCACTCAGGGCTCTACATTTTCTCCTGGCCATTTTAATAAGTTACAAGACTTCCCCTCATGTTCTGCTTTTGCCTTTTGGATTTGTTCATTGGTAGTAAGAAAATTAAAATTAGAATATATTAATAAAAACATATAAATGCAGTTTCTAGCAAACAGTATATAAATATAGGAATATTTACCTCTAGTTATTCCTAGTTAGCATTTAGGAGAAACTGAGCCAGATTTTAAGGAGGTAGTGTCTTTCATTAGTCAAGCTGTTCTTTCTGAAGTTTTCCCACTCATGGCCTCTTTTCTTCCACTCTAAAAATATTTATTGAGTCTTTGATGTACCCTGGGGATGCAATGAATAAACGAGGGTGCAAACATACGGGTCTCCATTTCATTCTTGAAGAGTTTTATTATAAGTGAAAAGTCCAGGCTTGGGAGGCAGACAGCAGGTCTCAAATTTTGGCTGTGTCACTTATTAATTGTGAGGCCTTGAGTAAGTTGAGAGATCTGTTTGACTTCAGACTCTGTAAACAAAATTGTCAATAATTATAGTACTCGTGACATAAGCATTTATGGGGATTAAATGAAATAATGCAGGTAAAGCATTTAGCTAAGTGTCTGGCACATGGTATTGCTCAATAAATGGTAACCACACTCAGAGATCAGGCATGTGCATTAGCAGCTATGACACAGCTAGTGAGCAGTAAGCCCAGAAGAGCTAGAGGAAGAATGCTGCATGGATTTAGAGGAAGGAATCTCTGGGAAGATGATTGGGAGCCACTTAAAGGGAGAGGTGCCATTTGACCTGAGTTTTCTCAGCTTTGACTTAAAATTTGGCTTCTTTTTCTGTTTTGGTTAACCATCAGTTAGAGCTAGTATTCTCTTTTCAGAGGTAGACTCCATCTTGATGAGGGCTGGTAGCTTTCCTTTATCCCCTGAAAGTACCACTGACTCCAGGCAGTCAACTCCCTGAAAGCAGGCTTGATCACTGAGCAGAGATGGGAGTGAGATAGGGCAATCTATCCCCACTACTAGGAAAATATCACATATTCTTCACATAGATTACTGTGCTGATAGTAGATCAAAAATCCTGTGATTTAGAAGAGGCTTGTGACGTTGGGCAGATATTTTTGTTTCCCAGATGTTAATTCAGTGATATTTAAAAAGAGACGGCGGAGAAAGGGGAACCCTCCTACACTGTTGGTGGGAATGCAAGCTGGTGCAGCCACTCTGGAAAACAGTATGGAGGTTCCTCAAAAAGTTGAAAATAGAGCTACCCTATGATCCAGCAATCTCACTACTGGGTATTTACCCTAAAGATACAAATGTAGTGATCCGAAGGGGCACGTGTACCCGAATGTTTATAGCAGCAATGTGCACGATAGCCAAACTATGGAAAGAACCTAGATGTCCGTCAACAGATGAATGGATAAAGAAGATGTGGTATATATATACAATGGAATACTATGCAGCCATCAAGAGAAATGAGATGTTGCCATTTGCAACGACATGGATGGAACTGGAGGGTATTATGCTAAGCGAAGTAAGTCAATCAGAGAAAGACAATTATCATATGATCTCTCTGATATGAAGAATTTGAAAGGCAGGGCGTGGGGTTGTGCGGGGTGGGGGAGGGAAATGAAACAAGATGGGATCATGAAGGAGACAAACCATAAGAGACTCCTAAACTCATGAAACAAACTGAGGGTGGCTGTGGGGTAGGGCGGGTAGGGATAGGGTGGCTGGGTTATGGACATTGGGGAGGGTATGTGCTATGGTAAGTGCTGTGAAATGTGTAAGCCTGATGATTCACAGACATGTACCCTGGGGCAAATAATACATTATGTGTTAATAAAAAAAAAATAAAAACAATAAAAAGAGACGGTTAGGTTTGCAATATATAGGGAAGATCAAATGGCAAGGGCTAGATGGGATATAGGACATACATACTCAGCACAGTGCTTCGAACAGAGGGGACACTCAAAAGCATCATTTAAATATTTATAATCACAGATCCTGTGATTTTTATTATACTAGTTTGCTATTGCTTCCATAAAAATTACCATAAATGTGGCACCTTTAAACAATACAAATTTATTATTATCTTGTGGTTTTGTAGGTTGGAGGTCCAACACAGATTTTACCAGAATAAAATCACAATGTTGACAGGCTACTGTGTTCCTTTTTGGAAATGCTAGAGGAGGATCTGTTCTTTCCTTATTTGAGTAATTAGCAAAATTCCGTGCTTTCTGGTTTTAGGAGTGAAATCTCCTTTTCCTTTGGGTTTCCAGTTGAGGGCCATTCCCAGCTTCTAGAAGCTACTCCACATTCTTTGGCTCTTGACTCGCTTCTTCCATCTTTACAGCCAGCAGTGGTCAACTCTTTCTCTTGCGTGGAATTGCTCTTCCTAATGTCTGTCTCCATAACACAGCCTACACAAATACTCTGCTTTGGAGGGCGGATAGGACTGGATTGGGCCCACTAGGTAATCCTGGATAATCTCCCTACTTTAATGACATGCACAATGCCCCTTTGCCACATATTCATGGGTTCTGAGTGATTAGGGAGTGGATATCTTTGAGGGGCATTATTCTGCCTTTCCATTTATCTTTTCACATTAAGGAAAGCATGTTATGAACACATCTTTTAATTTTTTATCTTGTAGTTCCCATTCTCTACTTGATTTTCTATCCCCAGCACACCCAATATTTCAATGGATCTTTGTTTCCATGCAACAATCTTCATAACATCCTCTCTCTTCATACATGAATACCTTTCCTTCTCTATTTCAATTTTTTCTCTCCCCTCCCTTTAAACCAATGATTTTTACACTTACCCAATCTGTTATTACAGCTATCATTCTCAAATCTGTTATATTTAGCTTTTGTCCCCACTTTTCTATGAATTTTCTCTATTTTTATCAGTGTACAGCTTCTGCATCCTGGGTTCTTAGAATTGTTATTTTAAGGCTTTAGAGAACTGGATTAAGAGAAGAGAATGCAATAATTTGAGAAACTTTATGCTTTCTAGAAATATATTTTCTTATTTTCATTATAATTTTTATTAGATTTTAAATTACAGAATTAATGCATACTAGTTCTAACAATTGATGCAATATTAAATGAAAAATAATAGCTACTCCTTAACCCCAGCTAATCTCACACCTACTTAATGAAAGTTCACAATTTATGTATCCTGTGTATCTTTCTCTTCCTTTCTCTATGCTCATATAATGGTATGGAAATACACAAAGCCTTTTCATTTTTATTTGGTATAATGGGTTGAATGATATCCCTCCAAAATTCTTATGTTGAAGTCCTAACCCCCAGTAACTCAGAAGGTGATCTTATTTGGAAATAGAGTCATTGCAGATATAATTAGTTAAGAGGAGACCAGTAGGGTGGTGTCTAATATGACTGATGTCTTTATAAAAAGCAGAAATTTGGGCACAGAGGCATGTACATAGGGAGAATGCTATATGCAGAGGAAGGCAGAGATTAGGATGATGCTTCTATAAGCCAAAGAATACCAAAAATGGCAGCAGACACCCAGGAGCTAGGCAAGAGTCATGGAACAGTTTCTCTCACAGCTCTCAGAAAGCATCCAACCTGCCATCACCTTGGTCTTGGACTTCCAGTCTCTAGAACTAAGAGATAATAAGTTTCTATTATTTAAGTCACTCAGTTTGTGGCACTTTGTTACAGAAGCCCTAGCAGACTAATACATCTGCTTCACAAATGTGAGATCATATTGTACAAATTATCTTATGACATGCTTTTTCTACTTAACATGTCAAGAACATCTCTTTAGGTAGTGTATTTTAGACAAGAGTATTTTAATGCTGTGGACAGCATGTGGAATATAAGACTGGAGCTGCTCAAGGCCCCTTTCTTCTGGTCAGGATTGGATCTGGAAAATAGTAGAAGTCATATAATAGCTCCAGTTACAAAGAATGGACCAGCATGGCTGCTGGCATGGCAGGAGGAACTCAGCGTAGCACCTTAGAGTTTTATGCATGCAGTCCCTTCATGCACGAGCACAGAATTTATGACTTAATGAGGAAAAACAAAACAAAACCCTCTACACAACATGTGCATGTGTTATACCAGAACATAAGCACTGCTGAACTGGTAGGTCCCTATTATATTTTTAAGGAAAAACAAAATCAAACAAATAACCAAACACATGTGAAGACTTCAGTAGCTTTGATATTCTAGGAATTCCCCTAACTTTTGACCACTTCAATTAAACCCAGCCCATGACAGTGAGAATGCGATGCTCCAGAAGAAAGTGCAATATATAGTATTTTCAGCAGAGAGCTTTGTGACTTAGGGATACTAAAACCTGATCCAAGTGGCTGAGGCATTTATACCTATGAATATTTTCAGGATAGGTGTGGGTGTGCAGGGATTAGAGGTGGGGTGATATGATGTACTCCCAGGGGAGATGGTAGTATCTGTGTATAGTTTCTACTAACCATAATTTCCACGGCATCTAAATAATGATCAAATTTTGAATGAATTCCAGGCTACAGCATATAGAACACTGCCCTCAGGGCATTTATATGCATTCTAGGTCCAGCCTTCCAGAACTTTTAAGGGTTCATACAACAAGTTACATGCCAGGAATTCTCTACATATTCATGCCATTCTTGGAGTGATTTATCCATGGAACGAAGCAGCAATGGAAAACTAGGCAGATACTGCTTCCTTTTAAGGTCACTGGTGCAAAGCAGAGTACACTGTGTGTGAAGATTGAAATAGGAAGGTTTATTTAGGGAGGAAACATTATGGTTATTTTGCTAGTCTATCAGGCAATATTTTGTTTTGCCCAAAAATAGTAGGAATTTGGTTCTATTGAATTATCAGCAAAATAGTATATCTAAGAATATTCTCAATGTGAGTTACATTCTTAAGTTGACTGTTCAATTATTTTGACATTATGCCAACTCTACATCCTTTTCAGCTTTAAGTTTATTTTATCTTTTAGATTTTCCTAATTCCGAGTATAGCTTTAGACCATAATAATCACTTCCTGAACAGAATGGGCCCATTACTGGTCAATATTTAAGATATTTAAGGATATCTTCTAAATAGTGGTATATATCTCCTGTGATGATATATACTTGGCCACATGACCGGAATAAAATGAAATGAGGTGATTGTATTTAATTAAATCAAGCTATAGGTTCAAAATAAAATAAAAGATGATAATTTTATTTCTCTTTTTAATTTCTTCAGGGTATTGTGTATAGGAGATAATTTATTAAATGCCTTCAGACTGATGCTTGTGGCTTCTGAACTATATATAGATCTAGTTTTCTGTAGGGAAAGGAAGAAGGATGGTTGCCTTAAGAGGAGAATAGTACCAAGATGTTAAGGGAACATGGATGTGTCTATGCCTGAGCCAAACTCCATCTTTTTCTGGTCTAAAGGTTTTCAAAACCTAGGTTTATATTAATTTTCTTTCTTTTCTTTCTTTCATCATCAACTTATAACAATGGGAAACAGAAGTAAGTATTAATTTGTCCAATGTTAGAGTAATCCTTATTTTGTTTCCAAAATTATGTAACTGTATAATTTTTATTTCTTAGCTCACTTAACCCACGGAGATGTTATTTCATGAATGGCTTTAAGGAAATTTAAGGAAGGTTTTAGAGTAAGTACAATTTCAAGAAACTATTTTAACCATTTTGCATAGTGTGTATAGTTTGAGAGTGGAATGAGAGCCACAAATTCAGACTTTGGACTTACTAAATATTTGCTGTGTTATGGGACAAGCCCTGAAAGAAAATTCTTTCTATAACTAAATATAGATAAATGTACTATGAAAGCAAGTGTATGAATGCAATTGTGTGAAAGAAACTGAAGGACTCCTGTTTTGCCTTAGAAGGTAATGAGAGAACCCACTGGTATAAATCTGTAGTAAGAAAATTTAAGACTGCCACATTATTAAAAAAACAACAAAACCTGCTACATTATTCAACCTTTTATTTTCCTAGAATATTTTATTCCCTTTACCTGATCTGTAAATGTGGCATGAGAATGGAGTAGGAGCAAGTGCCAAGGAGGAGAGGTACTTGGATTTTATTATTTCTAAGATTAATGATATTCTCTACTTTTGTTCTATACTAAATACATTACATCTTTTTTTTTTTTTAAGAATATTTGGGGGAATGTAACATCCTAGTAAATAAGAGCTTTCTCTTCCTACATTCATGTGTATTAGTTAATATAGGCTAATGGCTGTAACAAACAGCCCCAATGTTTAAATGATTTAATATAATAGAAGCTTGTCTTTCTTTTGTTTTGTAGTCCAGTGTAGATCAATGTAGGGCTTTGCTCCACATGGTCACTTGGGGACCCAGGCTCATTCCCTTATGTGGTTCTACTATCTTGTTCTTCTCTTCTTTCAGTTGCACATATGGGAAAGTGAGAGAACATGGAGGAGGCATATCTCTACCTTTAACTACATTGCCCCAGAGGTGATGCATATCACGTTTACTTATATTTCATTGGCTGGAAGTCAGTTCATTGATTTTGTCTAACCACAAGGGTGGCTGGAAAATGTAGTTTGGCAGTGGGGCCAGAAAAGATCTCTGTGCCACAATGTGCAATAATTTTTAAATGAATGTGAAGAAATAAAATGGGTTTAATGCTAAAAACAATATAAAATATATTTACTATTTGGATTCTTATAATGCTTATTGTTATGAATACCGAGTCTGTTCATATGATAGATTCATTCATTTATTTATTCAACAAATATTTATGGAGTGCCCACTGTGTGCCATTTTGCTAAACACTGGTGTATAGTGGTGAGCCAGATAACTATAGTCCCTGCATTCATCAAGTTAACAGTTCAGTGGTAAAGACATACTAATTAATGATGATATACTAGTGGATGATTGTCATTCCCTAAGGGCATAGGGTGTTGTTTTTATTCAGAGCTGGGTTTCAGCAAATTCCATAATTTTATATCCTTTGATATATGTTTTTAAGTGAAAATCCTTTTATTCCATTCCTTTTATACTCCTACCAGGAAGATATAAAAAAAATGTTCCTATTTTGCAGTTTGGGTCTCTCCTCCCACAAAACTACCTCCATGGTGAATAACTCAAACTGTTGGGGCAGCCTAATAGAGGTTCTGGCAGAGACATGGTGAGAACAAAGCCATTTGGGAATGGACAGGTTGGCCCCTCACCTGGACAGGCTCTCAGAAACCTCATGTGGCTGGATCTGCCCTGGATACACCCAGCCACAAACTCTTTAGCTGAGATCTTCTCAGGAAATGTCCCAGCGTGAGAAGGGATTCAAGGGCATTTTTTCCCCCCACAGCCTGTGACTGTGGTATATGATTTCACTGTTAGCACATGAAAGGCTATATATCAGGCCAGTTACATACACAAGTTTGGGAGTATCCTAGTGATTCAAGTTATCTGGTGCCTTTTCTTTTTGGAGGCACACAGATATGAGAAAGCATCCTTATGGAGTTATGTCATAAGGAAAAGATTGCCGTTTCTCATAGACTCTGGCTCCCTGGAGCTGAGGAGATTGATGGTGAGGGTGGGGACACCGGTCATCTTGAGTTCGAAATTAATCCAAGAGCTACAGGTCACATTTGATGCTACTTGATCTCCCTAGAGGTCTTAGCAGTTTTAGGGGCAAAATTGAAATCTATGGAGATTGCTAGAGGATCTTCTCCCCAGTACCAAATGAGAATCTATAGTAATCCTTTAAGATGAAAAATAATCCCAAGGAACTTTGATCTTTCTCTCTCTCTCTCTTTCTCCTTTCTCTCTCTCTCCCTCCCTCCATGTACAATTGTAACCACCTTGAAATTTAAAAATCTTGAATATTTCTTGAATATTAAGAATTCAGTAACCCCAAATATAGCTGATGTTCACAGCTAACACCGAGTTCAAGCAAAATAACCAAACCTTAGGGGGGAAAAAAGACCTCTGCACAAATGACCTCAGAATGGTTGCTGATTCCCTTTTTTTCCAGAAGAGAAGCCAGAAGTGATTGAAACTATTGTCAAACTATTAACATTTCATCATGAGCTTTGTCTTCCCTGACATGGGAAATATCATTTATAAAAAGATGCCAGTCTCTAAGGAATGGAATAGACTGTCTGTGAAATATTAAAGGTGATAAGACTATGTCTGATATTAATTGAAACATTTTTGAGATACATCTCATCTCAAGAGAAATAATTTCTTTCTGTTGCTTCTAGAGTTGCAGCTCACTTTTATTACACTTATGGATACACACACATACACACACACTATATTTAAGGGTGGAAATGGAAAACTCAGTTCCTGGGGTGTTTGAAAGATGTTTCCAGTGAAAAATTTAAATGCCTTAGATATTTCTTAGGTATTTTAGGGAAAATCAATCATGTGATAAAGTGTTTCATACTGTAATAATATAATGGTTGTCAACTTGAAACTACTTCTGTCAGAAATTAAATGATAAAACTTTTCCATTGAAATTTTTCTGTTGCCACAAGGGATTCCCCATTTTCTATTTGTGAAGAACAGCTCTTTTTGAAATCTAAAGTCAAATTTAGAATAAAGCCCTTCTGAGAGTGAACAGACTAAATGTTATTTGAGATAAATATAATTGCTATTCTTGTTCAAACATTAAATATTAAAACGTATGTTTTCCCAATAATTCTGGACTCCTGAAATTGTGAGTTTTACTCAGACAATATAGACCATCATCACCAATTGGGTAATAAAAGAGAAAAAAATAGAGGAGGGCAGTGAGAGGGCTTGTTATTTTTTGTGTTCTTAACTTTTTCTTTAGCAAACTCCTCTTTGGCTTCTTGAATGGTTTCTCATTTTTGGAGACACTCATATTATTTTAAGCTTATTTACAAAATTTCGTTACTTAGATAGCTTTTAGGAAGTTGTTCGTTATAATTACTCTTATTAGATGAGTATTTTCTTTGCCTCTTTAGAAGATAATTTATAGAGAAAGAATTCTGCTATATTCTGTGGTGTATGTATATATGTATGTAGTGTATGTGTGTATATGTGTGTGTATTTCATGCATGGGTGGTTTCCATGGGTTAAAACCTAGAAGTGGAAAATTTAACTTTTATTTATTGATGTTTAATATCTGCCAGGTGGATAACTAAATCTTCTGAATTATTAACTTTTCTATGTAGGTTAAAAGTATTTATCAGATTATAGAACTTTTTCCTCAGATGTTCCAAAATGCAAGCTTTCTGCTTAGCTGGTTAGTCATCTGAAAATATAGTTGGGAAGGTCATCTATTATAAACCCTGCTGGTAGGCCTGAATCCGAAAGCTGTTTCTCCATCAGGCACTCTCCTGCCCTCAGATTCAGATGGGATTATCCATTTCCCTCTTGAAGGAGGCATTACAGTGGGGCCTGGAAATAATGGTAAAGACTTGGTTTTGAGAATTGCATCAACAATTTTAGAAAATTCACTTATTATCTTGATTTTTTTGGCCACTTAATCTCTTTTGTAATTTTTTCATAAACCATGGATAATGATAATCCACTTTTATCAGGAATAAATGAAAATAAAGGTGGTAAAACTACTTTTTATAAAGTTCTCAAGAGATGATAGGTGTTACTTTTTGTTTTGGCATTTAAAATCACATGTTCCACTTGCCCTGTTCTCCAGTTCCTATTTATTCACTCAGCAGAGATATATTGATATAAGTGTCAGATCCTGGGCAGGTACTAGGGTGTGGTGGTGACTTCCTACTTGGAGCTAATAGTCCAGTGGAAATCTGACTTTAAAGAGATATACTAACAAGTATGTAATCATGCCTGGTCTAAAGCTGGAATAGAAGAGTACTTGTTTTTAGGAGAGGGTATAGTGGAGATTTAATTTGGATTGTAGGCCAGGGAATGCCTGTTGGAAGAATTGATAACCCATTTTATATTAGATTATAAGAAAAATCTGGGCAGGTACAGAGCAGGTTAATAGGTCTTTGAGCAGAGGGAATAACATGTGCTGTTATTGTAGGTAGAAAGAAGTCAAGCGTCCTGAAGGAATTGAGTGATGGCCAGTATGGCTATAGGGTAGTGAGATTGGGGTGGGGTGGGGCTGAATGATGGAGGATAAGGCTGGAAGGGCAGGCGTGGACTAGACCACAATAGTGTTTTGGGATTTATTTTAAATTTGGTTGGTAGGCCATTAAATTGTCTGTCAGTGAGTGGCATGAGATGATTTGATTAAAGAGTGTAAACCCAAAATAATGAGCCATCTCATTAGCCAGGCCTGTAATACCTTTATCCAATAATTTTTATAATAATATAGGTACTCATCATCATAAATATTGAAAAAATTTATAAAAATTCACAAGGGAGAACAAAATTCATTGTGGGTCCCATCATTCAGAGTTACTCTCAACATTTAGACAAACTTTCTTTCACACTATATTCACACATGTTTACAGTTTTTCGTTCAGATAAACTATATTGTCTTTTTCCTCCATTATCTTAATAAACATCAACATATTGTGGTCATTTTCCCATACCAACAGTAATGTACATCAATTTGCTTGATGGGTGCTTAGTTTTCCATTCTGGTGAATTATATTAATTGGCTTAATCAATTCCCTATTGATGAGTTTTAACTGTTTCTGATTTTTTTTTTTTTTGCTAACATACTGATGAAGTAGGGCAATCCTTATTCATCTTCATGCATAGATATATTTCATGTATGTGATTATCTCATTAAAGTAAATGTTGAAAAGGGAAAATGCTAGGTTAAATAATTTGTACATTTTATGTTTTTGTGTATATTGCCAGTCATCTGGAATTTAGAGAATCACGTAAAGAAGAATCAGAATTTTTTTCCCTAAATCAATAGCCAGTTGTCTTATTCACTGAAAAAATAGGATGGGATTTAAAGCAACACAAACATCAGTTTTACTCTTTGCAAACCTAAGATTGGTTTTTCTCACTCCATTTTATCTATGTACCTGTCCATTTCTCTTACTGGACTATAAACTACTTTTTATGGTAGTAATGTCTGCTTTGGGCCACCCCAAGTTCTTGTCCCAGTTAGCCTACTTACTAGCTGCAAGACCAAAGACAATAAGCTGTTACACTGGCTTCATTTGTCTTTAAAATATTTTAGCAAGGACAATAAATATGTGAGTGTAAATTAGCTATTTATTTATTTATTTATATTGTGTTATGTTAGTCACCATACAATACATCATTAGTTTTTGATGCAATGTTCCAAGATTCATTGTTTATGTACAACACCCAGTGCTCCATGTAATACATGCCCCTTCTTAATACCCACCACCAGGCTCACCCAGTCCCCTACTCCCCTCACCTAAAACCCTCAGTTTGTTCCTCAGAGTCCACAGTCTCACATGGTTCATCTCCCCCTCTGATTTGCCCCAATTCACTTTTCCTTTCCTTCTCCTAATGTCCTCCATGTTTTATCCCTTATATTCCACAAGTAAGCGAAACCATATGATAATTGACTTTCTCCGCTTGCCTTATTTCACTCAGCATAATCTCCAGTCCCATTCATGTTGATTCAGAAGTTGGGTATTCATCCTTTCTGATGGCTGAGTAATATTCCATTGTATATGTGGACCATATCTTCCTTATCCATTCATCTGTTGAAGGGCATCTTGGCTCTTTCCACAGTTTGGCTATTGTGGACATTGCTGCTATGAACATTGGGGTATAGATGGCCCTTCTTTTCACTACATCTGTGTCTTTGGGGTAAATACCCAGTAGTGCAGTTGCAACGTCGTAGGGTAGCTCTATTTTTAATTTTTTGAGGAATCTCCACATTGTTTTCCAAAATGGTAAATTAGTTTTAATCCATGCCTCGTTACTATTCGAAGTATCCTAACCCAGACTACATATCAGAAGGGTGCTTCGTTAGCATTTGAAAGACTCTGACTGGGGCTTCGCTTTTAAAAAAAATTCTTATTTATTTATTTGACAGAGAGATGCAGCGGGAGAGGAAACACAAGCAGGGGGAGTGGGAGAGGGAGAAGCAGGCTTCCGGCCGGCCGGTGGAGCAGGGAGCCTGATGCGGGGGTAGATTCCAGGACCTGAGCCGAAGGCAGACACTTAAGGCTGAGCCACCCAGGTGCCCCAGGACTTCACTTTCTGAAGGCTGTGGGTGCAAACCTTCAGCTACTGCTATCTCAATCTTCATTTGAGGATTTTCAATAAACATAAGAACTGCTAGAAATTATATTTCATTGGTGAAATGTGTAGTGTACCAGATATGCAATTTCTTTGTACCATACAGTACACACTTGCTTTCTTTGTACCATACAGTAACCTGGAATGAGATCGGGGGTGGGGGAGGAAGTCCCACAATCTTTTGGATATTTACTGGGGAGAATCTGCTAGTTGTGCAGGCCAGTTCATACCAGCAATGCCTTGTAGGTCACTTTTTTTTTTACTCTTTTTATAAAAATGTTCAGCCAGGGGACTTCTAGTAGCTTATAACCACTGGGTGGGCCCCTTTGGGCAGCCTCTGGGCTGCACTGACGTTAGTCACAAAACTTTCCCCATGCCCCTACCCTTCTCAAAATACTAAACCCACACCAAAAATAGTAGCAGGTAGTGAGAATATTAGTATGGTTTTCCATGGGGAGATGTGGAGATTGCCAAATCACAAAGCTTAAAAATACTTACCTTTACACCTCTTTGTTCTCTCTCCGCAGTCTCATCCTATCCCCCCTCAAGTTTTCCATTTACTATTTCTTTTCTTTCAATTTCCCCACTTTTATAAGGCTTTTAAAGTCCCATTTATTTATAGTCCACACCCTTGCAGCACAACAGAATTGTTACTCATATATGTCCCTTGCCACTATACAGTTTTTCTTGTTATAAAGGGGGAGGTTGGATCCATTCCATTTATAAACTCTGAGGATGGTGCTTTCTTCACCCAGGGTGTGTTTTCCCTGGAATTCTGCTTTGTAGCTGCTTGGCCCACCACAATGCTCACTTATGTTGCCTCCACACATCTAGAACAACTAAAGCCTTTCAGCAGTGTTGAAACAGACTAAGGCTTTTTACCTCTGTACTGCAGGGGTGAGTCCCAGGGAGAGGAAGTATTTCCCAGAGCATATTTGAGTCTGCATTTCATTTCCTTAAGAGTGGTGTCAGCAAACAATACCAAGTGTGAAAAAGACATTTTGGATCGTGTTTACAGGGCCCTTGGATGCACTTAGTGTTTTAGAGGTCTGAGCTTAACTATTGTTAAAATCTTTTAATTAGCACACAGAGGCCATGCCACGTTAGGCCTGCCCTAGTGCTGATCTATAAAGAGCTGACCGAGAGCTCAAAATGCTCCCTCTGTGACTCCTGTGGAATGTTTTAACACTTCAGCTTTCATGCTTCACATGCACACTGTTCATGGTAAGTTTTCAGTTCTTCTCATACAGTGCATTATAGTTTGCATTTTAATTATGATCACTACCTTCTTTGACCACTTAGGTTATTTTTGATCCTCTTAATCCTTCAAGGTGCATAGTACATAACATGGAGAGGCAGTATTGTCTAGTGGTAAGAGTATAAGGAGATAACCAATTTGGCCACTAGCCAACTCTGTACCTTTTGGTAATTACAAACCCCTTCTAGATCTTAGTTGCCTCACTTGCAAAATGAGTACAATAGCAATACTTATAGGATGGTTGTGAAATAGAGATGAGAGAATATATATGAATGTCTGATAAGTAATTTAATAAATATTAGTTTTCCTTCTCATCATCCAAGATTATAGAATTTGAAAGCAGAGTACCTGGGATTCAAAACTAGACTTAACTTTAAAGTTTCATGATTATATTTTAAAACAAAGATAACAGATAATCAGGGCTCACATTTATATTGTGTTCTAAAAATACTTGTTGGTTACTGTTCTAAGCACTTACACATGTTAACTACTTTTTTTCCCCCCCCAAATACAAGTCATCCTTTATTGGGTGTTAATTCTCAATTAGGATATGAAAGGATTTAAGGGTGCCAGGGAAAGGTCATGGTCAGAAACACAGAATGTGCCTCCAAAGTGGGCCCACTTCAGTGGTACTTGTGTAGCCCCTCATGTTTGAGTTCCTTGTAACTATAGCAGTAGCTGCTAGCACTGTAGAAATCCCAGCAATGTCACCTTTCTTCACATAGACATAATTGTTGTAATATAGGTAGTAACCTCTTTGAAACAGTTCAGCAGTGCCTTTAGGAGTGAAATCCTACATCAGTATCCATCTTGACTGCTCTCCTAGTTTGACATCCAGGAGCTGCTTCTCTTTCCCTAGTAAGGATGATGCCGTCTTGGAGCCCTGGGTGTCCCATATTAACTTCTTTTATCAACCCTACCTGTGATATTATTACCATTAGCCACATTTGAAGATAGAGAAACCGAGGGCCAGAGAGGTTAAGATGCCTGGTGATAATGGCATCTTATATTTCATTTCCTTAAGAGTGGTGTCAGCAAACAATACCAAGTGTGAAAAAGACATTTTGGATCATGTTTACAGGGCCCTTGGACACACTTACTGTTTTAGAGGTCTGAGCTTAACTATTGTTAAAATCTTTTGATTAGCACACAGAGGCCTAATCAAAGGTTAGGTTCTGCAGGTTCTTAGTCTCTATGAAGTGCTATCAATTACTGTATACCCGTTCTCTGAAAGTTCTTCCCATTCTGTGTTCTGACACTTTATTTTTCAGAAGTTTCTCCTGAGTATTTATGGCTTCATTCCACTGTAGTGAAGGTTCCAGTTTGAGAGTCTAAGCCAAATAAGCAAAGCTGGTGGGGAGGGTGTGCCAGGGTCCTCTCGGCAAATAGAAAGAATTCATCCTCCGGTTGAAAGGATTGATAGAGAATTCATGGAACAGATGTTTGCTCCAAAGCTGATGACCATCAGGGAAGGACAATTTTGAGTACAGTTATGGGTCAGGTAACCAGATTGCTCTCTGACTTAGCTTCAGAGCTAATGCCTAACTGGGAAGTAGAAGCCGTAAAAAACAATAATGGCCATTGATTATAGCTCCATATGAATTATTTATGACAGTTATTTTAAATAGGTATTATGTTTATACCCACTTTTCTGATGAGAAATCTGAAGTACAGAGAAAATATGTGCTTATTACCATCAGAAAGCTGGTAATAATGAAGTGAGAGTGTAAATCTCACCACATCGACTCTTGGGCTCACTCCACTTCTGTGGATGTGATCTTGGTCCAGTGAAGCTACACAGACCATGGCAGGAGGCATTGAAGCAGCTGCACCTCAAGGGATGCTGCTTTTCTAAGCGGCACCCCAGGGAATTTTCTGAAAGAGCCAGGATTTGACCTGGAAGTGGGGAAATTTTGCACACTCAGAGGTTTTATCGGTAAGAGGAGTAACTAGATAGATAAAGTAATCTCATTGCTCCTCTTCTGTCCCAAGATAGTGAGGCATGAGGAGATACTCTCTGGAGAAGAAATGATGGAGTCAGAATCTCCGAGTGGAGGATTACACATTTGTTTCTCTGTGTGGCCGAGAAAGCCATGGCATCAGTAAACAATGCACTCTGAGGAATGCATGTTCTGTAATTTGTTCTAATTTGAGTGAGAACAATTTTCTGAGGGTGGAAAAGCCATAACAGAATTTCTGCTATCCTCTGTGAGTGGGAAATGGTAATAATTCCATCATGTGGCTGCAGGATCATGTTCTTTCCTCAGGACTTCATTCTGACTTAAGTGAGGGTACTAGTTAATTAGTAAGATAATGTCAGACCAACAAATCAGCCAGCCCTAGCATGGCCATTAATAATTCTATCAGAAGAACTTGAAGTCATTTGCTCTTTGTGATTTCACGTCAAATAAACCTTTACCCACCAGGTGTTTTAAATAATATAGTTTAGCTCCAGGACCTACATACAATGTTTTCTTTATGCTAAATTAGTTTGCTTAAGAAAGGTCTCCAAGGTAGGTAAAGTGAAAAGCATTGCTCCTAAGAATCAAACCAACACAACCATTTAAAACCCAATAAAAGTGTATTTGGCTAAGAGAGTGAATGGGATCTCATTATTCTAATGAAAGTTTAGTTTGCATTTTATTTCATTTAGTTTCGTCTTTCTGTGAGTCATAAATAAGAAATGCCAGGTAATAAATACACTGTACAAAATGCATTTTAATAATCCTAAAGGGTTTCATTACTCTGGCTATAATCTGGAAATATAAATTATGGCTGATACAATAGCCTTCATTTATAGGCTTCAGAGGTTTAGGTTTTGCTGCTGTAAATGCTATAGGATTATGCTATTTACAGAATAAATTAATTTGGTGTGGTCGAATGGAATTTCCTTGCTTTTGAATATCTGGAAGATAGTATCAGAATCTTCAAGGAATATATCATGATATATAATATTGTATGGTTTTTAATTTTTCTTGAAAATGAAAACAATCCATACTTCAAGGTAATAAATTGGAAAGTTACCCAAGAGAAACCAAACAACTGTTTTCAATAATACAGGTAAATTCCAGTCATGGGAAAATCTTTGCAACTGCCTGAGCTGTTGGAAAAGTCTTGTGCATCTAACAGCCCTTGGGACTAGCAGGAAAATCCCATGTATAATCTGTGCCCAAACCATTTTTCTTGTTTTGTTTTGTTTTGTTTTTTGTCCTCCATTTTTACCTTCCATTCCAATGAGTCTAGACTCTCAGATGGTTAGTGCTCCGCGAATAAACTATACCCCTATGTATTTTTACTAATACCTTACTGTTGATTTGGAATGCTCTTTCTAAAAGTCCATGTAGCCATACCTTCCTTCAAGTCCTAGACCAGAGGTCACCTTTTCCATGCAGCACTTTAGCTCAATGATTGGCCTCTTCTCTGAAAGTTCTTCCTAAATGGTTTATTTATATTCGCATGTAACAGATAGTATGTAAATCTTTTCCTCGTACCTCACACAATTCTTATCTTTCAGACTGTAATTTCTGTGAGAATGAGGATCTTGTCTTAAACTTGTATGTGTTTCCCAAATTGCTCAGTACAGTGCTTTACATGCATTTGGAATTCAATGAATATTTAAATAATTGAACATTGAATAAAATGAATGGATTTCTAACAAACTGGTTTAGTCTAGCAGATCATTTGTTCACACCTGAGCAGCTTCTGGTTTTGCTACTGTAAATGCCCTAGGATTATGCCAGCTATTAATGGACTAAATTAATATGGGAAATAGGTTGCTGTGCTTTTGAAAGGATATTATATAGTATTCTTGGAATTGCTTACTAATGGCTGTGCCTTATATTTTTAGTATATGTTTCACTCCTTTTCTAAAAAGATTATATATGTTTGTATGGGTGGATAGCTCTTTTTTCCACCCAGGGCAGATAAGTAACTTTTATTATACCTTATCTCATTCCACAGTATTCTGCTTCAACCCAAGAAGACTAGAGCCTAGCTTTGCCTCACCATTGGAAAAGGCTAGAGATTGTTATAAATATAAAGCTATATCCATGCATCATGGTGGTCAGTGCTTTTTCCAGTGATGCTGTTCTTTTCTCTTAGAATGCTGTTTATGATCCACATTGATCCAAGTCCACCATTTTATTTATGAACCAGCTCAAAAGTTACCTCTGCCTAACTGACTTGCCTGACCAATTCCAATTCAGTCTGATTACCCATGTACACAAAGCTCCTTCGGGATTTATGTATATCATGTCTACTATATTATTTCAACATTCACAAATCTACTTATTCATTCAACAAATATTTACTACATTTAAGTCCTCTGCTAGGTAATGTGGAGTTGCAAAGATGCCTCAGACACATCATACCCTCAAGAAATATGCAGCTTAGGAGAGATTACAAAAACACCTAGCAGTAGGTAGTAATGGATACCACAGGTAGTAATAAGAAATGCCACAAAAGAGGTACACTTGGAACAGTACAGGAGCCTAGAGAATAGAGAACTCATTTTAAATTGAGGTTTCTGGAATTAGATTTTAATTTGAATGGAGCCTTAATAGGCCAACAGACTGCAAACACCTGCTAACTTATTGCTTGTGATATTTCCATTGTAGGCTAGATATCAGATCCACATAAATAACGTTAGCTTTTTTTTCTTACTCAAGTCTTCTGTGAGGAATCAGCAAGTCTTTGCGATTCCCCCAAGAAAATCCACTCCACAGAGAATGTCTGAGAAATGAAGATTATAACCAACAGTCACATAGGAAAGAAGGTGGTTTTTACATCACACATTCAAAGAGCGTCTTTTAACCCCTCCATTCCAGCCCCTCCATTTATCTCTTTCCCCTTTCTCTCTCTTCAGTCTGGAAGCAGGAGATTCCTTCTTAGGAAGCATTCCCCTTTGATGATGTGAGAGTCTTGCATTGCTGGCTCTGGATCCCTGCCCTTGCATCTGTTGGGTGCTTTTCCCTGCTGCTTTCCCCTGTCTCCCCTTCTCATGAAGCACCACTGATCCCCTTTGAATGCTCTTGCCCACTGCTTAATGCTAAATTTGTCAAAGGCCATTATTATGAGAGTCGGTTTTACTGCACTCAACTTACTAGCATCCTCCTTTGAATTCAATGAGAGATTTATAAATAACGGAATTTTTGGTCATCATAATTATTTTATGTGTGAATGTTCCATCTCTCATTTGCATTCTGATTCCCTCAGGGGGTGAACCACATCTTCTGATTCTTTGGTTGCCTCATTTTCTTCTTTCCTGGCACCCGGCATGGTGCACTCCGCAGAGTAGGCTGTGTGGAAGGAGAAGTGAAGCTTCTGACTTCACCATGCAGGGCCACAGTGCTCAGCACCTCTTTGCCAGGTGAAGGAGCAGCTGCAACTAAGTGGTATTTCTGCCATTGACTTAGTAACCGGGGCCGAGTTTCCCAGGAATAGGGTTTGCTTCTGACTTAGGAGAGTCTTGGAAGCAGAAGCTTCTTCTGGCATCCGAGTGTAGAACAAGGCTTGAGTGAGAAGTGACACTTTGCATCGAATTATTTAGGGAAGAACTGGAAACTAAAGAAGGTGAGGTAAGGACATGTTCATCTCTGTCTCTAAGATGTCATCCTCTATTAGCCATGGCTAATGTTTATTAAGGCAATTTTACCCTTCCAGATCCAAAAAGAAAGCATTGTGACAAATCCTGTTCATTAATTCCAGTGGTACATGCTGACATGTGACACGCAAATAGTCCCACCATCACTGTCAGAATTTATTTCCATATGTTATAGTTTATGGACATAATAAATGTACATATGGCTTGTTTCTCTCTTTATGGTCTAATTGCTATAAATAGCCTACAGCTCTTTTAACTCTATTGAACCATCATGTATTACAAGATTGTTTATTCTTGTCTTCTGAAGAAACGCATGGCATTAAAAAAAATTCTGGAAATGAGAGCCCAGTATTCAATGAAAAGAATATTGTAAATATATCCTATGCATAACATTAGCAACATATAAAAAACATGTAGTTTGGTCTCTAGCTACATAGGGAAAAGAAAATGTTTACTAGTTGATACTTATTCCTAGATTAAAATGTATTTGAATGTTAAAGGCAAAATTAGAGCCACTGAAACTAGGTCTGCTACTCATAATCAGAAGAAACTACAGGAAATGCTCTTAAAAACTGTTTATTTTTATACTTGTTAGGATGCAGATATGGGAGGGATGAGGGCAGGTCTAGGGCCTTAGCTCCCAGAAATGGACAAGCAAACAAAAATTGAAAAAAATTTAAAGAACAAGTGAACGAGGGGACAGTGGCTTAAGGGTAGAATTATTTAAGAAGCTAATTTAAAAAATACAAATAAAAACATGCCTCAGTTAGTTAAAAGTCCCCGAGCTGTGTGTCAGGCATATTTTAGATGCATAAAAATACAA
Source organism: Potos flavus (assembly GCA_028534135.1). Lineage (NCBI taxonomy): Eukaryota > Metazoa > Chordata > Mammalia > Carnivora > Procyonidae > Potos > Potos flavus. The sequence continues at coordinate 100,861,348 of CM052883.1, forward strand.
TACAGAGCCAAAGGGTTCTTGGTGGTCATCAAGTACAAGTACCAAAGCCCAGAGATACAATATAAAAGCTAGTTATTGGCAAAGCTGAGTCTAATATTTATCCATTCTTACTACTAACCCAGTGTTCTGTTGGTCCTTGCTCTCCAACATCCATTTTAGCATCTCTAAAGGGAGCCATTTTTGGAACAGTGATCTTTGGTTTTGCCTTGTTGCTAGTAAATTTCTCTTGCCTATAAGAACTTAAAATTCTCCTTCTGTCTATTAAATCATTATAGTCTGTTTTCTCCCTCTTTTACACAACTGGAACTCATACATTTGTGTGGAAAGTAATGTCAGGGTTGAGGTATCACTAGCTAGACTTTATTTTTTTTTAATTTTAAAAATTTATTTTAAAGATTTTATTTATTTGTCAGAGAGACAGAATGCAAGCAGGGGGAGCGGCAGGCAGAGGGAGAAGCAGGCTCCCCACTGATCAGGGAGCTCGATGCGGGACACGATACCAGGACCCTGGGATCATGACCTGAGCCGAGGGCAGACTTTTTTTTTTT
>CM052883.1:100862395-100907225 GCA_028534135.1 Potos flavus
TCTTTAGGGTGAATACCCAGTAGTGCAATTGCTGGGTCGAAGGGTAACTCTATTTTCAACTTTTTGAACTAATGTGGAGACTTCATTCCTTTGAATCTATGGGGAAGGAATTTCCATTTGATTCTTGACATCATGCTCTACCCCTATTAAAAAAACCCACGGTATTCATTCCCTATTTTTTTTTTATACCTCACACTGTGTGATAGCTTTCCGAGTATCGAATGTCGCGTGCATTATTCTGGGTTCTTTTTCTGGTTGTTTCCTCCAGAGAATCATTAGCTTCCTTCTCCATGATCAGTTTTCTTTTTGTGACCAACCTTCTTTTCTTACATAGTGCTTAGTTTTACCGTTTTATCTGAACTTTTTCTTCCTTCTTCTCTTGAAATTTCACTGGAAAGCTTTCTTGAACAGGCCCATTGAAATATTTTATTTACATGCTTGCTTTTTTTGTTATTCAAATGTCAGCATCTTAAGGAAAGAAAGACAACTTAAATGAATGTTTTAAAGAATATGTGCGAAGGAAGTCTATAGATTCATTTCATTGTGTCCATCCTGCTTAGAGTGAGAATATTGAAGGAGGTCTAAATCACCATAAAAACATTCTTATCAATGTGCAATAATAAAGGAAATAGCAGAAGAGGAAATGACCCATCATTTGCCACACCCTAAGATGTTTATAACATTTATATTCATAATTTCTCAAACTCAGAAGTAACCAGGATGTCCTACAGCAAGTGAATGGATAAATAAACTGTGGTACATCCAGACCATGGAATGAGCCACCAAGCCACGGAAAGAGATTGAGGAAACTAAATGCATGTTGCTAAATGAGAAGCCAATCTGAAAAGGCTACATTCTGTATGATTCCAGCTGTATGACATTCTGGGAAAGGCAAAACTATGGAGACAATAAAAGATCAGTGGTTGCCAGGGGTGAAGGGGGGGAGATGAAAAGTCAGAGAACTGATCATTTTTAGGGCAGTGACAATACTTTGTATGATATTGCAATGATCGATATGTCATTATACGTTTGTCCAAAGCCATAGAATGTACAACACCAAGCATTAACCCTAAGACAAAATTCGGACTCTAGGTGATTATGATGTGTCAGTGTAAGTTCATCCTTTGTGACAAATGTGCCCTTCTTATAAGTGATGTTGATAATGAGGGAGGCCATGCATATATAGAGGCAAGGAGTCTGTGGGAAATCTCTGTATCTTACTTTTAATTTTGTTGTGAACCTAAACTGCTCTAAAAAAAAGTCTCTTTAAAAAAAGGGACATTAGAAAAAAAAAAAAAGGGACATTTGTAAGGTCTGCATGTGTATCCTGAGAGTATTATTTCTCATTGGGATTGTGTGGCTATCCATGTTTGCCTGTGGAAATGGTTTACAGCTGGATGGGCGCAGGGTTATTGGCTAAAAGCCTGAACTTCATGGCCAGGCTGCCTGGGTTCAAGTCTCCGTTCTCTCATTATTATTAGGATGTGACCTTAGAAATAAATAACCTAAATTATTTTACCTCTCCATGTCTCCGTTTTCTCATCAATAGAATAGACTTAATAATAACAGTAAAAGACTTCTGATCATTCAGTGAGTTATATGCAAAAGTGCTGAAGTAGTGTCTAGCAAGGGGAGCATTATCATTATCATTACTGTTAGTATTCATACTGCTTTGTAAGTATGTAATAGACAATAGGCTAGTCTTTGAAAGTAAGGTTATCTGTGACTTGGTGAGGAACATGCAGGGTAGAATTTTAATGGAAAATGATTCAGTTTCGGAAAAGCCAAGAAACTCAGGAAACAAAGCCGGTAGGTGCTATACGTGGAACTCCAGAATAAAAATGATACGTATTTGTTTCTTTAAAGAGTTTAGTAACTGAGCTTGTTTTCCAAGGCTAAATAATAAATTCTCAAAAATTTTAACTGGTTCCTTGCCCTAATGAAGGATTTGGAAAAGTAGGGAAAGGACACCTGGTTGGTTGCTAAATAAAACTATTTGCAAATACTTTATTTTTCTTTTACATACACACATATGTGCTTATCACCTAGCAGAAGCTCTGAGGTGGTCCCCCTTCTTTTAATTCAATGTAGAAACCAATCCAAAATGTAAGTATAGCAGAGAGAGAGAAAGAGAGAGGGAATGCCAGTTACCCAAATGATGCCAAATGTAAGGAGTAATAAGGCTACAGAATTAAAGGAATCTGAAGCATTTAGCCAGTTTAGGAGGACCTGGTGAGAGGCTAATTTAGAATTTCCTTGCAAAGGGTCCTTGTGTAGTAGAACTGGTTTCATTGGCTGGGTTCATGTTCATCTGAAACTAGTTTTTAGGGCAGCCTGGAAACATGCGCAGCCAGGCTGTAAGGGACTCACAGATTGCTCTGTGTGCTCTTGGAAAGGTTTGTGACTCCAGGCTCTTGGCTGGGTTAGGCAACTTGTCCATGGGCCTGTAGATAGGACAGGCCCACATTCTGTTCTCCTGAAAGCCAAGAAAATTCTGAAAACAGGAGGTTTTTCCGTAACTCATTTGGGAGTAGGTTATTCATTATCTTTACTTGGTGTGTGTATTAGTTTGATAGGGCTGCCATAACAAAGTACCACAGGCTTTAACAACAGAAATTGTTTGCCTTACAATTCTGGAGGCTGGAGGTCTGAGATCAAGGTGTCAGAAAGGTTAGTTTCTTTCTTGGCTTGTTGATAGTCTTCTCTTCCTTGTGTTTACATGGTCTTCCCTTTGTGCCTGTGCCCTAATTTCCTCTTCTTATAGACACCATTATATTGGATTAGGCCCACACTAGGGACCTCATTTTAACTCAGTTAACCTCTTTAAAGACTTTAAAGACTGTCTCCAACTACAATTATATTCTGGATGTTGGGCCTTCAACATTTGAATGGGGGTGTGGAGACACAATTCAGTCCACTACAGTGTGAATATCAGTGTGTTTCTTGCAGAAATATTACTGTGTTTGGTTGTGAACTGCTACCTTAGACTCCATGGGGGTGTGATGTTTTATGTCACCTTTCTGACATGCCCTGAATTCCGAACCTCAAAACACATCTTGCCACAAGACTTTCAGAAAAGAGGTTGTAGACCTCTAATAGTTGGAGGTAAGATTCCAGTCAAGGCAAGGCCCCTCCCTGCTCTTGCCCACAGTGCTAGACCATAAAATGAGAGAATGAGAATTTCCAAGGTCCACACACCCTTAAAATGTCACTGACTTTATGACAATGAGCAGAGATGATTTTTAAATAAATCTTACATCCTCAAAATTACTAACATACTTTGATTCTTCTAATTGTGCCTGTTTCATGGGGAGACTCTCAAGACAGGGCTGTGTCTTATGGCCTCAAAAACAGGTTTGGGCTATTTGGGCAGGGAATTGTGGAATCCTAAGTGCCTGAGACATCTTCTAAAAGTGTGGAATTGGTGTGAGTGGGATCCTGACACCTCTCTTGCTCTGCAAGGAGGGGTGGGACTGGAGGAGGGCCAGAATGGGGCCTTTTGGAGCATAGATCAAGGGTATAATTGTATGACAGCTAGGCAGGGCTTCATTTTAGGGGCTGAAAGAGGAAGAAAACCTAAGAAATCCCACTGGGTGTAAGAAATAGATTTACTTGTAAAGCCTGTGAGGCATGGAGTGCTGTTTCCCAGTTTTCCATCTTTGCTGAGGGAGAGTTCCCTGCCCTTGAGAAGCAGTCCTCAGAAGATATGAGAAGGGCAAAAATGCTCTGCTGTTTCCAAGTCAACAGAGAGTTCTAAATAGTACATACAAAGCTCTTGAGATTTATTTTAGTAAACTTTGAAGAGCTGGGTAATGCCATGTGAATCTGAAGCTTTTAGGTCTTTTAGGGGAAAAATTTTACCTCTTAAAATTGCTGATATGTGGTATAACACTTCTTAAGTATGTTTTGATACCAAATGTTTCATTAAATAAAATCTAAGAAAGAATACCTAAGAGAATGGTGCTTACTTGTGTTTGATGTTTTTTTTAGCAAACTGAGATAAAAGAAATGTTTCACCCAGTTTTTAAAAGATTTGTTTTATAAGGGTTCTTGTGGTTTCATTATGTTGTGAATTTTTAGCTACTCTCCAAATACTTGGTCAGGTAGTTTACAGGAGGGTCACATGTGAAAGACTTTGAGTCTTAAAGTATGGTGCTATCCAGACTGATGTCTTATCTTCTCTAGGCTTGAGTTTTTAGTTATTGGGCAGCACTTAGCAATTGCAAATAAGACCACCAAATTTCCAGGATCAAGGTTGAAGGTCTTGGAGGGCCAGAACAAATGAACTTTCCTGGTCTCAAGAGTGGGCACATCGCCTTTAGGTGGGTGAAGACCATGAGTTGTTTCATAGATTGTAGTAGATGATGACCAGGACTTGATTGAGATTACTTTTGCTTCTTTTTACTGTGGAATGAGCACACAAGCAGTATGTGTGTGAATAAGGACATGAGTGGACAGTCCCTTTAGTTGCTCATGAAGAGTTACTCAAGATTCAGTGTGCAGAGAAATCTTGCATGGGAGAAAAGCTCAGAACCAAGGGTTAGCTGCAGTTTATACATTAGCTCTCAAGAATCTACCCAGTTTCTAGTAAGGAAATTTGCTGTGCCACACTCTATATTCTGTTTCTCACAGATTCATCAGTCCAGCAACAGGTTTGGTCACGACACCCCTTCTTTTTTGTAATGGCAGTGACATAATAGCAAGGGTGAGATAGACAAAGTAGACCTTTGGCAAGTGTGAATTTTATTCAGAGATAACCCCAAGTGTCCTCAGGTCTCTATATGTGACTTCATGGAGGCCTTCAGCAAACACCTATCTTTCTAAGTCCTACTGTGTTCAGAGCTGAGTTTGATTTGTTCATCTAGGGCAAACTAATTCAAACATTGACAAAAGCGCAGTGTTTTTCTTCTGTCCTTTTTTGTATCACACTGGATTGTAGGTTGGATTGATTCATCCATGAACCAAAAAGGGCACTTAGTGGACATTTACATAAGTGTGTCTTTGAACCCAAAAGTGTTTCAGTTCTCAGTGACTTTAAATGTAGCATCTCTGGGGGTGGAGCCAAAGTCTATGATACTGAACAACCACAGTGCAGTTAAGCAGTCAAGATATACATATAAAAACTGACATTATGGTGCCTTGTGGAATAAATACGGGACATGTGAGTGGCATACAATAGGTGATATGAAGGTGTCAGAGGAGAAGAGAGGGCCGAGAACTGGAGTTGTTGAGGGAGGCACTTTGGAACTGCTGAGGTCTGAGCTGAGTATTGCAGTGAGGGCAGTGGTGGGATGGGGGGGAAGGATGGAGGTAAGAGGAAAGGACAAGGAAAGGGGAGGAGCCCTTGGACAAAATAGCATGGACCAAGTTGGGAGGTTGAACTGAATAGTGATTATTGGGGACCAATGACTGACCAGACAGTAGAAGTCTATCATTAAAACTCTGTGATCTAGTCAGTTCCCCTTCAGACACAGTGAGATACTGTTGGTTTTTTTTTTTTTTTTTTGAAGTATTTTCAAACAGTTTTCCTTCTCCAAAATTTTTATAACTAGAAAAGTACCATCAGCAGGTTCTGGCTCATAACTACCTCCTCTGACTCCAGGATCAGTCAACATTCATGCCTGCAGAGCAAAAGAATGGATCTCACTGACTCTTGTGTTGTTTACACAAATTCTGCTATAACCTCTGATCCATGCCATGCCCTGAGGGCTACCTTTGGAAGGCAGCCATCCCCTTGCCCCCTGAGAGAGAGCCCTGCCAGCAGCCAGTCCCATATTCCATATGGTAAGAAGGGAAGAAGGAGAGAAGGGATGGAAGGAGGCAGGGAGAGAGACTTGTTCTAATTTCATTCTTTAATACAGCATTCTTTACGTGAAATAACTTTTTCTATGAAATAGGTTATTTGCCCTAAAAAGCACATTTCTTTGGTTATCTAAGTGGGTAATTGGATTTATTTGAAGGTTTTGTAGTTCAGAGTAATAAGTATAGTGACACTTTATCTGATCCCCAGTGTCTAATTGTGTGGGGGCAGCAATGTCTCCTTGTGAAGAATAACTTTGTAGTTTCCCTTGGGAAGAAATGCATCCCTAAATGGGTTAATTCAGCTCAGCTACATTATCTTTTTAATGTTACAGTAAACAGCTTTGGCTTCTGTGCCCTAAAAAGCTTCTTTCCAGTATACCATACATCTGAATAGCCTCCTGAATTTATTGTTTATTCAACTGAAAATCAAAATGTTATTGCAACTGAATGAACTCAAATCTAATGAAACAAGATACTTCTTTATTGGTGGAAGCTTTATCTAATTGGAGTATGTGCTCTGGCCCTCATACTTAAAGGAATATTGTAGAAAATGCTGTAAAGCACATGTAGAGAGAGAGCATGGCAAGTTTCCGAAAGGGTCAAAACTCCTGTTCACTTTGTATATCCAGGTTCTTCACGAAGACTTACTGACTACTGTTTTCTGCTGTTCCCAGTCACTAGGGAGCTTTGCCTCTTAAGTAACCACACAGTTGTCTATGCCTGAGCTGTCTTGGTGGGCAAAGATCAGTGTTTAGTGGGGAAGTTTCTGACAGGACAGCCTAGCAGCCATCGAGGTATAGCCTCCCAAGCTGTATAGGAGGATGGGGCAGTGTTACTTGGATTAATTTGGATACCGAGGGCTGATATACCTCAAAAGGAATGAGAAATTTTCCCATACCTGTAACTCATATTTCTAAGAAGGATGAAGTGCAGAAACTTGACCTTATGTACACCCACCTCTCCCATTACCATTCAGAATATTATCTGGGCCTTGGTGATCTTCCTATCCAGAGTAGACCTCAATGCTAAAAATCTCAATAACATTCTTGCCTTCACAATTGATCTCCCTGACCTTCTGCTATTCTCACCAGCTACAAAGGACACTGGGAAACAGCAACACACACAGCTAATAGTTCTACCTTGTCACTTTGTGGGGTTTTTTTTCCCTTTTTGTTCAAGGGCTGCTGGCAATCCACAGAGTAAGTCACAAAATGAATCCCAGAGCTTTAAATGAGATGTATTTAGCTACCGCAGTGGGGCCTTCCATGCTGCTTGGTAGTGGTTTTGCTTTCTCCTTTTGGTTCCCTCTCACACTCTGCTGAGTCCTGGTTCTAAACTGTCTTGCCTTCTACAGGTGCTCTGAGCCTAGTCATCATCCTCATCCTCTGACTCTAGAGTTATCTGGGGCTTACTTTACTGTTGTGAGTGAGAGAACCTTCTCTTCCAGTATTCTCAGTATTTTCAACCATTTTCCACTCTTGTCCCCCAATCCCAGGGAAAGAGGCATCCTTCTGCTTTATCACTGGTCTCAATTTCATTGCCTTCTGCTTCTGCCGGGATCTGGGTCTCCTGGTTATTCCCTTTAAAGTTTAGTCCACTATGTTCTCTAGAGTTAATGAACATTTCCTTCCATTTGACAAAAGTGCTCAAGTTGCCATTAACTAAAAACAAACACACAAACTGAAGAAACAAATAGTGAAAAAGCAAACTCCCCCGGATCCCTTGACTCTGATACCATCTCTTCATTTTGCTTTTGCTAACAAACATCTTAGTTTGCACCTGCCATCTTCACCTCTTTGACACTCACAGACTCCTTGGGATCTAGCTTCCAACCTCAATATTCCGATCAAACTGGTCTCTTTGTGATCACTGACATCTTATAGTCTGTAACTCAAATTACTGCCTCTGAGTTCTTAACTTCTGTACTCTCTTTGCACTGTGAGACACCTTGGCCATCCACATTGATGTAAACTAAATGTTTGTGTCCCCCCACAAATTCAAATGTTGAAGCCCTTCTAATCCCCAATGTGATGGCATTTGGAAGAGGGGCCTTTGAGAGATAATTAGAATATGAGGGTGGAACCCTCATGAATAGGATTAGTGCCCTTAAGAGAAGAGATACCAGAGAGGTGATGGCTCCTTCTCCTATGTGAGAATATAGCAAGAAGGCAGCCATCTGCAAACCAGGAAGAATTCTCACCAAGAACCCAACCATACTGCACCTTGATCTTAGACTTAAAGACTCTAGATCTATGAGAAATAAATGTTTGTTTTATGGCATTTGGTTATAGCAGCCCAAACAGACTAAGATATATCTTATATCTTATCTTTATATCTTAAAGTTTCAGTTGAATTTTGTGATGCTGCATGTTCCTATGCTCCTTTGACTCTCCATTACTGCTATTAAGACCTACCTTTTGGTCCTCTTCCTTCTTCCTGAATGAGGATGCTTCTTCTTGATCCTTCTTGTTTCTCTCTGTAGCTATCTGTAATCTTTTTCTCTCTAAGAATGGAAACATGCTTCTTAAAAAATGCCTCCAAACGTTCTATCACAGCAATGACCTTTTCAGGCCTGCATCTCCAGTTGTTTGCTACATATTTTCTCCTGCAGCGTGACCCGTTGACTCCAACTCAATGTGATGAAAGCTAGACTCCATTTTTTTCCCCTGTTACTACTTTAGTTCATTCTTTTATCACTGGTTATCAAGAATATAATACCTTCCTAACTGGTTGCCTAACTCCTAAATCCCCTGCTCATAATTCATGCATATGTGAATACATTTTTATTTTTTTATTTTTTTTTATTTTTTTTTTTGTGAATACATTTTTAATGAGATTTTTTTTTGAACTTTGACCCTGTTTGAAAACTTTCAGTAGCAGCTATTGCTTATTGAAGTAAAGCCAGCCAGAACTTTGCTTTAAAGACGCTCTATAATGTGGATATACCGTTATCTTTTCAGACTTATTCTTCTAAAACACTCTACAAATTCCCTATGCTGCATATAAAACTGATAAAACAAGTTTCCTGAATATGCTTTGTGCATTCTTGTCTCCATTTCAACAAACTGATATACAAAAATGATAAATAATAGTTTATTTTTAAAATGGATACCAGTGGATTCACCCTTATGATTTGAAATCATGAACTCGGAGATGCTATCTATCTCTAAACTGTCTCTTAACATGGTTATGAAAAAAGGCGGAGTGGGGAGGTATATCTCTGATGTTGTAAGTTGTTTGCCTTTGATCATAATCAGATTTTTTTCTATATGTCTTTTCCCCCCAAAGAAGACTTTAAGCTCCTTGGGGACAGTATATTGCTTACTCTTCCATATATCTTTCAAAATATGAAGAACACACAATACATATTCCACAAGAATTTGTTGAAAGGATTTGTGGATGGTTAAAGAATGGATACTGTACATACCATCCTTTGAAACAACATATCTATTATTTATCATGCAAGCCTGGTTTCCCATTCCCAAATGAAAACTCTGTGGTAAATGTTGGAAAGCCCAGACAAATGGAAATTAAGCTGCTCCCAAATATATCTGGTGATTACAAGGCACTTTGTGATGCTTTTCCCATTTTATCTTCCAGCTTAATTTTCATCTGGAAAGCAATATCCCGCGAATGGCTCTAGCAAGTGACAGATGCCAGCTGGGGGAATTTTGCCATTTATAGCATGAGCCATTAAGCTTTTTCACAAAATTTCCAGGGTTTTTTGAGGCTGGTGATAACTACAAGGATAATGCACATTCTGTATGCCAAAAAATGTGAATTAATGAGGTAAAGGAAACGTTTATCTCTTGCAAATGATCAGAGAAGTTTTGCCAAATCTCTTTAAGTTGTCTCTTCTCTCTTGGCATTTTCTTGGAAAGATTATGTCCTGGTAATGAGAATCGCGTGTGATTAAAGAGAACTTTATGAACTGATGCAGGCCCTCTGTGGCCTCAGTTAGGGGCTTGGGGGATACTGGAAGTTGACATAGTCTTTGAGACACATCCAGAATATATATTTAAATGCGATCAGTGAAAAATGTCCAACCTCTAAAGTAGGTCTACACATCCAATGCAAAGTCATATGGTGTGTATATGTGTGTGTGTGTAGCCAGTCACCTGGCAATGATAACCCTGTATGATATCACTGTATGATATCATAACCCTCTGCTTTTCGTTCACTAGACCACTGGGTAGTGTGTATGTGTGTGTGTGTGTGTGAGAGAGAGAGAGAGAGAGAGAGAGAAAGGGCAATTAAAATGCTGAAAATAAGGAAACATTCTAGAGAAAAGCCTATCCTGGTAAAAACTGACAAAGGCTGTTAGATTTAAAGTAGAAATGCAGGATGATTGAAGATGCAGACAGTCACTCTGGGTGATTCTTACTCTTAGAATAAGAAAGGAGAAAGTTTCAGGGGTTCGTGCTCTCTACTCTGGGTGGTTTCTATCCACATAACTACATCATAGACTCTGTACTTGGGGTCCACATAGCAGTTTTCCTTATGCTCACTGTCTTCAACTTTTAACACATTCATGCAAAGTGGAAATACTTTTTGCTGTGGTTTCCTAGGCCGGATAGTCCCTTATCCAGATCAGCAAATTGACCTCAGCCCTAAAGGATGTGGGGCAAGTGGAACTCTAGGTAGTTTTGTTTTGTGGTCTATTGGATACTATCACTCCAGGGTAGCTAGAATACACTCTTTCATCCCCTTTAGGACTTGATTTTGCTTTTATCTGCCTTTTTTCTTTCTCTCTCTGTCAGATTTTCCCTTATCTCACACTTTACCTTTCCTGCTCTTTCTTCTGCTTCCTTTGTTTTCAGCTGTATAATTCTAGATGCTTGGAAGTTAATGTGGCTTGTTAAATATTCTCTGCACAGAGCCTGGACAAAAGTGCTATATATGTCATGCAAATAATGATAAGGAATTAAATTCCGCTCTGTGCTTTTGCCATCAACTGGTAATAAGTTATGTAATAATGTACTAAATGATCAATTGGTAGCCCGGTGGGGTGAATGCACTTCTCTAAGTGGCTCATGAACACCCTGGGAGTGACTAAGATATGGGGAAAAATAAAAACCAATAATACGTGTCAGCTCTGATCCACTTGAGAATTCACGTCCTGAGGAATTTCAATGGAAAAATGTAATTTCTCATCCCAAATGGCATTTGATTTGCATCCAAAGAGGGATATTTTTCTGGTCTGGTTGCTCTAGGAGGAAGTTCAAAACTCAGAAAACCCTTTATATCCTTAATTTTCGTTCATTTCCCATTGCCAGTGAATGCTTACTAAGTTCATGGCACTGCCTGAAAGGAGAACTGAATTAAGAGCAAAACTGGTCTGGCTGATGCCTCTGAGAGCTTCTATAGCCCAGCATCACCAAAAGTGTTCCTTACCTGGAACCCAGCTAAGAGTTTCTTCAAATTGTTAATATCCCTATCTTCCAACCTGCATATACAAAAAGAAAAGCCTGTTATCTGTCATGTGTTGATAATCCCAAATCCCAAAGAAATATAAAAGTATGATTCCTGCCCCAAGTTGTCTACAATTTTGTTGAAAAATATGTATGCACGTTTAAAAACAATGTCAGTCTATAAGAAGCTTAAGGGAATACATACAGAAAGACTAGGGAAAGTCAGATCTGTACAGGCTACCACTATTAGAGGGAAACATAGGGAGATGGTATGACCCTAAGGTTGGTCTTGAAATAAGAAGGGCTCTGGCTACATTGGCCAGTGTGGTGCAGTGGGAAGAGAAGGGACTTTGGGAACAATTTGTCCTGGTCTGAATTCTGCATGGTTACCTAAAGGCTATGTGACCTCAAGCTAGTTGCTAAACCACTCTGCATCTCAGTTTTCTTCTGAGAAAACTGTGCTGAGATACATAATAGTTGCTCTTCAAGTCATAGGTTGAATTGGGTGGAAGAGTGTGGAGAGAAGACACTTTGGGCACCTGGAAGAGTTAAGCAAAGGTATGGACCACAAGGGAGCAGGATTGATAGGGTGGAAGAGAGACTACTGATTGGCTAGTGTAAAAGGTGATCTGGACAGCAGTTAAAATCAGCTTAGATTATAGGAGAAAATAGAAAACATGCGGGTCAAACGTTCTTGAGTTATTTCAGTTAACCAGAATTCAGAATCGAACCAGAATTCAGTTCTCTGCTCTGAAGGGATTTACTGTATGAACTGATGCTCTCCTAATAATGCTTCAGGTCTCAGTTTTCCTGTCACCTCCTGGGAAAACCTTACCTGATCTTCCAAGCCTGGGTTGTGTGTGTGCTCCTGTTACATTGCATTTCAGTTGTGCTGTCTTTCACTCAAGATGAGTGTGTTGCTTGAAGACAGTTCAGACGGTGCCTATTATTTATTTATATGTGATTTATTAGACACAGAGTATGTGCTTAATAAATATTGATGGCTGGGGAAAAGGAAGGAAAAAGAAAGGAAAAGGGAAGGGAGAGAGGGTGAGGGGGAAGGAAGAGGTAACTAGTGCAGAAGTTGGAAGTGAGGTGATTCCGGTGTGATGAAGACAGGTGCTTTGAAAGCTGGATGGTCAGCAGGGAGCAAGAGTTGACCTTTGGCAAGTCCCTGACTTTGGCTTTTGTTTAAAACAAGTAAGGAATTTAACTTTCCAGTGCCTAATTGATTCAGAGACACTCTACAACTACCAGATAAGTGCATTTTCCCTAAAAGCCCTGCTCCTCTCTTTTCTGCAGCTATTTTCAATTGCTTAAGTGCAGCTGCAGAGAGAAGGGAAGTCCACAATTCGCCTAGTCATATCTTGAAAAGAGCAAGCAACCAGAGAGGACCACTTTCAGAAGTAACCCATTTGCTAAACCTCCACCGTTCAATTATACATTTATCACTGATTCTAAAATATGTCTTTCATATTTTAACATCTCTGCAATCAGGATATATTTTTAATCCATGGCATATTGTAGTTATAAATGGTTGTTTTTTTCTTCCTTAGTCATGAGTAAATAGTTGTGCTTCCTTTTTTTTAAGATTTTATTCATTTGTTTGCAAGAGACAGTGCTGGGAGGGGAGGTGCAGAGGGCAAGGGAGAATCTCAAGCAGACTCCCTACTGAGCTCAGAGCTTGATGCAGGGCTTGATCTCAGAGCCCTTAGTTTATGATCTGAGCTGAAACTGAGTCAGACGCTCAACTGATTGAGCCACCCAGGTGCCCCAATAGTTTTACTTCTTTAAATATGTCTTAGATAAGATGAAGAAAGTGAGGGTTCAGCGAATTTAGGCTTTTTCTGAAAATGACCCTAGAATTTGGTAACAGAGCTAGGTTGAGAACCCTGATCTTATTCCCAACGTGTCAGTCTGCTCCTGATTATAGTCTCTTCTCCCTCTAAAAAATCCCACATGTCAAAAACTGCTTATACTTCATGGTAAAATTGCTTTTCTCTCTCAGCTATAAGTAAGTCCATTTTGGGGTTGGGAAAAGATCACTTAGGAAAGTGAAGAATTTATGATGATCAGTGTGGGATGCAGAATCATTCATTGTTGATCTGCGTTCTGTCAAAGGTAAGCAGAAGATGCTTGTCACCAAATTAGTTCAAAGGAACTCAGTTCCACCCCTGTGAAACCAGGGGATACAGCGGGGACACCATGGCAACGTACATTTCCATCATTGTTCTCCTGCCTCTTCTCAGCCCTGAGGGTCTATATAATGAGATCTTGACTGGCCTGGACTGGATCAAATTGTAATGCATTTTGTTGTTCAGTGACTATTTGGATTTTAATGCCATCATGCCCTGGATGGCCTCGCCTGACAATCTGGAAGCCTGAGGGAAATAAGTCTCTTTATATTATGCATGATTTGAGGGTCCCACAGTCAGTCATCTCTGCTCCAAATAATGAATGGGCAAATACAAGTCTCTGTAGGGAAGGAAGATTTGGAACCCTGAGGTTTTGGTCACACTATTCACAGTGAGTGTCTTGCTTCAGAACACTCATTCAGTTACATTTAACTGGTTCCTGTATATATATATTATATAACTATATATATATATATAATTATATAATATATATATAACTATATGTATATATATATTATATAACTATATATATAATTATATAATATATATAACTATATATATATAATATATATAACTATATATATATAATATATATAACTATATATATATAATATATATAATATATATATATATGTAATCCTGAGCTCACAAAAAATAGTTTCTCATGCTAGAATTTTGTACGTTCAAAGAACATTGGGTCTTGGGTACTTGTCGTTTTCTCTCTAGGCTACTTTGTGGAATTTCTTATGTTAAATATGTGGTTGAAGAAAAATTCCTAGAATTTGCCTGGACTTGGTCATTAAGTTGCTGGGGTATTTTCATGGGCCTCTTATATAACTCTTAGCTCATGGGGCCTTGAAAATAACACAGTGGTTGTTCCTATATGTTACACCATGACAGCAATCTATGAATCTTGCTCTCTGGCTGCATCTAAACCACTGAAATTTTCTAATTGTCTTAGAGAACTTAGTAATTCTCCTAGGATTAGACTTTATCTTTATGATTCTATGAGAGAATAGAATTATCCCTTAAGCAATCAACTAATTTCAGAAGGAAAAGAAGGAAATTGAATTAGAAGTGGGATTTAGAGACACTTAATTAATTAAATAAAATGTTGAGTCATAAAATGAATGAATAAAATGTTGAAACATGAATCAAAGACATAAAAAAAAACTAATGATCATTCATATGGCTGTCATCACCTGGACACATTTACTAAGTAATTACTTCTTCTAAATAATCATATAACATTTGAGCACATCTATGTGCAAGAGATAAGTTGTTGGGATTTTATTCTATGACTGAGAATTTAGAGGACCCTAGTAACTGGTTATATAGACATAGTAATTACTGTAGATTCCCACTGATTTTTTTTTTTCTGTCTAGGTCTGATTTTTTTTTTCTTCTTTTTTTTGGGAAATCTCGCTTATCAACTTCTCTCCTCATTAGAATGGAAATAATCAAGATTTTGCATGATCCTGTGTTTCTGGTCATAGTCCAGAGGTTGACATAAGACACAAATTGGATCTACCAGAAACCCTTCCTTAGGAAATTTGGAAGTAGGCCAAAAAAATTCATTAGGTGCACCTGCAGCTGTAGACTCTGTATCTGCTGGCCACCTTGGTTTCCTTCATATAGTTTACCTGAAAGAGAGAGAAATGTGAAGCTGGAGATGAATAAAGGGTATATGTAAAGAGGAGCAAAATTGAAAGTTGGGAGGTCTTCCTGATGGTGTCAAAGGCCCTGTCATAAAGCTCAGTTTATTTCCTGTCCTTGTAGCCTTCTGGTATTTTTCATTTTATTTTTCTTACTTAATCATGAATGTGTTTCTGTTACTGGCAACCAGAAAGTCTGGAGAAACAGAGATAAATGTTTAATGTGAACTGATCTCGTAGGACTGTAAGATAAAGTAACCCAAGGCCAATCTCAGTTTTGAATTCTGTCTAATTAGTTTAGAAAAGCTTGGGGAATAGGTGGGATGCTCAACTAAATGAAGAAGAGGTCTTCTAAATGTACTTTCTGACTATTCTACTTTTTATATTTTGGATTGTCTACTCAACAACTTTTATGGAGCACCCACTGTATGAAAACCATTGGAGAGAGCTATAAATACAAAGATACTTCATAGTCATACACTCCCTATACTTGACAATCTTGTAATTTAGTTGAGAGAGAAAATGCATCGAGGAAAAGTTCTTAAGTGTACTACCAAAGCACCAACTGTATAAATACAAATTAAACAGAGCAAACTAATTGCATAAATGCCAGGGGATGGCAGAGTAATGAGCAGGTTCAGGGGAATGCTCTCTAAGGTCTGTTTCAGCTGCAAAATGCCACAAGGTTGCATATGGTTGATAATTGGATAAGGCAGCATTTAGCAGGAACCCTCAGCCTTAGGGAGCTTGAACAAATCAGGCCAAAGACAAGCAAAGATTTGAATAAAGTTTGAACATTGGGATTGCATGCCGTTCTGGGTTACAACAGATGCTTTCTTCTCTGACGGCAGCAAGGGAACTCCTGATGGGGATTCGGAATCTGCCTGAAAGAGAGGGAAGCAAGAGAGGAAAGACTCCATGTCCTCTTCCAGAAGGCTTTGGCCAGGAGAGAAAGGCGATGGCTGTTCTTACCACACTATCTTTATGACTTTATAACTGCTTCTTAGTTTTGCCAAGACAGGTTAGGTATGCTGGCCTTCTGGATTATTTCAGTTTGAGTTCCAAGTCAGCATATGTACATATTTTAATTTTCTTATTTCCTGTCATTCATTTAGAATATTTCTTTTGAAGATCCTTATTTCAAATAAATACTATAGAAGGGAGAGTCTTTGGCTTCATGTATTAAGAGATTTTGATATGAGCATAGCAGCCTAAACAACTTCATTTCTGGGATTTTCCGACTATACTAATGCAATGCTTATTTATCATTTTCCCTCCCTAAATTGTCAATGGGAAAAAAAAAATGTTCTCCCTTGTTCTTAGCACAATAGCTGACACCTAATGAACACTAAATAGAGGCTGAATAGTTAAGAGTGTAGGCTCTGAAGTCAGAGATTGGTGTCAAGTATTGACAATGTAAACTTGGGTATGGACCCTTGGGCAGGTGATATCACTTAGTCATCTTCTCCATAAATGGGGTAATAATAGTATATACCTTATGTGTTTGTTCTGAAGAGTCAAAGTGATAAGGTAAAGCACTCAGCACAGTGCCTGGAACTGTAAGTAAGCTCCTAATAAATGGTTGCTATTTATTTATGTATTAATATCTGCTTGTTGAATAAATAGGTAAATAAATGAATGGTTGATAGCATTTTATGAGAGAGAGGTCTTACAATAAAATTTTGACCTAGACAAAGATATTGAAGTAATCAGAAATTTAAAAAAGAATCTCACTATAATTAAAGGCTGTAAGATTGGCTTCATTTTCTATTACATTTTTACTGGTATTATTAGAAAGGATGGGAACAGAGCCCTGTGTCTTTAATTCACTTAGATTTGTGTGTAACTGGGAACGCTGACATGCCTACAGGCACATGGCTTATAATGTGGAGATGAATCTTACTGCTGCTGGAAGCATCCCTGAAGCCTAGAGATATCCCCAGCTCTCTTCTGGATGTAGTAACAAGCAGATTTGCAGATGCAAGATGGTACTGGCAGAGGCTGATCTGTCAAGCAAATAATGATATGTCTTTTGTCATTTAAACTCTGGTTCATTTGGAGGGTGGGGGAGGGAGAATTGCCTTTTGTGCTAAGGCTGTCATACCAAGACGTTGTAGGAGCCATAGTCTGTGGATCTTACCACTAAACTTCCTTAGGTTCTACAACATGAAGTAAGGATCTCTTTGAGTAGTGGAACTCTTTTTACAGTTTAATTTGCAGCAGCAATGGAATTAAGATTAAATTCCATCTCTGAAGCCAAGAAAAGATAATTTACTAAAAGTGAAAATCAGAACAGCCGTTCAACTCCTGCTAGTCAAACTCACGAAATAATAATGGGGAACAAAAAAAGAAACTGAAAAGAGTTCGGTTAATGTATTAGTTTCTAAGGCTGCTGTAACAAAGTAATACAAACTGGTGGACTTAAAACAATGGAAACTTAATTGTCTCATGGTTCTGGAGGCTAGACGCTTGAAATCAGAGTGTCCCAGGGCCACGCTTCCTCTGAAGGGAGCAGAATCCTTCTTTGCTTCTTCTTAGCCTCTGGTGGTTTCCCAGCAGTCTTCTGAATTCGTTGGCTTATGGATGCACCACTCCAATTCTCCAACTTTGTGTCGCCCTCTCTGTGTGTCTTCACACCATCTTTCCTCTGTGTTTTTCTCTGGGTCCAAATTTCTTCTTTTTAAGAGGACCCCAGCCATATTGGATCAAGATCCACCCTAATCACATAGTATTAACTTGGTTACCTCCATAAAGAGCCTCTTTCTAAATAAAGTCACATTCTGAAGTACTGGCATTTAGGACCATTATTCATTTCATTAACTATAATAAATTTAATGAGGAGGAAAATAGTGCTTCCCATTTTATAAAAAAAAAAATGTGGAAAGTAGAAGTTTCTCAGAAAGAAATGTTAAAATCAGAATATTCAACATATTTTTTTGGGGGGGGGACATAGTTTAGTCCACAACAGCTTTGTTAATAAAACAAAGCTAAGTCTTTACATATTTCTAAGGAGCATGCTTACTGCATTAAGCACATTTTATTTAAGCTGAGGAATTTTTCTCTCTAATTAAAGTGTTGTGGAATGACCAACTGTAAAAGAAGTCAGCTGGAACTCTGGGATACTATGATATGAAGGAAAAGAAGTCCTCAGCATAGAAACACCAGTGTTTGCCTTAACAGCAGGGAGCATAAGAAGGGTATTTGTAGCAAGTAAGTTAGCCTTTCTTGGGGCTTCACTCCCTGAGCAAGGGGACTATCTGGGGGCTATCACAGCTGCTGTAACCACACAGCCTGCCCTTTAGAACCAGGCTGGGAGGAGCTGCTGGGCATCTCTGTGGGGTCAGCCAGTTCCTCCCAGACTCTGCCCCAGGACCACCCACCACTTCACACTTAGTCCTTTCCGTGTGTGGACGGCAGATGCTAAGGGTATTCTGGGGGTGGTTCTCAGGATCATTCTGTATGCAGATGGACCAATCTCATTGGTATTGCCTGTAAAGCCATTAGTACACCACTTAGCAGATAGGCTCAAAAATAATTTGAGGTGAATTTTAAAATATAATCAACAATGAAAATAGCCGAACTAGACTAAATTTTAAAAATCAAAGGATTTTATTTTATTTTTTTAGTCAACACTTAGGAAAAATGATACCATGGTGTTTAAGGATAATTGGGGTAGGCTAAATGGTCTTATATCCCAAGTAGATTCTAATCTTTTAAAAATTAGAAATCATTGCACAACTATTACTTATTACCTGTGTTGTAAGCATGAAAACTTTCAAAATGAATGTAGGATGGTGATTCAAGAAACAGGTATTGATTGATATACATTGAATTTTAAAACTGAAAGTGACCATTATTCATTTCATTAACTATAATAAATTTAATGAGGAGGAAAATAGTGCTTCCCATTTTATAAAAAAAATGTGGAAAGTAGAAGTTTCTCAGAAAGAAATGTTAAAATCAGAATGATTTATTCTTAGGTACAACATTAAAATTTTTGTCATGATAGGCTGTCTGTATTTTGGTTAATTACAGCTTTATGGATCAAGGAATTTTTCTGTTTTGTTTCAGATGGAAAGTGTTGAATCTGTATCATCATTTAGAGACATATACAACTTTTAGATATTTAAACTAATATATATAAATATGAATATGAATATATATATGTATATATCAAACTTACCTCTATATAGATTGAGTGTTAGAAAATGTCAATAAGATACAGGAAATGAGAAATGAAGACTGAAAAATGAGAATGAGAAAGATAAATACAGGGAGTGGGCTCAGGGAAATTCTCTCATTTAAAACTTCCTGGATAAATGCTCTACAATTTCCTGGCCCCAGGGAATGTGCTTTTATCTCTGCAGTTCTATGTTTTCTGTAATTTGACTTATCGTTTGTTCAGCAGATTATAAGGCATTGTTTCCTTTGGTCTACAGCGCTGGGGCTCTTACCTTCCCCCCACCTGAGGAATTCTGCCCATAAATCACTGTGTCTGGTCACTTTTTGAGATGGAAGCTAATTTCATGTCTGTAGTTGCCTGATCTTTTATTGGAAGATGGAAACTTTCCCGTAACATTTCCTCCTGCTCTCCGAAGAAACAAGTTGAGATAAAATTTTAACTTCCCAGACCATAACTAAAGAAAGTGTTCCTTTCTCTCTCTAGCTAATTTCAGTGCTGCTTATCAACAAATATGTGCATGGCAATGGCAGGGCAGAGGTGTGGATTATGCACTGAAAAGTGCTGGAAGGCAATAGAAGAGTGGGGACCATGGTAGTAGAAGTCTTTAAAGCCAGCTGTGACATCCCTTGTCTTTGCTTCTCCTGGAATCCCTGTCATAACCCCACTTCCCATAATTCTTCCTTCTGTTATACCTTAAATTGCAGTCAACGTAGTAGACATAGTAATTCCTCTTTCATGCCTTGGCTTACAGTGTTGACCATCAAAATGAAAATTCAGTATCCTGCTCTTGGAGTCTCCACACAATGCATATTTCGCATTTCATGTGTCTCTCATAGTGGGCTTCTTAAACCTAAAACTATGTTGTGTCAGCTTTTTATTTTAATGTGCACCTGCAGCTTGGGGAATAGTCCAGGACTAGCGTCTCAGAGGAGAGATACCTACAAGGACTTGGGGCAGTAGAGCAAAGGGCTGTGCTGGGATGTAACTGAGGTTACTGAACCAGTTATACAATTGTATTTCTGCCTCCTATTGACATGAATTTTTTCTTCCTGAAATAGCCCTGCCCCTGGGTGAAAACTTAGGCAGTCCTTTGACTTTTCTGGTCACTTTTAGCGACCAAACATAAAACACATACTCAGATAAGTAAGTGTAATGTCTAGTCTCATATAATTAACAAAGCTCACAACTTGATATTAAGTTGAGGCATCTCTTTGCTCTCCAGTTTGGGATTGTTGCACATTACAGGTGGAAAGTCCCTGATTGAGGAAGGGTGGTGTGTTCAGCTGCTTTTCTAAACTAGTGGTTCTGATCTTCCCCGTCCATATTCCTATGGAGTCTGGAATGTGGGGAAGATGAGGAGGAGGAGGGAGCATTGCTTTTAGTAGAGCATACTTCCATGAAGGTTGTCAATGTGCCATGGACTTGGCAGGTGTTTAAAGTGAACTCTGGTTTGTAAGCGTCCCCTGAAGGCACTTGAGAGTGCCCCTCCTCCCACCTCCACCAGCTACCGAACATCTTTTGTCTGTAATTCTCTGAAGAAGGGTAAGAGTAAATGTACCTCTCCTTAGGCTGGACTCTTGTTCCTTCTTAGGCATTTAGTGGTAGCTCCAGATTTTTTCTATTATACTTTCTCATTACATCCTTTCATATCTCTCTTCCTCTTACTTACATATTATAAAATGGAATTAGAAAAAAAATACTCAACATGAACTATAGGAAAATAAGTCAAATCTTGAGCCTCGTCCAGAAAGTTTCTTAGTACATTTATTTCTCTTGTGTTTCATAGAAAGAGATGGTGTCATTGTCCTGAAGCCTCTAAATAATGCATCAAAAGTGACTCTTCAGTACTTTTGATTCTATTGCAAGTTAATGTGGATTAAAGCACAGTCAGCTCAATGAGTTGTGCCTTTAAAGGCAGTTGAAAACTTTATAATAAAAAGAAGACATAAACCAGTGTTCACATGAACATAGTCTTTCATAACTCTTAGTGATAATCAGCCTGTGAGTGAGGTGTCATCAATTCCACTTGACAGACAATGAAATTAGGTTCAAAGAGGCTAATGATTTGGATGAGCAATATAGTGGGACAAAACCAGAATTCACATTCATATCTGTCTGACTTCAAATGCTATAGTATTTATACTACACCTTGTAGTATCCTAGAATATACCAAAATAGTAGAAACTTTTAAGTTAGTGAAATGTGGTCAGTAATTTCAAATATTGAGGAAAAGATGTGGAGTGAGGGGGGCGAAGAAAATGCCTTTGGGTGGGAGGATCATATGAAGGTCACCAGTTCATTCCACCTGGCTGAGTAGGCAGGTGGCAGCTTCTTCCCTTCACCTTCTCTGATTTTCCTGGGTAGAGGAGGACCATTCTTTGGTCAAAGGGCTTGGATCCCTGTTCAAATCTCTAAGCTCTCACTAACATTTTGTAGGGGAATATAGAGAAGAGCATATATAACATGGAGCTGTCACTAGGAATTTTTAAGAGCAGTTTCAATAGTGTGGTGAGTGTAGAAGGAAACAGAAGTAGCATCTTTTTAAAGAGTGTCCAAAGTAAAATAAAAGGGGAAAAAATTCAAAGAGAGGTTGGTCTCAAATATTTTTTTTTATTTTAGGTTTCTCAAGACCTAGATATGTTTATAGGGAGGGAAAGAAGTCATGTAAGGAGAGGGACAGATATTAATTTTCCAAGGAAGGAAGACCATGACATAACTGTGTCATAGCTTAGAGCAAATCACAGACAGACAATAGAGCTGCTCATGAAAATAAACATTTTTTGAGTCAGGGGTAGAAAGGAGAAAAAGTGAGAGAAATAGGGTAAGACAGAGAAGTTGAAAATCTTCTGTATAATTAAAGTGATCATAAAATTTATCATCTAAACTACATCACTTTGAGATTGGAAGGCGCTCCTTCTGGAAGAGATGCTGAGATAACAAACATAAGCTCTAGCTAAAGGTGATGCCTTCCATCTTCTTTCTAAAATTAAAGCCATCCCCTCTCTCTTTTTGTTCCCTAAACATTCCTTACTCTATGAAGTATACTTCATACCCTTTTGGTATTTATGCATTAAAAATTTTTTTCAAGAACTTTTTATATACCACACAGTATTCACTACACTCTGATGTATGGTACAGCAGCCAGCAAAATGTTTTTGGTAATGTATCCTATTAGACTTTTTTTAACATGAATCCTCAATAAAAATAAATTTATTTACTCATAAATTACATACATCTACCATGGAATTAATATATCATGTCCATTTTATTGTAAAAGAGAAAAGCTTGAAGGTGAGATGAAGTTGCAACATATAATATTTAATAACTGTGTTTCATTAATGACAAAATCATTTTGTTCTACATGAAGTACTAAACTTACTAGTACTGAATTTTACTAGTACTAAACCTATCACAAATATTTTATTATTTCTGAAAATATTTATTTAAAATTTGAAACCTAGTGATTCAGGATTGGCTTCTAAGTAGATATGCTTATGCATAACTGGAAAAAACACCCCCAAAGCACAGTATATGCAAATATGTAACATATACTAAGACAATACTTACAATGTTGGATATCAGCTCATACCTTAAATAGGCTTCATATTTTTTTTTATTTTTTTTTTTGGCTTGACTTTGACTCAGAACCTCATGTGTCATCATTGTGTCTATCTGGTTGATGGTTGTAAAGAGCTCATGCCTGTGCCATTCACATGTGCTTATATTATTGACATTCTCATTGATCTCCCACTTCTTTAGAGGAATATTTTAAAGCCATGAGTCTATCTCTGGGACTTATTAGTTAAAAAGCAGGTAATATAAGTGACTTATTTAGGTCCCATACTCTACAGCGTCATAATATACCAAAAAAATACTAACAAATAAGTGAGGGAGGCCACTGTCATCCCCTCTGTTAACCCCTCTTCCTACATGATACTCTGTGAACCATGTGTGGTATGTCATTACCTGATCTAGACTAAAATGGTCTTACTGACAAGCATAAAGAAATAGAAGTAGGAATTTTAAAGTCTTCTTTCTGCACCCTGGCAGGTCGACTTGGGGGTGCAGGCATGGATTTTGATGTAATACAGACTTTGATTCAAAATTTGCTCTAATATTTAGAAGCTGTGTGATCTTGGACAAGTTACTTCGTTTCTCTGAAATTCAGCTAGCTATTTGCCATAAAATGGTGAAAATAATACTTGACTCAGGTTTTCTCTCTCTCTCTCTCTCTCTTTTTAATTGAGAATCAGGTACAACAGTAGCCATGAAAGAAATCCAACCATGCCTACTGCATAATGCATGGCAGGTGCTTATTGACCCATAGTCTGCCTCTCTCCCTCTCTGCTTTTCTTCTCCCATCTTCATTTCTGGCCTAGCATGATCACTCCACCTTTCATGCTTTGTTCCTGTGTTCGAAAAGTGAAGGAGAAAGGGAAACTTGGTATATTTCACCAGCTACTCTGAGACCTCAGATTTATTTTCCTAGAATGGCAGTTTGCAAACATCTCTTCTCTAACAGAAAATGGGCAAGGGAACCTCTCCCCATATTCATATATGCCATACATTTCTCCTATGAATCATCATCCAGAACAACATATGAGGTCACATTAATAGTAATAGCTCAAAGTCCACTAGTATTGCTGGCTCTCCCCACTTGTTGGCAAAGGACTTTGAGCCACCCTGCCAGTCCACCTACTGGTATTTCTGGAACTCTCTAAGGGGTGCCTTAAATGTGCTCACAAGCAGTTTCAGCCTATACACATCCAACAACACTGGGTAGTTTGCCACCCCTCCCCCCCTTGCTCTTCTGTGGACAGTGTTTCCCTGACACAGCTCTTATACTCTCTCTTGCTCCTTCACTGGACATTTCAGTCCGTCCTGTGGCTCTCCTCAGCATAGTTAGCACCTGGACTGACTCACCAAAGAAGACCTGAGCTCCCTCCTGCCACATCTCCCTGGGTTCTGTGTCAGGGGAGTGAGAAGGAGTAGGAGGTGAGGGAGGAGGTAGATTCTCCTCCCTGTGCCTAATCTTCTGGCAGGATAGGGTCACAACAGATATGGTATCTGATATAATAGAAATAATTATTTTAATTAACAATTACAGCTCCATCTCCCTCTCTTGGGTTCCTACATGTGTCCAGGAGACCAGGACAGGGGCAGTTCTAGAAAGATGTACCCAGGATCCTTACTCCATTCTGCTAACTAAACCTCTGTCACGGGCTTAGCTCATCCTCTTTATTCCCTTAGCATAAGTTCCTTATGAATAGACTTCCAGCCTCCATCCAAAAAACCTTTGGGCAATCAAGTTATCTAGCTATATACCCAGATATGCCTAAGCCTCAGAAGGAAGTGTGGCTTGAGTTCTGGTTCCAAGGGACTTGGCATCAATCTGAGAAACTGGTGAGTACCATCTCTCCAGTTCCCTAGAAAGCAACAGCATCAACCTCATCCTCATTCTGATCTTCATCCTGTAGTAATTACAATAATAATCATCATCACCATACAGCTACCATTTAGGTGCTTCTTATCAACTGGATGCATTTCATTAAATAGTACATGATGTAATCTTACATAAGACTTGCTCAGGCATGACTGAAGATAGCTGTAGCAGGAGAACATAGCCCAAGTCCAAGATGAATTTCTACTATGTCAGGGTCTTTTTGTCACCCCAGACGTTACTAAAACCTGCCACACTAATGAGAGGAAGTGTGCAGTCAGGAACTGGAGGCAAAGACCGTAGAGATACAGACTGGAGAAATCATAACATAACTTGTGTAGATCTGAGCTACCAAAAGCATTTATGAAAGAAGACTGAAAATGTTCTTCTGGCATCAAATTATGAAGCCTTCAGTTACAGTATAATTTTTACAAGTTTGTTCTATGTAATTCATTTAAAGGGCAAAACTAACTTATTTTTTCTGCATTGTGCATTTTAATGAAATGCCCTGGAAGCATCAGCATCTCCTTATCTTTTCCTCCTTTGGAAAGAGCAATGTATAATGAATACACTGACACTGAAATGAGTAATTAATATGCAGCTTGTTTAGTCAGTATGAATCAGTGTTTTGATGATATTTTGCAAGAATAGGATTATAATTGGCAGGGTTTCTGCCTCAAGGTTGATAATCTTGGATTCTAGAAGGAATAAATGCATGAAATATTACTGTTAATTTGTCTTATAAAGCATATATCCTTACAAGGGACGAGTAAAACTTACAGAGGAGACAAATTAATAAAAACTAATTAAATATGAACTAGCTTTTAAATATTCAGGTCATTGAAATTTTGTGACAACCCTCGAATTATTCAGAATAATAATTATAAAAACCAATGTAGAAATTTTCATCTGTGATATGTTATCTATAAGATTAGCAGATTCTTTGGAGCACGTGAGTGGCTCTGCTTTTGGCTCAGGTCGTGATCTCAGAGTCCTGGGATTGAGTCCCGCCTCGGGCTCTCTGCTCAGCAGGGAGCCTGCTTCCCCCTCTCTCTCTGCCTGCCTCTCTGCCTACTTGTGATCTCTCTCTCTCTCTGTCAAATAAATAAATAAAATCTTAAAAAAAAAAAAAAGATTAGCAGATTCTTTAAGATTTACCAGCTATCCTCTCATTGACCTCATAATAGTTGTAATTCAGAGTGTTGGTGGACTTTTCCAGTTACCTGATTTGCTAGGACTTCTATAGTATTCTTGGAGAAAACTCACTCAACCAAACCTAGTTTAGAATCTGCGTTTCTTCCGTGAATGCAGATTGTTCTCTCCCTTGGCAAACAAGTTCAGCCTCTGAGCCATTGCGTAGTTCTCCCTCTTCCTTTTCCATCAAGTTATTTACTTCTCTCTTTAGAAACCCCAGTCCAACTTTCACAACATTCTTCTGATTCATCCTATGTGACCCTCATCTCTACTAGGAAGGACTTAGCAAATATGTTTTTTGGAACCCAACTCTTCTGTGATGCTTTGGGTAAAAGAGTTTCATAAATAAAGAGTGGAGGGGAATGTTGCTTTTATTATATCCCTCTCAGAGACTAACAACATGTCTTAAAAGTTTTGCTGTAAAAAGCTTATCTTGATTAACTTATTTGATCACACATTTACAACCCTAGGAATGGTTTTGTGGAATGTGCTCTAGGAACCAACTACTACAGCTGTGATATTTGGATTAAGTTTGCTGCTATCATTTTCAGGGTTTTTAGTCATTCTTTCCCCATTTGATATAAAGTTCTTCAGTTTTGTTGTCCCATCTCGCCAAACATCCACATGTACTCTGCTCAAAGCAGGCTTTTATTCACATCCCCCATATGAAAAATGGAAGGTTACTGTGGCAGACCTAAAAGTTGCCATTCCTATCTAGATTTGAAAAGATTTCTCCTATTTTTATAAACAGGACCTAGCAAGTCTGTCTTCTATGACCTTGCCTGTCGCTTCTTTAAATTCTCTAGTCACCACCTTAGTCACAAATGCTGCTTAAACAAATTCAACTTCAAAGCCTTGTCATGGGCCTTGTATTTTAGTTCCTATTACTGAAGTCTGGCCTTTCCCGGGTGTGCAAGTCACAGCTGGTAATGATGGGGACCAGATGATGGCCCAGCAGCACATTAAAGGTTTTTACCAGGATGTGGTTTGATGGTTTTGCTTGGGTATTTTGTTGTTGTTATTTTTTTCCTCTGGAATGTGAGTTGTGGCCAAGAATTATTTCCCTGATTACATTTTTGCTATCCGTCTGCATTTGGAGAGTTGGAGAATGTACAGAGACATAAGGAACATGCTTGTAAACTGCTTATCAAGCTCACTAATAAGCTTTTGTATGGTGATTTTTAGCTGTGATCTTTTGTTTATTCAATAAATATGCTTCTGTTATGTCCAAAGTATTATGCCCAAAGTATTATGCCGGCATCTTGGCCTTACCACTTTTACCAAGGCATCATTATTCTAAGTTTTTAAAAAACTTAAATATGTATAGGCATGACTCTTTGAATATTATAGGACAAGTGTCCAACCTGACACTGTATGTTCGCATCTTAATGTGGTGGAGTGTGCGTAGGTATAGGATCACTGGTTGAAGTGTACTGTGCACAACATATAGGATATTACTATCTAAAATATTTATTGCATTTTTCTCATTATGGAGTCATATGTTCATTGTAAAGAATTTGAACAAAATGGAAAGGGATGAGAAAGAAATTTAAAATGATCTATTATCTCACCACCATGTATATCTTACTTTCTATTTCATGGTTGGTGGAAAAAAAACAATGGGATAAGTAAAATTGACACTAATTTCTACATTATAACTAGACAGTTTGCCTATTAGTAATATTTACCAGACACAGAACCTATTACTGATTTCATATTCAGAGGTTTTTAATGTTGGAGCTTCCCAGTTCTGAGATGCCTTTCTTCCTTCCTTGCCCCTCGCCATATGGGTACTCTCTTTAGGATATTTGTACCAAACTACATCTCTCCCAAAGGTGTATTTCTAACCCTGACCTGGAATCTTAACTGCCGTCTTAATGTCTCCATTTAGATGCCAAGAGGCCTCTCAAATTGAAAACCAAAGTGAACCCCTGATGTTCCTTTCTTCAGACTTTTTCACTCTTAATATGAAGCATTACATCCATCCAGATACTCAGATCAAAACCTGAGAAGTTGTTCCTGGTTGCTCTTTTTCCTCCCCCTCTTCCCCTCATCTAACATCTGTGAGTCTGGAGGGAGAAAGATTTGGGGTAATGCCAGATTTGCCTGGGCCAAGTCATTATTAAAGAATGTAATTTATAGGGGTCAGTTCTCCCTCTGCTAGAAGCAAGTGGTCCTGTCAACTCCTACGCTGGGGGAAGGCATAGCTTTGGCAGAACAAATGTTTTCCATATTGGAAAAAAGGAAGAACCCTTATGGATGACCCAGCAATATGTAGCAGACTTCAACAATTGCTGTTTTTGGAAGCAAAAATGAACCCCAAGTGCTGAAATGTTCAAGCAGTGGTCTTCTGAGTAGCTGCCAATAAAGAATGTTCACCAGGTTGGACAAAAAACAGACTTCCCATCAAACCAAGAAATTAGGGGAACTTGGGTCAGAGAGATCAGAACCAAGAACAGCAGTTTATCTTTTGGGGTGATATGTTAATCCATTTGCCCTCTTCTTCCACAAGGCACTTGCTGGAGTGAGCTGTTGGAAGGGAGTTGGGGGGAGGGAATTGGAAAAGAAGTGGAAAGAAAGGAAGGTAAGGATACTCTGGTACAGTGCTTCTCCATGGGAGCTGTTGACTTCTGGGAAGAATGGTTTGTCTTGGTGCAGACTTCACTGCACATTGGAAGATATTTAGCATGTCTGATCCTGAATGCCAGAAGTAAATGCTAGTAAATTCCAGAAGTGCCCATCAGTCATTGGGATAAACAAAAAATGTCTACAATTCTATGAATATGAAGCAGTCCCAACTTCCTTAGGGTCTCTTGGAATCTATTAGGAAAGAAAGAACACTTAAGAGAGATTTGAAGCAATGATGTATGTGTGTATGTGCTTGTGTGAGAGAGAGATTGCTGGGTGAGAGAATGCTCTTTTACCACCAGGGGTGGTCAGACTGAGGAAGACATGGAGACTTATTGGATCAAGAGCAACGCCTACTTCAGGATCCTCAGGGATTCCTAATACAGGGCAGAGTGTCCATTGCCAGGGTGCTATGGGAGAACTCCTTCATCCTCAGCTGGCAGGGATTTCTGAGGCCCAGCCAAGATTAGATTTATTTTGCCATATGCATCTAAAATTCTGTTTGAGTAGGATTCTCTTACAAACCCTTAAATAACTAGAGTGTGTGACACATATGAACATCTGTGATGTCATTTTCTTTGTGGTAACATTCCACTGGCCTGAGTAATACTACCTAAAAACATATGCTCTAGCTCCCTCCAGCCTGCGCTTGGGGCCAGGAATCACTTTGCTGATCACACTTATATAGAAAGATATGTAGAGGAGAGTCTTAGCTTAGACTCAAACCTGCCAAGAGTATTTAATCTTATTAATACACTAACATGCAGCATCTCCTTGGGCTGGTCATTTTACTTCTCTGAACCTCAGTTTTCCTATCTGTTAAACAGGGCCATTGACACTTACTTTGCAATGTTGTAGCAAAGAAGGAATAAAATTATTATGTAGAGTATCTGATATTTCGTGACTCAATAAACATTAATTTCCTAATTGGCCAGATAGTCCAGATAATTACCCTGGAGTAAGGAAACTCCTTTGAGCTAAAGGCCTTATAGAGTTTTATAAGTCTGTGTTCTTCAGGTATTTTCCAGCCTTCCTCTTGACCTACTCATGATTCTGTACAGCCAGCATTAGACAACTTAGAAGAGTGAATCTTACCCTCATCTGGTTGATTACATATCACACTACAGTTTAAGCTGAAACATCACACATATGGGGGTGTAAGCAGAAGAAGAGGTTACATAATATTTATAGAGCCAAAGGAAGGGTACGGTATACATTTCAATCTGGGCGTCAGATGCCAGTTTTGTTCCAACCAGTTGGTGGAAACAAAGAGGAAGGGAAAAAAATTCCACTGAACTGATTTGTGCTTCAGGGAGCTCCAGCACTCATACTCCTCGCTGCGTGACTGAGCATTTGTTTGCTGTCATATAAGGTAACGCTGTTGCCAAAGACTTCTGAATTATCTGTGAAAAACTCAATTAGATTTCTTAAGAGGCATGCAGAAGTTACACAAGTTGGGAATGCCGGTAACTATATAAACATTAAGATGATAAAAATGAAGTTGGGATCCATGTAGTCAGACATAAAAATGGAACAGGCTGTTAAAGGTGCTTTTGCTGTTGCTCTTTCTTGCGCACAGACTTTATTATTCAGAAAGTTCCACCTTCTTTCCGCTAAGCTCCATCTCTGGTTTCTTTCTCATCTTGTCGCAACACAGTCCCTATACTCTCCTCACTTGGATGTCCCTTAGATCACTACTAATATTGCCCGTACCACAGAATGGATATTAAAACATGTCTTTATAAGTTTACATAGAACATGAACCTAAAAAAATAATTACAAGAATTGCTGAAGCAAAAAATGTAGTGAAGTCCCAATGTTCTCACTTACCAATTAACCCAGACAAAGGCGCACTTTCCAAAACTGCTTTCGTTTCATGTAAGAGTGCCAAAATTAATGAACTATTTAACTAATTTACCTCAGCTGGAGTCTCAAAAATGTGGTACCTAGTTCTTAGGAGAAGCACTTTTATTTTTTTAATAGAAGCAGAAAAAACTGGGAAATGAGCCAATGGCTTCTGCCTCTCTTGCAATATCTTCTCTCTTGGCCCCGAGGTTAAATATACTCATCACAGACACAGGCACAGACATAGGTGACCTCTTAGGGGCTGAAAAAGGAATTAGAAACAGCAAGAGAAGCAAAAATAAACACTGGACGGTTGCTGAGATTTGTATCATACTTGAGCAAAGTAATCATAGCTGAGCATGAACCGGATCCTTACTATATCTGTGTTGAGCCCCAGTGCTGAGTGCTTTATAGGTGTTATTTATCTGTTCCTCACACAGCTCTAAAAGGTAGGTATGCAATGATGATAATAGCAAACATCCAAGTAGCATTTATTATGTGTTAGGGAAAGGTATCAGTACTTTGTAAATGTCAGCTCATTCAATCTTTATAACAATCATGTGAGACAAATACTATTAGTATTCCTGTTTTACGTATAAGGAAATTGAGGCACAGAGAATTTCAGCAATTCAGCAAAGATCATAGTTAATAAGTAGCGGACCTAGAATGTGAACCCAGAGAGAAATGGTACAAAATAGTGCAGTAACCACTAAGCAATAATGTTATTAGCCTAAATTTCTCCTGGGTTAATTTATACCCAAAGTCAATGTCTTCTAGGTTGCCAAGATTAATATTCCTGAGAAGAGAGACTAAAGTGACCCCAGCTAGGGAGGGAATGAAGAGTGATATGTGGAGAAGATGGATAAGGATGTACCCTGTGAAGGCCAAAAAAAAAAAAAGGAAAGTGAGGGAAAACCAGTAAGCAGGCACCTAACTGGAGGTGCACTTTGTGGATTTTAGGTGGGAAAGCACTCGATGCCTTTACAGTGTCTTCAGCCTTGATCCTGAGGGATGAATTCCCAAGTTGCTTAGTGGCAGCAACTGTGTGCAGACAGCCATCATCTTTTATCTAGACTGGATTCCTAACTGCCATTCATGTTCTTCTATCATCCTTTCCCCCACCTAACAGCCAAGAGAGGGAGTATTTAAAAGTATAAATCAGATTATGAGGCTCCCCTGTTGGGAATCATCCAAAGCCTTTCATCTTCTTTGGAATAAAATGCAGACTTCCCACCCTGCAGTTCAGAGCCCTGTGTGACCTGCCCTTTGCCTAACTAGGTGGAACATTTTAGTCTTGAGAAGGATATTACCCCATGGGTATACATTACTTAGCTGAAAATGTCTTCCTTAATATAATATTCTGCACTACCACACATCGTGGGGAAATGTACTTTTCCTGCTCAATAGTTTTTGGAGATTTAATTGAAAAATCACTCAGGTTTTTTTTTTTTCTCAGATAATTGTTTAATTCTAATGTTTGCCCCTGTGCACTGCCCCACAGCTGTAAAGCTCATGGTTGTAAAATCACAGCTTGGTTTCAGGGTACTAAGCCAAAAACACATAGCAAATCCTTTCTTGAAAAGCAGTAATGCACACATTGTATTTGAAATATCTTTTAGAGTAGCCCCTGAACAAATTATATGTTGACTGGGAAGGAGATGAGAATATGCCACTTTGATAGAAGAGTCTTGAGCTGAAGGCAATTGAGAATCAGGAAGAGTTCTTGCCCTCCTCTTACCTGCCTAAAAGCAAGGCCTAAATTTCCCTTCGAGAAAGGAACTCCCCTCCATTTCTCCACCCCCATATCAAGAGAGAAGAACAATGCTTATCTTCAAAGATGGGGAGTCCACACCAAGATGAGTTTGTATAAACAGACCTTACTAAAATAGGCCCTCTCTTCCTAGTTCCCCCATATTATTTCCGAGTAAGTGCCCCACAATGTATCATCCCTTGAAGCCCAAACCTTTATTCCTTTGTTAAAAGGGTATATAAACCCCTGAATCTAACTGCTTCTTTGAGTTTCACTTTTTTCTATAAACTCCTCTGCATGTGAATATTAATAAAAATTATGTACCTTTTTTCCTGTTAATCTGTCTTTTGTTCATGTAATTTTTAGGCCACCAACCTTAACCTATGAGGGTAGAGGAAAAGTTTTTCCTCCCTGACAAACACATTTATACTTGTAATAGGATTTTTAAATGGAATCAAAGGATATTAAATACCATATTTCAAAGGAGGTGCTAAACTATAGTTAGAATTAACAAAGTGGTGTCACAAAAACTTAACCTTTCACCCACATTGAGGGCATAACTCCTGGGGTTTTCAGAGAGGTAGAGGTGTTTGTGAGCTTTGGATCTGAAAATTAAATAGAAAAAAGATTTTATAGGGAGTTATGAACAGGACTAGCAGGAACTCTGTGGGGAGCAGGGCAAGTTGGGGGGGTGTACGCAGACAGCATGATCAGGAAAATTTAACAGGGAATATTTCTCTAGGGGATCAACTGATTCTTGGAATGAACCATGAACGGGGATGTTTTGCACCTGACTGCTGTAGTGCTTGTTCAGACTTGGGGACAACCCCAAGTTTAGGGATCTGTAGGGAGGAGAGAAGCCTGACTAAAGTTTGGTCAAACTGGTTTACTGGGTAATGAACAATTTTAAGTCCTTGGTCAAAGGGTATTACCAGAAGAGCTTAATGCCTTTTTGAAGAGACATAGTGGTCTGGGGTCTGCTTTCTGTGTGGGAAATACGTAAATTGAGAGGCTGGCTTAAAGTGGCCTGTGGCAGCAAATAAAATAAAATATAAAATTAGATAAAAGTAAAAAATAAAATAAAATAAAAGGAGGGGGCTACTATTTAAAGAAAATAATTGCACTTAGAGTTAGTTGAGGTAGAGAATGTGGGAGTTTACCTGGCCTTCTTGTGAAAGATATCTTAGCTAACAGGACCATCTGAAAGAATGAATGGACTTTGGCAGAGAAACTGATGGTTCTACTAAGTTATTAGAGGCTGAGTGAGAAGGATAAAGATACGTTTCTCTTTAGCAAAGGAAGAGCAGATAAGAGATCCTCAGAGATTCAGGTCTACAAAGAACTCATAAATGAACTTCATAAGAGAATGAATTAGTTTGCATTTCTTACCAGGCTTGAAAAGCTCTGGTGCTAGGTTGACACAATGGTACCAGTTACACGTGAACCTTCATGTGTCCCTTTGCTTTCCTTGTACTCCCTTGCTCCTTCCTAGATGTCATAAATTGGTTAACAAAATGTATGAGGAAGGAAAACATGGCTGTTGAAACCTGGCTACACCAAAGTTTTAAATTAAAAGCAATAATGATTCCAAATAACCAAGCAAGGAAGGTAACAGCTTAGAGCAAGAAAGGCATGTATACCTAACGTTGGAAATATTCAAGCCACAAAGTAAAATTACCTAATCTTGTTAATTATTTATCAAAAGTTCCATCAAAATGAAGGATAAAGTTTCAACATGTAGATTGCATTTTTATTTATTTATTACAGGTCAAAAGTATTATTTGTTCTTTAATCACTAGCAAGGCCTTGCCACTTATTCATTTCTCCATATCACAATGGGAACAATGATTTTCCTTTTGTTTGGAGAATTTTTTTTTTAACATCTGGTTAAGAAATACCTCAGACTGTTCGGAAAACTATAGAGAAGGGTGGAGACTAAAGCAGTCAAACGGCGGAGTCATCCATTAGGATCCTCAAACCTTTTTGAATACCTTTGGCTGAGTCCCAATTAACAGAGTATGATGACTAATCGCATCAATTCTCTTTCCGCCACAACATTACCCCTAGGATTGCATCTCACAGAAGTTTCCCGTTGATCTCTTCTACAATATTTTGAAATCTCAATATTGATTTCTTTCGGAGGGGCTCCCTTGAGATATTGTGCCAACCTCATCCAATGCCGACACCCTGCTCACTTGAGGACAATCGATGATCTATTCTGGACCTGATCAGATTGCTTGGTGTTTCTGTGATTATGCATCCTCCCGGACTGAGAGCAATCAGGCAGAGAATTATCAGGACATTGACAGATTAGCCTCATCAGTTACCTGCTGTGACCACCAGCTTTCTGTATATTAATAAGGAAAAAATAGCCTGCTGATTGTCATTTAAATTACATGAGGATATATTTGTCTTTCGGAACTCCAAGGCATTTAAATGTGAAGTAAGATCAAAATTCATTAAAGAAGGCCAAGAGATGTTCCAGCAAACATTTCCCAAGAGGCTGAAGTATAACACTTGCACAGTAGAGTAGATAAGTATGTTTTGTGCTTCATCATTTTCAATATGAAACACAATTTAATCCAAAAAATGTTTATGTAAGCACTTGACTCTGGGCAAAAGACTATGCTGGGCCCCGTGAATAAAAATGTCTTGTGGGCATGTCCTTCTAGTGCACACTGGCGGCTTCTCACTGCCAGATCTGCAACTCTCCTGAGAGCTTTCTTTGGCCATAGGACATGCTCAATGAGCCTGGAGAACAGGCTGGAGTTGAAGCCCTAGGAACAGCCCCAGTCAGTGACAAATAGGGGCTTTCTTGGCCCTCAGGTGGGACAATTCTAAGGTATATGTTACACCATCTCTTATAGATACCCAGTAGGACTGCTCTCAATAACCCAGAGTGCTTGTTGCTCATTAACTTACCCTACATTGGCTTTCTTCCCTTGCCTGCCTCACTCCTCCACTCTCCCGATGGGTGCTTCCTGGGATCACTTTCCAAATTAACTACCTGCACCCAAATCCTTGTAACAGATTGTGCTTCTGAGGAATTCACCCCAAGACAGCAGACAAGCACAAGGCAAGTGAAATAACCAGCAAACCATCCAGCTTGTTTAAAGTAAGAACAGTGTATAAGGGAAATAATAGTGGAAGCAGTGAAGTTTTTGGCTTTTTACTCTGTGCCAGGAATTATGCAAAGCACTTTTATGCACCCGATTGCATTTAATAATCAGAAAACCCCTATAAGGTAGGTACTCTTATAACTCAGAGGTACAGAGAGGTTAAGATGCTCAAGATCACACATGTGTCCAGGGGGAAAGCAGAATTCAATTGCAGTTCTTTGAGATGCAGAAACTATTTTGAAATCCAGTGCTCTTCTGCCTCCCAGATGTTGTGTGGTTATTGAATGCCAATTTGCAGAGTTTCTACATACCTGGAGGGGCACTGAGTAGCCTTAGAAGTTCCTGAGACAACCGAGGAACAACAGAGGGGATGCCTCAGGTTGCTTGGTATTCTAACAAGAAAGGAATGTTAAGACTGTGAGCAAAGCCGTGGTCTGGAAACATCAGAGTAACTCTAGCCATCCATTGCCCTACCCAGACACCCCCAGTGCATCTGTAATCCACGTGTGGCCACCATTGGGGGGTAAAAATTGAAATTTAGGTTCTTATTCCATAGACAGACAAACCTCAGTCAGAGTCCTGGCCCCATCATTACTGTTCCTGAGATTTTGACTGAGGTGAGTTACCACCATTCTCTGAATCTCAAGCTTATTATTTGTAATAATACAAGTTATTTCATGAGGTTGTTGTGTGACTAATCCGTTTAAAGAACTTTGCCTTTTGTTTAGCACGTTCAACGTATGTTAGCTGTTATTTATGTGAACTATGTCTTATTCACGTGGGCTGACCCTTTCACATCTCACAAAATTTAGCCTCTTCACAAAATTCAAATACACAAAGGATGGCATTGCTTTATTGAAGATTTGTGGAACTAATATACAGAATGAATAGAGATGAATTCTTGGCAAGTTGTCCTCATAAGACCTGTTTCTCTGATCCTTTCTTACTTAGCTGTTAGACTCTTGTAAGACTGCCAGGTAGGGAGCACAGAGACAGTAGGTCCTGCTGGGAATGTACCTGGCATGTGTGTGATAAGGCCCACTTTTCTCCTGCCCTGGAAGAAGCTCTAGTGGGAATCCTCCTGAAGGCCAAGTTCATGGGTGCTGCTCCTGCATTTTGGAATGTATGGGAGTATACAGAAATCAGAAAAGACATGCTTAGCCACTAAAAGGCAAACTGGTAGAATAATCCACAAATTTGGTACTGACTCCAGATGGCTTGGATTTTAACCTATTATAAAACATTCTTCAATAATACCCTTTATATTCATATAATACCACTTTTTTTTATCTTAAGTGGAATTTGGAACACGTATTTCCACAAATTATCATCCATATACGTGGGGATATTTTTCATTGCAGTGCAATTTGATTAGGTGTGAAGGGTCTTTTGTACTTAATCCCAGTCTTATGCTTGATCTTACAGAAGACTC
This sequence comes from Potos flavus, assembly GCA_028534135.1. Taxonomy (NCBI): domain Eukaryota; kingdom Metazoa; phylum Chordata; class Mammalia; order Carnivora; family Procyonidae; genus Potos; species Potos flavus. Next base: position 100,898,990 of record CM052883.1, read on the forward strand.
CAGAGAAATGCAAGCCACATTTCCTTCCCCAAGAAGCCTATAATTTCAGCAGGGGGAGGAAGAGAAGGAACTAGGACATATTTAATGCAGAGAAAGAAGGAAATGGTGGAGTGGGAATGTTCTAAGGAAAAGGGAATGCAACGTGAACTTGGGTGTGTAAGATGGTTGTGACTTAGGTGAAAGCTTAAGGTGAAATTCATGAAGCAAGGAGTAACATGGACAAAGGTGGGAGAAAGAATAGGAAAGATTTGTGTAGGTGACAGTGAGCATATTGGCCTGGCAGGGGTGGGAATCACTGAAGGTAGATTTGGGAAAGGAAAGTGGACTCTTACTAGGTGCGGCTTTTTTGCCCAGGGAAGGCAAAATCCTCCAAACATTGTTCCAAGCTACCATCTTTTCCCTTCTGTTGATGCCATAAGATCCTAGCTGGTGTCCTGGAATCCAATCTGTACTGCTTACATCTAGTGAAGTGATATTTAAAATACTGAACTAATCTTGTCACCTCCCTGCTGAAATCCTTACTCAGCTTCCCTTTGTGATTGGGAGAAAGACAAGACCTTTAATCTGGCCTACACGGCTCTTGTTTCTGCTGACCTCCCAGCTTCATCCCACCTCCTTCACACTATCTTCAGCTCTCCCCCTCTCACACTCTCCCCGCGGGCTCTTTGTTCAGTCATACTGGCTGTGATTCAGTTCCCCTGTGAACCCTTCCACCCCACAGAAAGCTTTGCCTGTGCTGCTGCTTCTGCCCAGAAGGCTCTTCCCCCCTCCACTTATCTCTTTGACCTATTAGCCAATCTCTATCTTACATACTGAAGCTCACATAAAACTTTCTGAGGGATGCTTTCCCTAACTCCTCAGACTATATCCTGTGTTGTATGCTCATGAAACACCCTGTGCCTCTGTCTCATAAGACCATCTCAATTTGTACCGGTTTATTTATTTCTCTGTTTTAATGCCACCCTCTTCTACTGGACTGTAAACACCAAGAGGAAAGAAAACACAGCAGTTTGCTCTCCATTGATTTTTTTGCATGTAGCACGGTGCCTGGCAAAGGGTTAACAAAGATCTCCTAGATTAATGGATGGTTGAATGAATGGATTGATGAATGAATAATAAATTGACTCACAAGAGTTTGGATCAAATTTGATATCTACTTTCTCATTACTATCAAGTTTATTTGAAGAATATCAGTTGCTTATTTTATTTAAAAGCTTCCTATGTCTGTCTTTATCCAGTTAGCTATTTCTAGAACTGCTGTTTATGAGTTGTGAAACCAATTCTACACCCACCCTTATAATTCTTTCCTTAGAGTCTTGCTTGTTTTTAAAATGAAGAGAGGAAAATAAATACTCCAATTTTGTGGTTCAGTTCACATTTCACTTTCTCTCTTATTCTGAACATCTAAATGGTTTGAAAAACCCAACTTTTGCATTTATATTGCTGTTTTCATTGACAGATTTCTAAGAGCTTTAAAAACATGTATTGATACTTACACTAGCATTCCAAACTACAAAAATATATCCACATTAAGCTCCTTTTAGATATAGATGCTATTAATGGATTCCCAATACAGCAGGAACAGTTTCAAATACAGACGGGGGTTTTCATTAAACCCACTAAATTGACTAATGGTGAATTCCTCCAAGAGGCACCTGTCATTCTAAACCCAACAACAATGATGTCTGTTCAAGGAATATGTGGATTTAGGGAGTTCTAGTTTGGAAACTAAAGGATTTGAAATATTTGCAAAGAGAAAAGGGTGGGATAACATTACTGTGTTGCTGACTTCTTGAGGAATATAATTGGATCTTCAGCTCTACATTTTTTCCTAATGTATACATCTAAAGCTATTCAATTCCATCAAGCACATTTTTTTTTCTGTACCCTGTGAATTTTGTTATGCCATATTTTAATTATTTTCACTTAAACACATTTTCTAATTTCTCTGGAATTTCTTTATTTGACCATATGTTCTTAACAAATGTATTGCTTAGTTTTCAACCATGTGACCACTTTCTGGTTACATTTTAAAAAAAAATTTATATTAATTTCAGCTTTAATTCCACTGTGCTAAGAGAACATTCTCTATATGATTTCAGGTCTTTGCAATTTGTTAAGACTAGCTACATGGTCTATATGCAAAAGCTTACAATTTTTGTAAATGTTCTGTAAGCATTTAAATACATATTCTTAAATATGTGTAGTATTACACATATGTCAACTAGATCAAGTTTGTTGTGTTATTCAAATCTTTTATACCCTTCCTGTTTCAGTCTGTGTTATCAATTACTGAGAAATCTCCAGCTATACTTGTGCACTTGTCAACTTCTCCTATTTATTCTGCCAGTTTTAACTTACTATATTTTGATATTATGCTATTAGTGCATGCATGTTAAGAATTATTATGTCTTCTGAGAAGGTTGGCACCTTTTTTTTTTTTAAAGATTTTATTTATTTATTTGACAGAGAGAGACACAGTGAGAGAGGGAACATAAGCAGGGGGAATGGGAGAGGGAGAAGCAGGCTTCCTGCTGAGCAGGGAGCCCGATGCGGGGCTCGATCCCAGGACCCTGGGATCATGACCTGAGCTGAAGGCAGGCGCTTAACAACTGAGCCACCCAGGTGCCCCAAGGTTGGCACGTTCATCACAGAATGTCTCTCCTTATCACTTTTCTTTAACCTCTTTTTTGTGATTTCAACAAGGCTATATTAAGGTTTCTTATTTGGTGGGAAGGTCATTTTACATGGATTTTCTATTTCTATTCTCTTATTTTCAGCTTGTCTCCTATTAAATGTGTGATTTCTAAATAGCATATGTGTGGGTATTTTTTTTTGTATCTGTTCTTATAGTCTTTGTCTTTTAATTAGAATATTTGGTTTGCTTACCTTTAATATATTTGTCGATATATTTTATTTTTCTCTTTGTCCCACCTGATATTCATTCCTAGTTTCTCTCTTCTAGTCATCTTTTGGGTCAATGTATTTTATTTTTCTATTTCTTTCTATTGGCTTGTTAACACATATTCTTTCATTTCGTATTCATTCATTTCATGAATATTCTATTCATTTAGTGGTTACACTAGAGATAATAATATGCATCCTTAACTTTGTTAGTGTCATCTGTAATTTAGTACTTTTAAACTTCCTGACAGTGCAAGGATGTTAAAACACTTGAACTCCATTTAAGTTCTTCCATCTTTTTATGCTATTCTTGATGTGCATTTCAATTCTATCTATATTTTAAATCTAACAGGTCATTTTTATTGTATTATAAAGTCAATAACAACTTAGATTTTCCTTGCATATTTACCCCTTTCAGCATTCTTTGTTTCCTGCAATTCCATATCTCCAACTGAAATAATTTTTCTTCTACTTGAGGAACCTTCCTTAGTATTTCTTTTAGAATAGGTTTTCTGTTAGTAGTTTTTCAATAGAAAATATATTTATATTATCTTTATTTTTTCTTTGCATTTAAAAAGTTTTTTATTTTGGCATAATTATAAATTCACAAGGAGTTGCAAAACTGGTATAGAGAGTTCCCATTTAACCTATAACCAGTTTGCTGTAATGGTTGCATTTTGCATAATTGTGATAGAATTTTAAAGTTGTCTCCCCAAGATTCCTATCCCTTAATTATCCGAACACTAATCTAGATACTGCTGTGAAAGAACTATGCAGATGTCATAAGATTTATGGATCTTAAAATAGGGACAGTATCCTGGATTGTCTAGGCAGATATAATCTAATTACTTGGGCCCTTGAAAGCAGAGAAATTTCTCCAACTGCAGTCAAGAGAAACAAAGGAGGAATGAAGCGAAAAGAGAGGTCAGAAGATTCAGAATGAGAAGGACTTTACCTGCCACTGCTTCCCTGAAAATGACGAAAGGAGCCCATTAGCCAGGAAATACAGGCAACCTCTGGAAGCTAACAATGACTGTAGCCAATAGCCAGCATGGAAACAGAGATCTCCATCCTACAACAACATAGAACTGAATTCTGCCAATAACCTGAAGGAGGTTGAAAGTGCATTTAACCCAGAACTTCTCGAAAAGAGTTCAACCCTGCCAACACCTTGATTTTGGCTCCATGAAACCGGGAGCAGAGAATTAGCTGAATCATACAGTTCCCAGACTTCTGACCTACAGAAGAACTGTGAAATAATACATTTGCATTGTTTAAGGCCACTAAATTTATAGAATTTGTTACTGAAACAATAAAAAATGAATACAATATCCATTTTACAATATCAAAGCTAGGAAATTGATATTGGCACAGTATATGTGTATAGTTCTATGACATTTTAGCGTATGCAAATTTATGGAGCCACCAGTGCAATAAAGATATCATTACAAAGATCTCCCTCATGTTACCCTTTTATAGTCAGTTACACTTCCTTTCCCCCATCCATTCCTAATCCCTGGCAACTACTAATCTCTTCTGCTCTATAATTGTTAAAAATTTTTAAATGTTAAATAAACAGAATCACAGGGTATGTGACTGAGGATGGGTTGGCTTTTTGTTTTGTTTTGCTTTGTTTTCACTCAGCATTATGCCCTTGAGATCCATCTAAGTTGTTGCATGTGTCAGTCTTGTCTTGTCTTTTCTCTTCTCTTCTCTTCTCTTTTCTTTTTTTTCTTTTTCTTTTTCTTTTTCTTTTTCTCTTCTCTTCCTTTTCTTCCTGTGGTATAAAACACACAACATAGACCCAAACATAACCATCATAACTATTTTTAAGTGTAGAGTTCAGTAGTGTTAAGTATAATCTCATTCTTGTGAAACAGATTAAACTTTTCATTCTTGCAAATTTGAAACTCTATACCCATTAAGCAACAATTCCCTTTCCCCCTCCCCACAGCCCCTGGTAACTACCATTCTACTTTCTGTTTCCATGAATTTTATTACTTCGGATACCTCATATAAGTGGAATCATGCAGTATTTGCCTTTTTATGACTGGCTTATCTCAGCATGATGTCCTCAAGTTCTCTCCATGTTGTAAGTAATCTTCTTTTTATTGCTGAGATGGTGTGGATATACCACTCCATGGTATGGATATACCACAGTTTGTTTAGCCATTCACCTATCAAAGGACATTTTGGATGTTCCCAGGTTTTGGCTACAAATATTTGTGTACAGGTTTTTGTGTGGATGTAAGTTTTTATTTCTCTGGGATAAATGTCCAATAGTGCAAATACTAGGTCAGCTGGTAAATGAATGAATGTTTAGTTTTAAAGAAATGATTAAACTGTTTTCCAGAGTAGTTAACATTTTACATTCCCACCAGCAATGTGTGAGAGAGCCAGTATCGCCACAAAATTTCATATTGTCACTTAAAAAGACCTTCAGCTGTTCTCATAGATGTGTAGTGAAAGTTCACTGTGGTCTCATTTGTATTTCTCTAACGGCTAGTGATATTGAACGTCTTTTTATGTGCTTATTTGCCATCTGTACATCTTCTTTGGTGAAATGCTTCATCATATCTTTTGCCCATTTTCTAATTTGATTATTCGCCTTTTTGTTGTTGTTTGTCACCAAGTTTTAAATAGTCTTTAAATGTTCTAGATATAGTTCTTTGTGAGATACGTGGTTTGCATGTATTTTTTCCTAGTGTTACTTTGCCATTTCACACTCTTAACAAGGTCTTTCCACAGCAAAGTTTTTAGTTTTACTGAAGTGTAATTTATCAATTTTTTCTTTATAAGTTGTGCTTTTGATTTCATCTCCAAGAAATCCTCACAAAAGGTCCTGGAGATTTTCTCCTATACTGTGTTCTAAAAGTCTTATAGTTTTACATATTCCACTTAAATCCCTGACTCATGTTAAATTAATTTTTATGTAAGGTCATGGTTTAGATTGAGGTTAATGATTTTGCCAATTTATATCCATTATTCAAATATTTTTTTGTCATATTCTTTTTCTCCTCTACTCCTAGGATGCTTCAACACATATATTTGATATTTTGCTTCTACAGGTTTCTGAAGGACTGATCACTTGTTGTTATTTTAGTCTATTTTTTCTATTGCTCAGATTGGGTGATTTCTATTGTTTTATTTTCAAGTTCACGATTTTTTTCCCTCTGTCCTTTCTATTCTTCTGTTGAGCTAGTCAATGAGTTTTTTTGTTTGGTTATTGATCCTTCTTTTTGTCTTCTATTTCTTTGCAGAGACTTTCTATTTCTTTGCCACAATGTTGTATTTTTTCATTTGTTTCAAGCATATTTATAATTACATACCAAAGTATTTTTTATGATACTTGCTTTAAAATCCTGTTCAGATAATTCCAGCATCTGTGTCATATTGGTGTTAGTGTCTGCTATTGCCATTTTTCATTCAAATTGATATTTCTCTGATTCTTGTTATTCAAGTGATTTTTAAGTACACCTGTAGATTTGGGGTATTATGTTGTGAGACTCTGGATCTTAGTCGAATCTTGTGTTTTAGCAGACCTCCTTTTAAGCTGGGCTGGTGGGGAGAGGCGGGTGCCACCTCATCATTGCTAGGTAGGAGTAGAAGTCCAGTTCTGTATTCAACCTCTTGACACTCCAGCAGGGGACGGATTCCTCATTATTGCTAGGGAATGATGGAAGTTCTGGCTCTCCACGAGGCTTTTGCGATATCATGCTGGCTGGGAAGGGCAGAGGTGTTTTGGTACTGCTTACCATTGGCTTCTACCAACACTGACACTGTGGTGGGGAAATCAGGGCCGGAGGGAGGGTTGGCCTCATTATACCTGGGAGGTGGTAGAATTCCTGATTCTCCAATAAGCCTCTGATGCTTCCCCAGTAGGGAGGATACTTCATTACTGATTGGTGGGGGTGGAATTACGGGGTCTTCCCTTCCCTCATGATTTCTACTGACACCACAACTGGAAGGAGGCTTGTTACCAGTTAGTGGGAATGAAAGTCATGTTTACCACTTGGTCTCCTCGGACATCACTGTGTGGGAGTTGATTACAACCTAGTTATAGCTATATCAGGTGAAAGTCCAATGTCCTCAATTGGCCTGTGTTGGTAGACATGGGGTTGGAATCAGATTTTCCTGTGTTGTTTGCTTTGAGTTGGGTGATTCTTGTATAAAGTTTTCTGTGTTGCTAGGCTAGGCTGTCTTTTTTCTGGTCGTTTGGCTAGAAAGCAAGCTTTCCTTGAGACTTTGTTGCCTGTACCCATTGGTGTTCTGTGATGCTTCTTTAGATTGTTTATTTGATTTTTTCCCCCTGAAATAGCTATTGATTCAGATCTGAAATGTTTGTAACATAGATTATGTCAGAAATTGAAAATAAAAAGCTTTATACCAACGTCATTATGGAAGGCTAGGACAAATATTTTCAAAGTTTTGAGCACTTAGTTATCCCAAAGCTAAAATTTTACTAAAATCAGATGTTTCTATTTTATGACCATAATGGATAAAATGTTTTTCTTTTAAATCCATGAATAATTAAGATATATTCAAGTCAAATTTGTTTGCGTAAACTTTTTATTAACATATAATACTATATAAAGTATAATAGCAATTTTCTTGATATGTATCAGAAATCATGAGGGAAATAAAACAACCTGGCAACAAAAATCTTGAGCTCAATATTTAGAGCCGAATAAATTTACTCTTTTTTAATTTAATATTTATAAAGCAGTCCAATATCTGTGGGTGATAGTGAAGAGCATATGAGGGTAGAAAGACAACGACATTCACCCCATATGATCTGCATGAAAATCCTTTTGGCAAAATATTCTCAAGTATGGGTTGCACATTTTTCAGGTATTCATTTGTACTTGATTTTTGGGTTGGAATGGTTCTGGAATAAGGCACCTAATCTTAACATTTCCAAATAACCGTCATCCAGGATTTGTTCAAACAAGAGATGGTTCATAATTACCTCAGAGATTGTTGCTCTTTAAAGTAGGAAGAAAAGGTAATATGCCAGATTCAGCCATCGAGTACTCTTCTCTCTCCTAAGATCCTCCTAGCGTTATTCCCATATAGGGTCATAGTTGGCTGTAAAGTGAATTACCTTATGTTGTTAAATCTTTACAGATTAGTGATTAGAAGTATAGACTTTGAAATCAGACAGAACTTGTTTTAATTCTGAGTCCTGCCACTTCTTTTTTTTTTTTTTTAAAGATTTTATTTATTTATTTGTCAGAGAGAGATCACAAGTAGGCAGAGAGGCAGGCGGGGAGGGGGGGGGAGGAAGCAGGCTCCCTGCTGAGCAGAGAGCCCGATGCGGGACTCGATCCCA
>CM052883.1:100907725-100950083 GCA_028534135.1 Potos flavus
TTTTCTAGTCTTTATATTTTGCACTATGTGAAGATAATTTTTATATGCTTGCTACTTTGTAATATCTTTTTTAGAGAACTTGATTGAAACTTGCCTCCCAATTTCACAGTTGATAAAGAAAAAATTTATAACTAGCTGTCATTACTGTTAATTTTTTTTGTTTTTGTTAGCAAAAGAAGCGATGACTTCCTGGAGAGAGTGAGGATGAGTGTCTAGAGTCAACTAGGGGTGCATGTGTGTGGTTTACCTTTTTAAGTTGAGAAGTGGGGCTGGTGTTCATGGTTGCCCAGTATTTTCAATAGTTTGAGGAAAGAAGCTTTCCTAGCAGAAGGCTGAGAAACTAATATGTGTAACATCTGATTATTACTTAATAATATCTTTAGTAGAGAATGAAGGACAGTCTCTTTCTGATAACTATCTCTTTGAGTTCTAGATCTTTTATTCCTTGCCTTACAAAAGAACTGTTCATCCATTTAAAGCCTGGAAAGGAGAAAGGGGCTTTTCTTTTACTTTTGAATTATAAAACCCGACTTAAAACAGCATCCCAATAGTTTTACACACCAATATTTTGAGTACACCTGTATTTTTTACTTATTTTTACTAGTATGTGAATAGACTCTAAAGACAATACTCAGGTTTGTTTTTTTCTGAGTTGAATATATTGCTTTAAAATGAAACAAAACACTTTACAGAGGTATAATCTTCCTACAAATAAATAGATGTTTTTAAAATGTGAAGTCTTCAGTGAGTTTTGACAAATGTATATACTTTTATAACCACCACCACAATCGATATAAATTACATCTCCATCATCCCCCAGAATTCTCTCAGGTCCCTTGGTAATTAATGACCACCCCATTTCCCCTAAACCCTAGCCCTAGGCAGCCACTGATATCTTTTTCTCAATATAAATTTGGGTTTTTTCTTTTTAAAAATTTCATGTCAGTCATATTTCATTTGTCCTCTTTTGTTTGACTCTTTTCACTCAGTATATCAGTTTTTTTAAATTTAATTTTATTTTTTCAGTGTTCCAAGATTCATTGATTATGCACCACACCCAGTGCTCCATGCAATATGTGCCCTCTTTGATACTCACCACCAGGCTCACCAAAGCTCCCACCCCTCTCCCCTCCAAAACCCTCTGTTTGTTTCTCAGAGTCCACAGTCTCTCATGCTTCGTCTTCCCCTCCTATTTCTCCCAATTCACTTTTCCTTTCCTTCTCCTAATGTCCTCCATGTTTTTCCTTATGCTCCACACGTAACTGAAACCATATGATAACTGACTCTATCTGCTTGACTTATTTCACTCAGCATAATCTCTTCCAGTCCTGTCCATGTTGATACAAATTAAGATTCATTCATGTCATTGCATGTATCAGTTAACAGTAGTTTGAGCTCTCACTCTCTTTTTTACTATGTAGTATTCCATTATTTGAATGTACTGTAATGTGTTTATCCATTTGCCTGTTGAAGGACAAATGGACATATGGGTTGTTTTCAGTTTGGGATAGTATGAATAAAGCTGCTATGAACATTTGTTTACAAGTCCTTTTGCTATTGTATTTATCCCCACTGGTATTTTTCCCCCCTCACTGGTATCTTATATATGTATGAGATACTTCATAGGAATATGAGAGGAGATATACGGATATAGTTGCAACAGCTTTGCTTTCGTTATTAAATTTTTTTTTTCTCCTTTTCTAAAGATGGTATGATGTTAGTCTTTAGGTATCAGGAATGTGACAATGTGCAATTTGTTTGGTAGTTACTATGTTGTTAGTTACCCAGGACACATAGTATTTTTGGTGGTTGTTTCTGCTTTAGTTTTACACTTCTCAGTCCTCTGTGACATGGTTGGTAATGTCACACCTAAGAGGAGGTAGGACTATGGAGTGTATTGAGTACTTCCCTGAAGACCAGATTGTAGTATTTTTCACTGAGAGATTTTCTCTTCTTCCCCTGTTCTATATTCAGCTTTAGTTCTTTTTATAAGTTCTTATTCACTGACCTCCTGGTGTTTCCTTCACCATTAGCCTCAGCACTGAAGTCACTGGGAAAAGAGACAAGAAGAACCAGTTTTGTTTGTTTTGTTTTTGTTTATTTATTTATTTAATTGAGACAGAGAGAGAGAGCACGAGTAGAGAGGGGGCAGGGGCAGAGACAGAGGGAGAAAGCAGACCCCCCAGTGAGCAGGGAGCCCAACTCAGGGGCGATCCGAGGACCCTGGGATCATGACCCAAGCCAAAGGCCAATGCTTAACCGACTCACCCACCCGGGACCCTAAGAAGAACTAGTTTGAACAGTAGAGTCACACATTTCAAACCTTTATTGTTTTTACCTTAACCCATGAAATATGTGAGATGAGCCTATAGTCCACATAAGAAATGGCTTAATTCCAAGAATCAGGATCAATGATTTACTTGCTTTCTAGATTATGGGGAAATTCCAACTTCTTCTCAGACTTGGGGTTTCCCTTCATTTAGTTGTTTTATGCTTTTATAATCACTCACATTCATTTATTTGGGTTCTGACTATCATGAATATCATCCTAAAATGCCTTTATACTCAGGAATAAAAACCTCAAATACTGCAGCATTCTTGGAAGCTTTCAAACCCTCAGACCTTCAATAATATAAACTCTGAAAATCAAAGACCAGTAGATATAGCAGCATCCAGAAATTCAGCTCTGCTTGTGAAAGATTTAGAGCATTCAAAAGAGAAATATATCACTCAAGGTAGTAATTATTGAGCTCAACAGCCTATTGTTAGGATATTAAATTAAGGCCAAATAAGACACCTAACCAAACTGCCTCTTAAAAATAGTGACTCATAGTCTAATTGATGTGAGAATCAAATAAATATTATGGAACTCCTTTAGGGTGAAGGAATTCCTTTGAATTTAAGTTTCACTAAATGGAATTCATTGAACCTCTTCAAAATTTTCCATAAATTGTCCAATAAAAAGCTTGAAGTCTTGAAAGAGTTTAAATCATCTTTTAAAAAAGGATGGTGAAACTCTTTCCCTTTTCCTCCCACCACATGAGAGGAGGAATGTAGTGCTGTAAATTCCCCTGTAATTTTAACCATGGGACCTAGATCTGGAGGAGAATGTCTAGTTAAAGAGTGCAAGTCGACACAGTGCTGCCCAAAGCTTATAAGAAAGTGGGTTTTCAAGAGCTCTTACCGAGGTGCAGTTGAGTGGAGGGACTTAATATATTAAACAAATTAGTCTCAGAGTAAATGTTCACTCAGCATGTGGTTTTGTTTTCCTTATATGACAGAGTGTTGGTTTGGTAAGTTCTTTCTTCTAATTTGGTCTCCACCTTTTACTTTACTTATAGGTTGTTTTTTGTTCTACGTTGGCAATTTAGAAGGGTTTTTACCTATTCTGCAATCCTGATGACTTTTACCACTATAACTAGATCCCTTCCAGTCATGTTGAGAGAAGGTTAGAGGAGGTCTTAATGTGAAGCAGAACTTATAGAGTATTTGGCACCACAGAATATAATTTTGATTCCTTCTCTGCAGCATCTAGAGGTGTGTTTTTCATTGAATTGTTAGCATTTTGATTCTCTCCTTTCTCACTTTGAAAGGGAGGGGATAAGAATAATTCACTTAGAGGAATGTTTTATAATTAAAAGAAGTATGTGTGCAAAGAGCCAGCTATGTAGTTAAGTCCTAAAAAAGTTTACTTTGACAATTTATACTTTAGAAGTTTATTTTTTGGCCTTCTCCTCTTTAAAAATTGTTGCTTTCAGATTGAATAGGCCTCTGTTTTTGCAAAAGGGTCATATTATCATAGATCTACTATGTTTATGATTTTTTTCATATGCAATGCACAGCCCCCAATTAAAACTATAAGTCATATGAAGTGATAAGACAATAAGAAAGAAAAATTTAAAAATATCAGACAACAGAAGGAGACTCATTTGGCCTTAAAATATGGAGCAATCAGACATAACATTTAAAATAACTATTCTTAATGTATTCAAGGAGTTAGAAGACCAGACTGGGGATTTTGGAAGAGCCTAGTAACTCTTAAAGTTCCAAAAGAGGTTATAAAATTGGAAAATAAAATATCTGATATTGAGAAAACATCAGAAAACATCTGATATTTTATCAGAAAATAAAATATCTGATATTGAGAAAACATGGAGAGTAAAAGTAGATTAGATACAGCTAAAGAAAAAAAAAAACAGTAATAGGACAATAAACCAGAATAAAATATCTAGAATGAAACCCAGAGAAGCAAAAGAGGGAAAAGAGCTAAAATATACAGTAAGAAGGTCTTAAAAGAGAGAGAAAAGAACTAAAATACACAGTAAGAAGGTCTTACATGCTTGTAATTGGAACCCTAGAAAAAAGAGACAGAGGAGTGCCTGGTGGGCTCAGGTGGTTAAGCCTCTGACTCTTGATTTTGGCTCAGGTCATGATCTCAGGGTCCTGGGATTGAGTCTTTTGTCAGGCTCTGTGCTCACCACAGAGTCTGCTGGAAATTCTTTCCTTCTCCCTCTCTTTCTGCACTCCCCCCTGCTCCTGTGCTCTCTCCCTCTCTAAAATATATAAATAAAATCTTTTAAAAAAGAAAGAGAGAATGTACAGAAGCAATATTTGAAGTAATGCCTGAGATTTTTCCAAAACTAATAAAAGACATTAATCCTTAGTTTCAGGCTGTACACGTTTAACCCTAAGCATTATCCATTTTCCTGAATGCCCATCAGAGAGCCAGATGATACAATTTGCTAGTGCTGGAGAATTACTGTTCATGAATGGAACTAAGAGTAGTTAGAAATGGGAAGTATCTGGGAAGATAAATTACCTCTTTGTTTCTTCTTCCACTGAATACTCTTAGGTGTGGTTCATTCCTGCAACTCTTAAGAAGAAGTTACAATGCCAGAAAGTAAACTCAGCTACTGAGCAGCCTATCAGGTCTCTTGGCAGTGTGATGTGATAGCTAGTATGGTAGCACATTTCATCACATTCTTTGTATTTTTATTTTATTTATTTGAAGAGAGAGAGAGAGAATGAGAGGGGAGAGGTCAGAGGGAGAAGGAGGCTCCCCGCGGAGCAGGGAGCCTGATGTGGGACTCGATCCTAGGACTCCAGGATCATGACCTGAGCCAAAGGCAGTTACTTAACCAACTGAGCCACCCAGGCACCCCATCACATTCTTTGTATACGCTTTTGCCTTATTTTCCCTTTTACATAACCATATCACCCTGGATTTGCACATCTCAAGGCAATGGCACTTTACTACATGTCACAGTGTCTACTGTCTTAACCCAAGCTGAGAAACTGTAAATCACAAGAAGTATAAATTAAAAGAAAGATACACCTAAGTACATCATAGTATAACTTCTGGAAACCAGGAAAAAGACCTTAAAGAAATGAAGACATATTACCTTCAGAAGACCCACATTTTCACTGACAACAGACTACTCAACAAAAACAATGAAACCCAAAAATACAGTAGAATATCTTTACATTGGTGAAAGGAAATACATAAAAACCTAGAATTTTATGCATAGCAAAAAAAAACTCCTTTATGGACAAAGGTGAAATAAATATATTTCTGAAAACAATAGTAAGAGCATTCATCAATGGTGGATGCACATTAAAAGAAATATTAAAGCTTCTTTTTTCTTTTTTTACACATATATATTTTTAAAGATTTATTTATTCATTTTAGAGAGAAAGAGAGAGCATGAGTGGGGAGGGGCACAAGGAGAAAGAGAGAATCTCCCACAGACTCCTCACTGAGTGTGGAGTCCCACGTGGGACTCGATCCCTGAGCCAAAATCAAGAGTTAGACACTTCACCAACTGAGCCATCCAAGCACTTCTAAGGCTTCTTTTTTCAGGTAGAAGAAAAATGATCCCAGATACAAGTTTGGAAATAGAAGAAGAAATAAAGTGTGAGCAGATCTAAAGGACTATTGACTATATAAAACACTAACTAGATATTGACTGTATAAAATAATGATTATGCCTTCATTAATTAGAATGCATATAAAATTGGGGGGTGAGTAAATGCTATATAAACTTAAAATAGATTATCAAGAGGTAGGTAAATGACAGTAAAGTATTCTGCTGGTTTTGCATTGTCCAGGAATAGGGCCAAAGTACCAGGTAACATTATACTTTATTAGTAATGGATGTATATTATAATCTCTTTAGTTACTACCAAAATAATATTAAAATCAAGCCTTTTTGTGGGGAAGAGGGGGAGAATAATAAAAAAAAATCAATCTAAAGGAAGGAAAGAAGGGAGAAGAAAATATTACAAAACCTGATAGAAAAAAAAAGCTCTGTAAATTTTAGTAGATTTAGACTATTATAATGGTAATTATACTATATGTAAATGGACTCAATGCTCCAATTGAAAGGCAAAGATTGTTAGTTGGATAAAACAAAAGCATCTTCAGGAAATGCCTCTCAAATACAATCATACAAATAAATTGAAACTATTGAAAAAGGACTATCAAAAAACATTAAACAAACAAAAACTAATATCATTATATCATCATAAGACAATATAGATTAAAAGTATTGACAGAGTGAAAGAATGTCATGATACAAGGTGATAAAATGTTGACCTCACCAAGAAGATATAACAATTATAGTATACAGTTAACCCTTGAGCAATGAGGGGGTTAGGGGCACTGACCCCCACTCACCCTCCAGGCAGTCAAAAATCCACATATAACTTTTGACTCCCCCAAAACTTAACTATTAATAACCTCCTGTTGTTCCAAAGTCTTATGGATAACATAAACAGTCAATTAACACATATTTTGTATATGTATGTATTATATACTGTATTCTCGAAAACAGTAACCTAGAGAAAAGTGAATGTTTTTAAGAATATCATAAGGAAAATACCTTTACAGTACTGCACTATAAAAAATCCTTATATAAATTGACCTGCACAGTTCAAACCTGTGTTGTTCAAGGGTCAGCTGTACATCTAAAAATCTAGCCTCAAATATATGAAGTAAGTGCTGACCGAATTAAAGAGAGATATATTCGAATATATAATCATAGTGGTATATTTTAAGATACTGTTCTCAACAAGTATCAAGCAGATAAAAATTAGTATGTTGTTTAAATAACTTATGGATCAAGAAAAGATTCCAAATGGAAATTATGAATCTTTTGAATTGTGATAATAAAAGAATGAATCCAAATATTGTGAGATGCAGCTACAGCATATTTAAAGAGAAATGTATAGCCTTAAATGGATATATTTAAAAAAACCCTACAAATCAAGAAGCTAAGCATCCATTACTAAAAATTAGTAAATGAATAGCAAATGAAGTCTAAAGAAATGTGAAGGACGAAAATAATAAAGGGCAGACATTAGTTAGCAGGAACAAACATACATGAGAGTGAATTTACAAGGAGAAAATTTAGCTCTTTGAGAAGATTAATAAAATTAATAACACTGATTAAATAATGTGTATAGAAAAAAGTCAAGGAAAGAAAGAGAGAAAAAGCACAAAAAATTATGGAAAAATAATAGGCACAAATAACCAATGCCAGTCATGAAAAATGGACATTACCACATATTCTGTATGCATTAAAAATGAAATAAATGTTAGAACAATTAGATGCCAACACATTTAAAAATAAAGATGCAATGAACATATTCCTAGAAGGTCATAACCTACTAAAACACAAAAGAAAGAGAAAATATGTGTAAATTTGTGTAAATACTATATTTATTAAATACATTGGGTCTTTAAATAATAATCTTTCCACACATAAAATACTAAACCAAGAAGTTTCCACTACTTGATCTTACCAAATATTTTAAACAAAAAACTTAAAGCTCATACAAACATCTTTAAGAATAGTGAAAAAGAAACATCTCACAACTTGTATTATGAAGCCACCTTAACTTTGACCCCAGCAAAATCTGGCAGTAGTACGATGAAGAAGAAAAATTACACCTTGATCTCACTTCTGAACATAGATGAAAAAATCCTAACTAAAACATTAGTCAACAATATGCAGCAACTACAAAAAGAGAGAATTCACCAATTTGTTTTTTAATTTTTCAAAATTAACCAATATAAATCACCATATTAACAGAATAAAAAAGAAAAATAATGTGAGCACATAAATCATGCAAAACAGTTTCTGATAAAACATTCATTCATGATAAAAAAATTTGTAGCAAATTGGGATCAGAAGAACTCATCTTTAATTTGGTAAATGGTGTCTACATAATACCTGTTGCAAATACAATACTTAATGGTGTAGTTAAAGCTTTCCCTCTGTTACCAGGAGTTACAAAAAGATGACTACTACACCCTTGATAATAAATCATACAGGAATCCTATTCAATAAATAAATGGACAAAAAGAGTTAAATATATAAGGATTACAAAATTAGAATTAAAATTCATTATTCTCAGATGACATAATTACCTACATAGAAATTAAAAATTCTACAAACAAGTTATTTGAATGAATGACTTTAGTTACTTGGTGAATGCAAGTTAAATATAAATATTTAATTATATTTCTCAATACCCTTAATGGACAATTAGAAAATACATTTCAAACACTCAAGGGGCACTTGGGTGGCTCAGTCAGTTGAGCATCCAACTCTTGATTTCAGCTCAGCTCATGACCTCATGGGTCCTGCAGTTAATTTCCGCATCAGGCTCAGTGCTCTGTGGGGAGTCTGCTTGAAGATTCTCTCCCCCAATCCTCTTCCCACTCACAGGCTCTCTCTCTCTCTCTCCCCCCAAAACAAATAAATAAATCTTAAAAAAAGAATACATTTTAAGAAAGATGCAATTTATGATAAAATTAAAAATACTATCTACTTAGAAATAAATTGAGTTAAAGATGTGCAGTGTCACTACAAAGAAAACCATAAAACATTGTTTATAGAAATGAAAGACCTAAATAGACCTAGTGATATCCCATTGTAAAGACTTGATATTGTAAAAGTGCCAATCAGTTTTCAAAATTACCTATAGTTTCTATGTACTATCATTAAATACCTCAAGAAATTGTGTATGTTTTTATGTATGTGTATGTCCCTTAACATGCTGATTCTAAATGTAATTGGAAACACATAGAACTAAGATTAGCCTACACATGCATAAAGAAAAACAGGATGAAAGTATTTTCTCTATAGAATATCAAAAATTAATATACAGGTTTACAATTTAGGTTAATTGGTATTAATTCAAATTGACTAATAGAATAAAAGAGAGCTCAGAAATGGCCTGACTGCAACATGTATGGATAATTAATTCATGATAAATTCTCCAGTACAGAGCACTGCAGGGAAGTTTTTCTATCAGTGGTGCTGAGTAAAATAAATATGATATAGAAAAGATAAATTTGCCCTCTAGCATACATCATATGCAAACATCAATTCCAGAAGGTTAATAAATTTAAGTGTAGGAAACAAATTTTAAAAACTTCTAGAAGAGAGTAGAAGAGAAGGTGTTTATTCTCTTAGACAGAAAAAGAGGGATTTATACACATTTATTATATACATTTCCTCCTACAAAGGAAGGATTTATACATTTCACTATATTAAAACTGTTTATCAAAATATAGAATGTAAAGGCAAACTACAGAGTGAGAAAAGACATGGCACATATAACCAATAAGGGGCTTTTGTATCCTGAGTATATAAAGAGACGATACGAATTGGTAAGCAAAATATGGGTAACAAGGAAAACATTGGAAAGACTTGAATGGATATTTTATAAAACAAGGTGAACAGATGGCCAATAAGCCTAAGAAATGTCCATTAAGCCTAAATAAACCTCACTAGTCTGTGAATTAACACCAAATAATATGGCACTGCATACCTGTTAGAGTGAATAAAAATGAGGCTGTCAACAATACCAAATGTTGGCAAAGATATGGAGCTACTGGAACTCTTTGTGAATGGGAGTATCAATTGGTATAGCCACTTGGAAAACGACTGTTTGATATTATCTACTTTGAGTAGATAATAGACATGCTCTATGACCATCATTCTGATTATTAGAACAATACGCAACATAACAAGAGTACAAGAGTGCTTATAGTAGCATTACTCTTAAAACCTCCAAATGACTGGAAATAACTCGAATATTAATCAACAATAGATCACTAAACTATCAAATATTAATACAAAGGAATGTTATGCAGTAATGAAAATAAGTCAGATGTAGCTACATATAGCAACAAGCATAAATTTCCTTAACACAGTGTTGACAGAAAAATACCAATTATAAAGGACTATATACTGGATGGTTCCATTTATGTAACACTCAAATATAGACAAAACTAAATTATAATGTTAGAATTCAGGATAGTGATTACCTTTGAGAAAGAAGAAAGAATAAAGACTGGATGTGAGGCCATGAGAATAAGTTTCTGTAGTGCTTAAAATTTCCTGTTTCTTTGGCCAGGGTAGTTCTTACAGTAATGTGTACTTCATTAAAATTTATTGAATGGTACATTTGTTTTTGTGTACTTTTCTGTATATGTATTATAATCCACAATAAAAAAATTTTAAATATCACATTGAAACTTGTTTTAGGTATCTTTAAAAATATACAAAAGATAATTTTTGTCTTCTTATGGTTTTCATGGGTTTGTTTTTGTTTTTTATTCCTTGCTTGTAATTTTAGCATAAAGCAAAGGTGGCCACAGGCATCTTTGTTAGGACTACTGATCCACAACTTACATAGATTATTTCTAATTCTTACAACATGCCTTCCGGTCAGTGTTATCACCATTTCATAAGTGAAGAAAGTGAGGCTTAGAAAAAGTGAAGTGATTTTCTCAGAGTATTCTATAATACAAGTTGGGATCTGAACAGGTTATGGAAAATTGAAAAGGCAAATATATACTTATATGAGCCAGAAAGCAATAGTAATATTTTTCCTCCAGTTCTGTATTTGTGCCCTGTTGCCTAAATGTACAATATTTTAAAAATATGTTTATTTTTTTATCTCTAGAAGTTCAATTTGGGTCTCTTTTTAAAAATATCTAACATGTCTGTAATCTCAAGCTTTACTCTGCCTTCTTAAACATACGGGATACAGTTATAATAAATGTTTTAATATCTTTACTGGTTTCATCATCTGTGTTGGTGCTTCACCAGTTTCAATTGGTTGGTCTTTTCCCTCATTATGGGGGCTATTTTCCTGCTTCTTTGCATGCCTGGTAACTTTTTACTGGATGTCAGATGTTGCAAATGTTTCCTTTTGGGGAACTAGGTATTTTTATATTCCTATAAATAATCTTGAACTTTGTTCTGGGACACAAATAAGTTGTTGGGAGGCATTTGGTCCTTTCAAGGCTTGCTTTTAAGCTTTATTAGGCAGGACCAAAGTAGCCTTCAGTCTAATGTTGCTCAACTACTGAAGCAGAACCCTTCTGAGTACTCTTCCATGGATCATAAGGTTTCCCTCCTCTGACTAGTAGAAGTACAAACCAGAATACAAGTAAGTCCCATCGCTGGGAGAGCTCCAGTGATATCCCCCCTTCTCCTTTTGTGTGGCTCCTTCCCTGGCTGTGCATAGAATTTCCTTACATGGGCGCCTGGGTGGCACAGTTGTTAAGCGTCTGCCTTCGGCTCAGGTTATGATCCCAGGGTCCTGGGATCAAGTTCCACATCAGGTTCCCCACTCTGCAGGAAGCCCACTTCTCCCTCTCCCACTCCCCCTGCTTGTGTTCCCTCTTGCTGTGTCTCTCTCTGTCAAATAAATAAATAAAATCTTTAAAAAAAAAAAAAGTTCCTTACATGAATGCACAGATCAACAGTTTAAGACTCAAGGCTGGGGGCATCTCTAGATATCTGGAGCTATCTCCTCTCTGTGTAGCTTTTTCTTTTCTAGTACCCTTCTCTATACTGTAAATTATAGTGTTTTGATTTCTGTGGATTCCCAACTCTCTCATCTCAACTAAGGGAGACTGTTTGGGTCTCCCCTATCTTCTTATATCTCCTCTGTCTCCAGGATAATCATTTTGTGCAGCCTGAAGTCCCATGTCTGAAAACTATTCTTTATATATTTTGTTGTTTTTTTGTTGTTTGCTTTTTGAAATTTGTTTATTTCAGGCTGGCACATAAAGCCAGTCCCTGTTATTACATTTTGACTGGAAGCAGACATCAAATGTGTTTATTTTGATTGCACCTTTTCCTGTTTTCTATAAGTGAAATCTAACATGTGTTGTGTTACACTAAGTAGGAATCATCTATCCACCTATTAATGGCAAGTATTCTAAGTGAAGTCATAGTACTTTGTAGGTACAGAAGTCTTCATACAATTGAGCTGTAACACATTTTTTATATTAAGAACAATATTCCCATTCTCCTTGCAGCTCTTCCAAAATATTCACCTATTGGATGAATACACAAAACTTGAGACTCAATTTGATTCTTAGTGAACTGCATGATCCATCTAAACTATTACCTGGATCCAGACTCCAGCCATAAAGCAAAACTAACAAAATGTTTTAGAAAGAAAGCTACTGTTTCTTCAATACCTACTGTCCTTACTGTACCTACTGTACCAGGAGCTCCTACATACCATATCTATGGGAACTTCATAACATCCCTGTTGATGGGCAGCATTATCCTTATTTTATTTTCATTGATAACCATGCCAAATTTCCAAGTAGATAATATATGTTCCAATTGCAGCAGTTATTACTTTAATTCTTGTTATCTAACTAGTGCTAGATAAGAAGGTTATGAGTAAGCCTTCCCACACCTTGATTTTTGACATCAGAAAAGTTAGTGTAATGAGATCATTATTACCTCAAGGAAAATCTGCGGTGACAAATTGTAGGTTAAAAATTTAGCACGTATTCATGCTACACTGTTTGGATCCTAATTAACAGTATTCCCTGCTGCTGCTTTGCAGGAAAGCTAGTTCTAGGAAAGAGTTAATCTTTCTTCTAAGACATAGTTTATTCAATTCTCAACATTCTTTTCCTTTTCACTGCAGAAACAGGCCTATTAATCATCATTTTGAATCAAGGTTATGCAAGGCCAAGCAGTTCCAACTTGCAAACTGATGATGTTTGGCAAACCTAGTCCAATTTCCAGGGCAACATTTAAGCACAGTGCACCTGCCTATACCTTCACCTGCACTCCTACTTTGCCAAGTGAACTTTCTCAAACTTTACAGGGCTGAGAGCCAGGATTAGGATGCCTTCAAATCCGAAACAGATCTCATTCCTTGTGGAATTCCCTGCATGCAAGCTTAAGGGTGTTATAATATAAACATTACAGTTACATTTATGAGTCCTTGTGTGAGACTGAAAAGTGAATCAATTTTTTTTTAAGATTTTATTTATTTGAGAGAGAGTGAGAGAGAGAGAGAGAGCGCGAGCACATGAGCAGGGGGGAGGGGCAGAGGAAGAGGGAGAAGCAGACTCCCCGCTGAGCAGGTAGCCTGATGTAAGGTTTGATCCTAGGACCTTGGGATCAAGACCTGAGCCGAAGGCAGACGCTTAACTTACTGAGTGACCGAGGCACCCAAGTGAACTGATATTTTGTTCTTTGGTTCTCTTCCTCCAGCTTTACCAGGCTTTCCACCCCTTCCTTCAGTGTCCAGTGCTTTTTCCTGCTGCTTGACTACCACGGTTTTTAGTTCAGTTGCAGCAAGTGGGTGTGGATTCCTTATGGAGAAAAACCTAGTCCATGTTTGTATATTACCTAATTAATAGATCACCTTTACCAGGGGACACAGTGACTGAACCAAACTAAAGGGAACATTTCTTAAGGAGGCCAAGAGGTAAGATAAAATCTTTCTCTCATCCCATTATACTGACATAGCTGCCAACTGTACTCTTTCTACATGGAAGGCCTGTCTTAGTCTTACTTGCAGTCTCTAGGGTATGATCTATCTCACATGTGTTTTTTTTAGATCATATTTTAAAATTAATTAGCACTTATTGTAGGCTTATTATGTGTTTGGCACTAAGAAGTTTCACAATTTCGTTATATTTCACCAAGTCTCAAAGACAACTTGTGAAGTAAATATTTTAATCCTCACTTTAGAGATAGGAAAACTGACACCCAAAGAGGTTAAGTGGCTCTTGAAGTCCTCCTAGTAGGCTGTAGAGCTAAGACTCTGACCTCTATCTAGTTCTTTCCACTACACACAGTTTGGGAGCAAAAGTAATTAATATCAAGATTCATAGGCTGTGTGCCTTAAGCTGCTCACTTATGCTCAGCAGGTCTGTTATAAAATCATTATATTTATAAAGCACGGGATTATACACACAGTTTGTAGTCAGATACTTATGGAGATAAAACTACTTAGTTCATAGTGCTTTGATCTTAGCACAGGAAAGATCTTTACTAAATCCATGGAATAGATTGTGAGGCATGCTCCCTGAAGGTAAATAAGGCGATATTAGTAAGCCTTTTAAAACTAGATATGTAAAGAGAATATTTGATGATATAGCACAAAGCTTTCTTACATTAAAAGTATAGTTTCACTTCAGTAAAACTATTACAACAGGATGACTTCACGGTTGTTCGTGAATGTATTCAGCTTCCTTATTGAGCATCTGCTGTTTTTTACAGCAAGAAATCTTGGTGCTATTTTAACCATTTGAAGTTCCATCTGCCTTTTTATAGCCATTATTTTGGGAATTCATGTTTGCTGGTGATAAAGTAAGAGGGAAAATTTGTATATATTTTTATGGTTTTAGTTGTTTAATCTGTATAGAATTGTATAACTCAAGGAAGTTCCTGTGGCATATGTATAAGCAAAATGTTTTAGGAAAGTGTTAGATTTACTGAAAAGGCCATGTTATATTTCCTTAAGTTGAAATAGCAAGGTAGAAAGGCCTATGGGTATTTTCCTCTTCATTATATCTCCCAGAAATTTATAAAAGTAATATTTTATAAAATAATTCAAATAAATCAAAGGTATATCTCAGAAAGAAGATGTCACCTCACCTTTCTATCCCTTCCTCTTCTGTCAGCTTCACTTCCTTCCTCATAGGTCACCATTGTTAACAGTGTGGAGTATAACATTTCAGGTGTTATTTTTCCTAGCAATTCATAGACCACACACACACACACACACACACACACAAATACACACCTAAACAACATATGTCATTCAATCTTACCTCATTATTCATAAATAAGGCATTAGCATAGTGTTGATACATTCATACCTTTTACTGTAAAATCTAATTAACCATCTCTCTCATGGAGAAAACTGGTGAGTTCTGATGATAAAAACTCCTTAGGAATTGTCAGATGGTTCAGGCTGGGATTATTTGGTCCATTTGCTTTTATGACTCAGCAGATGAGTTAATGGGTCACAGTATCTTATTCACTTGTGGTGTTTGATTTTTCCTTATATCTTTGGTTTTAGTGATTTTCAAGCCTTCTTGTTGCTGCTGTCGTTGTTGATTTGGGGAATTGGAAAATATATTTCTACTTGTTATATCTTATTGTATTTGTTTTTATAGAGAGAGAGATCCAAAAGATAAATCTGTCTTTTGGGTATTTTCCAACAGTATGTACCATTTCTAGAAAGTGGCTGTGATGAAACAGTTACCAGCTCAGGCTCTGCTGCAGAGTCCTCAGCCCCTCTACCCTCTAGCTGCATAACCCAGTTCTTTCCCTTGCTTATACCTGAAACCTTAGACTCATCCCTAACTTCTCTCTTCTCTCCCTCACACTCTGTGTATCTGGATATCCTTTTGTCTCTACTTTTCATACATAAACCTACCATTTGACCACTTACTACCACTACCATTGTTATCACTCTAATCTGAAGTACCGTCACTCTTGGATGAATTTCTACTCCAGCTGCCTAACTATTCTCTCCACTTCTTCCCTAACTCCCTGACTGTCTATTCTTAACTCGGCTCTGGAGTGATTCTTAAACCTCCTACTCCCTGGATTAGAAACATCAGTAGAACCTGGGAGTTCATTAGAAATGCAGAAGCTTAGACCCTGCTCTAGACCTTCTGAATAAGAATCTGCATTTTAACCGGATCCCTAGGTACTATAAGATTACCTGTGGTAAAAGATCATTATTTTGTTCTCTGTATTCATGGGACAGTTTCTGCTTTTTGTTTATTTAGTTTGTTCATTTGTTTTGTTTTTTAGATTCCACATATAAGGGAAATCATAAGGTATTTTTCTTTCTCTGTATGACTTATTTCATTTAGCATAATACCCTCTAGGTGCATCCATATTGTGACAAATGGCAAGTTCTCATTTTTTTTTATGACTGAGTAATATTCCATTGTGCGTGTATGTATATGCATGTACGTGTACATATACATCACATCTTCTTTATCTGTTCATGTATGGATGGACACTTGGGTTGCTTCCGTATTTTGGCTATTATAAATAATGCTGCAGTAAACATAGGGGCATATATGTCTATTTGAATTAGTGTTTTCATTTTCTTTGAATGAAACACTTAGTAGTAGAATTACTGGATTATATAGTAATTCTATTTTTAATTTTTTGAGGAAGCTCCATCCTGTTTTCTATAGTGACTAGACCAATTTACATTCCCACAAACAGTGCACAAAGATTCCTTTTCCTTCATATCCTCACCAACACTTGTTGGTGTTGGGTTATCTCGCCTTTATGATTCCAGCCATCCTGACAGATGTAAGGTGATATTTCATTGTGGTTTTGATTTGCCTTTCTCTGATCATTAGTGACGTTAAATGCCTTTCCATGTGTTTGTTGGCCATCTGTACGCCTTCTTTGGAAAAATGTCTATTCAGGCCTTCTGCCCATTTTTAATTAGATTATTTGGAGGTGTTTTTTTTTTTTTTTTTTTGGTGTTGAGTTGTGTAAGTTCTTTATATGTTTTGGATAATTGCCCCTTATTGGATATATCATTTACTAATATCATCTCCCATTCAGTAGGTTGTCTTTTTATTGCTGATGATTTCCTTTGCTGTGCAAGAGCTTTTTATTTTGATGTAGTCCCAATAGTTTATTTTTGTTTTTGTTTCCCAATTGCCTTAGGGGACATACTGAGAAAAATGTTGCTATGGCTGATGTCAGAGAACTTACTGCCTACATTTTCTAAGAAAACAACCAACCAACCAACCAACCAACAAAACAAGACAAAAACAAACAAACAAAAAACTTTGAATCCATTATGGACCAAAACTTTTATAAAATGCAATACAAGTAAAAAAATTATATTACCAAACATGCAATTAAAGATATGAAAAATAGACATAAAAATGCAAGCCCTACTTCTGTATTACTTGACTTACCTCTCCCAAACCATTGTAGATGTTTCTAGATACTTACTCCCAGTGTCTGCACTAGGTTTTTGCAGACCAGTTTATGGACTGGCCCCTGCCCAAAGAGTACCCTCCCTTCTCTTAGCGCTAGCTGCTCTCCCCAGACATCACACATGTGCTGTCTGGCTCAGGGCCTTTGCTCTGCCTGTTCCTTCTGCCTGTAACATTCTTTCCTAATTACCTACATAGCTAAGTCCATCACCTTTTCAGTTCTTTGCTCAGTTGTCACCTTCTCATGGCCTTTGTACGTGTTCTTTCTACTGTTTCAAATGTTTTTACACTTTTCTTGCCTCTTGTCCTTAGGTCTTCCGTAAATATCAATGACTCAGTTCTTTTTTAGTTCTAAGTGAGGATAATAATAAAACCAACAACATAGGGTTGTTGTAAGGATTAAATAAAATTCTATTTTTAAGGAACTTAGAGCAATGCCTAATACATATTAGTATTATAAAACATTAAATATTATTAATAATTAGTATAACTTAAATACAGATACCAAGGCCTGCTAACTGCGGTAACATCTTGGAAGTGAGTGGAATTGATGGTGGGATATAAAAGATTTCATGTGTTTCATTCAATACATTTCTACCTAATTTCAAATTTTGACAATGGGTATTGTTTAACTTTAACAGTTAATGAAACAAAATAAAGAGGAAGAAAGAAAAGCTTTTTGCTACTGATCTACTTTTTCTGTCCTATTCCCCAAAAGGGATATGCATTTGAAATTAAGTTGTCATAATTATAACCATTATGACAGCAATAACAGTAACACTTTATACAGTAGTTACAAGATGCTTGGCCTTGTGCCAAGTGCTTTACATGCATTATCTCATTTACTTTTTTATTTTAGATTTCATTAATTTTTATTATTTTTATAATAAATATTATGTCAGTTAATTAATGTATTGCCTCTCTACTCCCAATTGACTCTCCAATGAATGGAGCTCCTTTAAGCAATTCTGCTCAAAAGGAGCATGAATTTAAATATCCTTAGCAGAAGTCACTAGAGGGAAATTATAGGAGGAAAGGGCTCTCCCGTGTTTCCAGCTGTGGAATGGTGGGTCAGTGGTGTGGGTATGAGGGCTTCTGGTGGTCTTTTGCCTAGTCATATGCTCAGAATATGCTGTCCTTTGGAGGTCTCACAATGCCAGTGTGGCTGGTGATCACCTTCATGTGGTCTTTTCAATATAGACATCCTGCTCCTCAGTCCTCTTGCCTGCCCTGGTGCCCCAGTTCTCTCTAGCCACTCACCACCCTCCAGTGTGTCTCTTGTAGCCTTCCCAGCAGGGATACTCAGTGCTGTAAGCCACCTTCCCACTGGTGCTCCATTCTTTCCTCATGCCTATGTGCGAGCCACCAGCTATGGCTCACATATCCGCCTGGGCTCCAGAGGGTTGTTTCCTGCTTGCTTGTGACTGCAGACTGCCTTTAGCCTGACAAATCAGTTAACTTCTTTGCCATCCAGTGGGTTCAACTATACCTTCTCCAATGATGTTATCACAACCCAGCCTTGGAGAGAACCCCAGCATTGGAAAGAATGTCCCCTTCCAAGGTCGTCCTTCTTTGGGTAATGTCCGTCAGACCTAGGATATCATATGAAGTTTTCTTATGTCCTATACTCTTTTTATCATATTGTAACAATTCTTCACATTAAACTTCTTTGTTTAAATTACTGTGTGTTTTCTATCTCTTGATTAGATGTAAACTATATGCAAGTATTCCATTTTCATTTTTTAATCTTTTTGCTCTGTTATAACCTATATGAAGTGCACAAATCTTAAGTATATAACTCAATGAATTTATATTCACACACACACACATATACACATGACTGTACCCAGATGGATATATAGAATATTCTATTTACCCTGTTTATATCTGTCTTATTTCTCTCAACATGTCTTCAAGATTCATTCATATTTGTGCATATCAGTATGTTTTTTTGTTTTGTTTTGTTTAGTTTTGTGGTATTCCAGTATAAGAATGAATTGTATGTATTTATCCATTCTTTTGATTGGTATTGGGTTGTTTCCCATTTTGGGTTATTATGAATAAAGCTATTTGAATGTCACAGTAAAAGTTTTTGGTGAACATATACAATCCTTTCTCTTGGGAGTATAGATAGGAATGACATTTCTGGGTCATAAAGAGGATTATGTTTAGGTCTAGTAGATATTGCCAAATAGTTTTCTAAATTGACTGAACCAATTTACACTCTAATCACTAATGTTTGATAATTCCAACATCCCTATCATATCTGGTTCCGATGCTTTCTCTTTCTATTCAAACTATGTGTTTTAGCCTTTTGGTATGCCTTGTAATTTTTTCTTGATGGCCGGACATGATGTACTGGTACAAAGAACAGCTGAAATAGGCCTTTAATAATGTAGGGGTCAGATGTGAGGTGAGGTGAAGTATTCTGTAGCCTTATGAGTAGGCTCCAGTCTTTGGTGAGCCTTTGCCTCTGGGTTGGGAACTTCACAAGTGTTACTCAGTTGTTGTTTTCCCTCTCCACTGTAGGTGGAAGAGGGCGGCTAGAGTGGGCCAGAGTTGGGTATTTTCTTTCCCCTAAGTTCAGTTAGGCTCTGATAATACCCCAGCAGGGTGGGCTCTGGTTAGCTAGTTGCCCTTGAGGGCAGACCTTATTAGGAGGAGCAGTGTGCTCTGGTGTATTTCAAAATGTTTCCTTTTCCCCTCCCCCTGCCATAAGCACAAGGGTATTTTTTCCCAATATTTACTCCTGGAAATAAAACTCACAAAAGTGTGGTCGCCTCTGATGACTGGATCCTCTTGGAATTTTTAATTCTCAAATTTGTCCACACTGAGCCTCAGCAATTCGTCAGTCACAGTTCAGGTTCCTGGGGTGGTTTCTGGTGAGTCTCTGCTTCAGTAAGACAACCATCTCCTATGTTCACCTGTTTCTCCAGTCATGGGGGCAGTGGTTTGCCCAGTGTCCTCACCTCACTTACTATCCTGTAAGAGTTGTTAACTTTTCAGTCTGTTCAGCTTTTTACTTGTTAGGACAGTGTGGCAATTTCCAAGCTTCTTACCTGTGGAACCAGAAACTGAGAGTTCCAGTTGCTTCAGATTTTTGCTAATACTTGGTGCTGTCAGCTCATTTTTTTAAAATAAAAGTTATTTTTAGAACAGTTTTGATTTACATAGAAATTGCAAATTTGTTACAACTAATGAACCAATATTGATACATTGTTATTAACTGAAGTCCATATATATTTAGATTCTATTAGTTTTTACCTAGTGTTCTTTTTCTGTTCCAGGATTTCATGTAGGAATTCATATAACATTTAATTGGAAGATGGTAACAGTTTCTTAGATCTACCTTGTTTTTGAGAACCCTGTCAGTTTTGAGGAATACTGCTTAGATATTTTGTTAAATGCCATTCGTTTGGGATTTGACTGTTGGGTTTCTGATGGTTAGAGGGAGGTTATAAATTTTGGGGAGGAAGGCATCAGAGGTAAAATGCCTCTTTTTTTTTAATGTTGTATATAGGGCACATGTTGTCAGCATAATTTTATCACTACAGATGTTAACCTTGATCTCCTGAGATAGTGTTTGTCATGTTTTTCTACTGAGAAGTGACTCTTTAACCATCCTACCCCTTTTCCATACTGCTCTTTGGAAGAAAGGCATTATTTGCAGCCCATACTTAAGGGATTGTGCTTCACCTCTGGAGAATGAAATATATATAAATAGGGGGTGCCTGGGTGGCTCAATCAGTTAAGCTTCTGCCTTCTGCCTCAGGTCATGATTGCTGGGATCGGACTGAGTCAGGCTCCCAGCTGTAGGGAGCCTGTTTCTCCCTCTCCCTTTGCTGCTTCCCCTGGTCTTGCTCTCTCTCTCTCTCTGTCAGATAAATAAATAAAACCTTAAAAAATTTATAGAGAATGAAGTATCTATAAATTATTTGGGAATTCTTACACATGGGAGATTTATCTCCCCTCCCTTATTTGTTTATTCATTCATTTGTTTACATCAATATTGACTCATAGATTTTTATACTTTTAGATATAGTCTAATACTACTTTATTCTGTTGCTTAAATTGTTCTAGCTTTGATCTTTGGGAGCTCATTCAGTTGTCACCTGTATCCTTTTGACATACTCCATAATTGTGGGGATTTTTTGTTTTTATTTTTGTTTTGAGCAGTTCCTTATTTACAAATGACACTGCGAAATACTTCAGGCTTATTTTGTACATTTCCTATTCAAGTCCTAGAATCAGCCATTTCTCTAAGAAGTTCTGGTTCCTTTTAATGGAGAACAGTATTAGAAACCAAGTTCTGGGTGCTAGGTGTGCTCATTGCTACTGAGAAGCTGTCAGTCTTTAATTTTAGCCACTACTTTGGATTTGTGTTATTGGGATTTTAACTTTCTTTTCTCTGATGAGTAAAGGTTAAGTGCTTTTTTATATGCTTTTTAACTATTGTATATCATTATTTATGATGTGTCCAAATATTTTGCCCATTTTAATGCATTTCACATTGCTTTTCACTGCTTTTTATTGTTTTTAAAAGTGAATTATAGGATTCTTTTATATATTCTGAACATGATCAATATGAATCTTTGTTAAATATACATACACACATCACTATGTTGCAGATGTCTTCTCTAAGTCTGGTATGCCTAGTCACTTTTTAATCAATTTATTTAATATAGTGAAATTGACTTATTTTAATGTATACATAATTATAGATCTGTTAGGGCTTAAATGTGTAATTTTATTATTTGTTTTCTGTTTATTTGTTCTGTCTCTTGTTCTTCTGTTTGTCTTTTATTGCCTTTCTGGGAGTTCCATGAACATTTACTGGATTCTCTCTTCCTTTATAGTGTTTTTAAGTGTATCACTTTGTATAGTGTAGTGCTTTGTATAGCTTTCGTAGTAGTTGCTCTAGATATTATAATATACACGTCTAACTTATCTTAGTCAACAGGTATCAGTGAAGTGTGGAAATACTACTTTCATTGAATTCCCTTTGCCTCCCCACTTTTTAAATAATTTTTTTAAAAGGATTTTCTCTACATATGTTGAGCATCCATCAAATGGGGTTATAAATTTTGGTTCAGTCATAAAATGTGATTTCAGAAACTCATAAGGATAGTCTATTATATTTGTTATTGTATTTATACCTCTATTTTTACCCATTCCAAAGTTTTCCTTTCTGTTCTGGAGTTCCAAGTCTTTTATCATTTAGTTTATGTTTGGAGAAACACCATTAACCATTCTTCAAGGGTAGGTTTATTGGTTACAAAGTTTCTTAGTTTTCCTTCACATAAGAATGTCTTTAGTTCTCTTTTGTCCCTGAAGAATATATTTGCCAGATATAAAATTCATGATTGACAACTCTTGAAAAAATATTGTGCCACTTTATTCTGGCCTATTGGTTTCAGATGAGAAATCACTCAAATTGGTATTCCTTTACAAGTAATGTGTCATTTTTTAAAGATCTTTGTCTTTAGTTTTCAGAAGTTTAATTGTTAATTAATTATTAATTGATTTCTTTGGGTTTCTACTTGAGGTTTTCTCAGCCTCTTGAATATGTGGTCTTATATCTTTTCCCAATTGGGGAGTTTTCAGTCCTTATTTTATTTGAATACTTTTTTTGAGTTCCATTCTTTTCCTTTTCTCTTTCTGGGACTCTGATGCTATGAATGTTAGCTTTTTTGTTATTATCACTGAGACTTTGTTAAGTTTTTCAGTCTATTTTCTCACTGTTGTTCAGGTTGGGTAAGTTCTGTTGATCCGTTCTCAGGTTCACTGCTTCTATCCTTGTCATCTGCACTCTACTTTTGAGCCTATCCAAAAAGTGCAAAGATTTTTTTCAGTTATTATATTTTATAATTCTATAATTTTCATTTGGTTCTTTTTTATACCTTTTTGTTTTTGTTGTTGAGATTTTCTAGCTCTTCATTTCAGAAGAATTTCTAAATGCTCTTTTTGGTATTTTTAGATGGTAGCTTTAAAATTCTTGTCGGATGATTCCAAGGTCTGATTCATCTCACCTTGGCATCTGCTGGTTGTCTTTTCTCATTCTAGTTGTGATTTTTCTGCTTCTTGGTTTGATGAGTGACATTTGGGTGTCTTGGACGTTTTAGATTTTATGTAATGAACCTCTGGATTCTGTTTAATACTTTTAAACATATATTTACCCTGTTAGGTGTATTATAAGGGCTGGGTGGGTATATCTATTCCACTTCCCACTATGCAAATGTAGGGCACTGATTCATACTGCTTTGTGGCAGACAGGTAGAGTGGCAGTTCAGTTCCTCTCTTAGCCCCCCTGACACCTTACCAAGTGCAGATGGGGCATTGGTTGAACCTGACTTTTTGCTCTGAGAGGGCCCCAGCTGATGACAGAGGAAGGGAGGAGGGAAGTCAAATGCCAGCTAGTGCCACTTTTTTCTCATACCCTCCTTTTATCTCTTGATGCCAGCTCTCTTGGGCCCCATTGACACTGGAGTGGGGGTGTGAAGCAGACTGGTGATGAGCCCCACTTCTCATTGACTCATTAAGTCTCTTATCATCAGGTGGGAGTGGAGGCTCAGCATATTTCTGGACCTGCTAATACCACCTGGGCAGGGCAGTCAAAGCATTCACTGCTTTTGTTGGGCAAGAGTTGGAAGACCAATATACTACTCAGCCATGCTGACACTAATGTGGCAGGGGAACCAGAATCTTGCTTCCTTTAGCCAGGTGGGGCTGGGGGCCGGGGTTGGTGGGTAGAAGAATCCCTCCTGCTTGGCTCCGATGCCCTCACTCTGTGGGGACATTAGAGCACCACTGTCTGATGTCCCTGTGCAAGGGATGTGGGAGGTAAAGTGGTGGAGGAGATGGGGGTTAAGGATCACCTCATTTCTTGGCCCAGTTGAAACTGTGGGAGTGTGTTCATGGGGGTGCATTTTCCTTTGATTTTTGGTTTGAGTAGGGTAGATATTGCCAAAAATGTTTTCTGTTAGGCTACCCTTTTCCTGGTATTTTGGCTAAGAGGAATAGGAGTTTCTTGGAGACCTTTGTGGGGTGGAGGGGTCTACACCTGCAGGAAATTCTGACTTGGAGGTTTCTGTAGGGCCCTGTCTGAGATATATGGAGGCAATAAAGAAACACAGGGAACTCACCTCAAGTCCCAGGGTCTCTAGACAATTTGCCCTTCCACCTTTCAGAGCCCATCTGTGATTGTTTTCATCTTATGTAGATGGTGAGAGGGAGGATCTGGAAGGAAAGGGCTAATTTATCTTGGTCAGAACTGGAAGTCACCAGCCATATGTTTTTTCTTTTTCTTTCTTTCTTTCTTTCTTTCTTTCTTTCTTTCTTTCTTTCTCTTTTCTTCTTTCTTTCTTTCTTTCTTTCTTTCTTTCTTTCTTTCTTTCTTTCTTTCTTTCTCTTTCTCTCTTTCTCTCTTTCTTTCTCTTTCTCTCTTTCTCTCTTTCTTTTTGTTTCACCAACATATCTTTTGAAGAACCTAAGGTTTTAGATTTTATGAGATCCAAATTATCATTTTTTTTTTCATGAATCAGATGCCACCATTAAATAAGATGTTAGCTGTTGATTTTTCACAAATGCCCTGTATCAGGTTTACGAAGTTCCTTTCTACTCCTAATTTGTTAGGAGTTTTTTTATTAGTCATGTATGTTGAATTTTGTCACATGTTTTTCTATATCTGTTGAGATGAATATATGTTTTTTCTTAGTTTGTTAATTTGTTGAAGTACTTTGATTAATTTTTGAATGTTAAACTAACTTTGTATTTCTGGCACAAACCCCACTTAGTCGTGTTATACTTTTTAGATTTGTTGAATTTAATTTGCTAAAATTTTGTTTACAAACTTTTCATGCATTTTCATTGAGAAAATTGGTTTGTAGTTTATTTTTTATTATTATTTCTTTGTCAGTTTTTGGTATCAGTGTTTTTCTTAGATATCACTTGGTTATATTTTCTAGACCTTCTCAGTGCCCATAAACCTCATTTGTATTTCTTGTTTCAGCAGGTCTTCTTTTGATATAGTCCC
This sequence comes from Potos flavus, assembly GCA_028534135.1. Taxonomy (NCBI): domain Eukaryota; kingdom Metazoa; phylum Chordata; class Mammalia; order Carnivora; family Procyonidae; genus Potos; species Potos flavus. The sequence continues at coordinate 100,933,030 of CM052883.1, forward strand.
ACCTTGCCAACAATAATTAAAGCCTCTGATGGTTAGTAATTAACTTCAAGGTCAAGAATAAATTAGTATACATTTGAATTACAATCTTTTGATTTATAGTGGCCCAAAAATGAAGGTAATTAAATGTTACAGCATTAAACTGTGATCAAATCTTTAAGGATGAGTATTCAAGTAGTCCATTTAAATAAGAAGCCCGAAATTAAAAAACTAAAATTTTTTCAGGAATTCTTCTAACTACTCTCTCCACATCAATTGTTTTTAGCTGGTTTTCCTAATAAAATACTTTAGTGACCATAAAAAATACAAACATGGAATACTTAAACTTGTTCCTATTTTTTCCCCATTGGTTTTTAACTTTACTAAACTATTGTGAACCAATTATGCAAAGTGATGATAATTAATTTGCATCTTTAGACAAGTGAAAGCTTTTTACAAAGGATGGTTATTAAATGTTTAGTATCTCTAAGGAGGTTGGAGAAAGCAAAAATAAATAAATCCTTATTACTAGAAGAAATAAGGGATTTACAGAACAAAAGAATACAAATAAGGATTCTTTGATGCTAGCTCTGGTACCACTAGGAGAGTCTGCTGTTTCTTTTCCCTGCACTAGTTCTACATAGTGCAGTTCCCTCCATCTTTCATTATAGTAATGCCTTAAATTTGATATTTAAATCAGGTGATTATTAGAAACTCAACTTTTATTAAAAAATTTAAGCTAGGTATAAGATTATCTGATAAATAGAACATGAATCTTCCATATGTTTAAAATTTTTCTATTGTTTTCCCTTGCTTATAAAAAGCTTAATACAAATCTTTACATTTTCAGGTAGTTTTAATAGCATTAATGTTTTTAGGACTACTCTTTTCTGATACAACCTTATTTGAAATGTTTCCATCTCTCAATAACTGTGTTTTCCATCTCCATTTTATGCTTGATATGTCAGGTTTAAGGGGATCCAAAATGCTCTTGTGCAAGGTTATGTGATAGTACAGTATAACTTGAATGAGAAGATTATCACAAAGGAAGCTGCACTTTAGCAACCTTCTCAAGTATTTCGGTGGTACAGCAAAGGAGGGGAACTTTTCTTCAGGACCTTCTCTCCACCTCTATCCACTAACTCTGAGTGAGAGAACTCTTGGTGTTCCTTCAGTCTTGATTTTCAAGATAATTGATCTCTGAAAGCTTTTGGTTTTTCAAGAATTGTTCAAAATTTTAGGATTACCAATTAAACTCTGTTTTTAAATTATTTTTGAATCTTTAGAATATGTATTTTCTGCCTTTATATAGTATTTCAGCAGAAGATGAGGCATTAAATGTGCTATCTTTATCAGATATACACTTTATTTAATATTCACAATAAGTCTGGATGGTAAGTAATGTTATATGTACCTTTTTGGTTTTTTTTAAATAGTAAACAGAGGATGAAGCTCCAGCTTGGAAAGACCAAGTTACATATTCAAGATCACACAACTAATTGGTAACAGAGCACATACTAAATCCAAGGCATACTTGAACCTACAACCCATGATCTTGTCTTGAACTACGGTCAGGATGACCTAGTACCAATTTAGAAGAATGTCCAGTAGAGGTGGAGATTTATGCAACGTTTAAGACACCTGAAGGCTTATTCTGAAACCCTTTGCAACATTATCTAAAATCATAAATGTTTAACTATGGCAGATACACAAGTGACTGTAAAATGAATGAGCATGATTTTGCTACTTTCATGAGTTAACAGATTTGCTTATCAAAACTTCAGAGAAGTAAGTGAAATCTTATCTTTCTTTTTCTATGCAATTAAAATTCCATAAATTCTATAAACCCCAGTATTTTGATTTTTTACATAAAGACAGTAAAATAAAATGGAACTAGAATATCCTGAAATCTTTGGGAAAGGTTAGGAGATATCTCAAATATCATCTACAACTTAAAAATCCTATTCTTGGCCAAAAGTATGGCTATATGGCTAACATTAATGACTAGAATTTTGTATTTCTTATACTTAAAGAAGTATAAGTATATAAGTACTTATATATATAAGTACTTATATATATATAAGTATATAAGTATAATATAAAGATTTTATATTCTTTATTAAAAGAAAACCTTTATTTTTTAATCATTTGAAGGATTGATTTTGTTACCCATTGTCTTGTAGAAAAATGCGATCGTAGATAGGATAGGGGGAATAGTCAAGAAAATTGCATTTTATTTTTTATCTCTATGCATGTGTTCAATAGCCTTTAAGTTTACCAGGCAGTCACAAAACTCTTTGATATGTGATTGAACATTGGTTCTCAACAAATGCCATGAAGGCATCACAAAGTGTGGCAGACTGTGGACATCTCTCTTAGAACCTAGGAGAGCCCTTTGAAGGGCTGTAGTTGCTACTGATAATGATTCACACTTGAAATCCATTGGATGACTGGAGCTACCTCATCCAGAGAGGTCTGAGTATCCCAGGGTAACTTCTTGACTGGTAGATGTACAAAGTATTCACTGCCTTGATTCCAGAAGGGAGATAGCAGCCTGGTACAATCCTGGAGTCAGACTGAGTCTAGGGGCACCAGAAATCAATTCCTTGCTTAGCTTCTCTGACTTTTCCTCTTGGTTCCTTCACTTCTGGTCTCTCCTGAGAGCACTCCCTTAAAAAAATAACTTGGAGAAGAATCCTAGTCTCAGAATCTGCTATTAGGGAACCAGATTTACGACTTGTGGCAATTTAGCTATGAGAACTCACCTTCCTTGCCTGTATTTCAAGAGTGTGCCTAGGTTCACTTTTGATCTATATAGATGCCTATATAGTCATTAAGATTGCTGGTTGTGTTACTTGATTCTATTTTGCCTTTTTCCTATATCCTTCTTCCATTGATGGAAAATACTGAGGTTATATATTATGAACGCTACAAAGAATTTCATAAGCTGTTGAATGTGGAAGGAAAATGCTCATTTTATTTGTATTTTTGAGGAAATTACTAAGAGTATGGCACATAGCAAAGTCACAATCAATGGTAGTCACCTCCTTTCTTGCTGTATGCTTTTAGAAATAATTTTATAATCACTCTTCTTTCTGTTCCAAATTTTATTGTATCTCACCCATTTCTCCTGCTGACAGCTTCTCACTGTGTTTTATGTATTTGTCAGTGTTACCTGATTAGAAATATAATGGATATGAAACAGAAGTTGATTTTTACCCTCATCCAATGTGGACACCATTAATTTATAACAAAGCTGTTTTGCCATTACTGAGAAAAAAAAAGGAAGGAAAAAAAAGCAAACAGCTGGCTTGATGGAAAAAAAAAAAATCTGCCATAATCCCTGGGGAATGAGGAGCTCAGACATGGTATAAGCTGATAGAGGGTGAAAAAATAATCTTTAGGCGGATAAGTTAGTGCAGCTAGGATGGGCAGGATAGGATGGCATCCCGGAGAAGAGAACACAGGGAATCCTGGGGCCACACAGTTCACTTAGAAAAAGGTGATATTGGGGAATGACAATAATCAGTTTACCAATGTTTACAATAATGAAAGAGTGCTAAAAATATAGAAGTGAAGTTTTAGATATATCGCATATAAAGGAGGTTCGTCTGCTTAGAATCCTTTTAAGATTATTGTTCTATCTCAGTTGATATTTTCCTAAACACCAGTAGAGGCCTCCAGACACTTCATTAAGTAAATAAACACACCATCCGTACACAAGGGAAAGGATGATGTCTATTGTGTCCACTGACATATAGAGGAATCAAATAGAATCTTTGATGAAGGTGAATTCAGTGAGAATCAACTATGATTAGAAGAGGTGCTAAACTTTGTTGTATAACCTACTCAAATGCCCATTAAAAAAAAGATACTTGGTCTAGAATAGAAAGTCATGATAGATGTAATTATTGTTATTTTAGATCACATTTAACTAATTATCACAATGTGGACATTTCTCTGTTAACAACTTATCATGTCAGTAAAACCATTCTCTCAAGCCACCTAACTTGCCCAGTAGTCTTGGAATCAAAACACTGTAGTTGAAGAGGATGGCAGCAAGGTAATTTGTGGACCCCAACCTGAGTTATTTGGCAAGTAATACTTTTCTGTCTCAAGTTTTGAACTGAGCATAATTATAAAGGAAAAGTTTGTGAAATAGTTACTAACCATGAAAACTTTACAGAAAATACAACTAACTAAAGAACCTACTAATGAGCAGTCTGAAGCTCCTCTTTTATTATTTTTTTTAAAGATTTATTTATTTGAGAGAGAGAGCGAGGGCAAGTGGAGGGAGGGGCAAGAGAGAATCTTCAAGCAGACTCCCCACTGAGTGCAGAGCCCGCCTATGCCTATGTGGGGCTTATTCTCAGGACCCATGAGATCATGACCTGAGCCAAAACCTAGAGTCCAGTAGGATGCTTAACTGACTGAGCCACCCCAGGCTCCCCACTCCTCTTTTATTTTTAAGTGTCCATGCATTTATGTGTGATCGCAAATAAGCAACAAGATCTACATGCCTATTATTGATTAACCACATATTTTCCCCCTAAGTTTTAATGAATAATCACAATTAGAAATCATCTAGGTCCTGTAACGCCCTAGGACATCTGCTGCTTCTGAGGTAAATCCATCAGATTCTGTGAATCACTGATAAAATCCGCTCAGCCCCAAGCCCCTATTAACTTTAAGAAACTCCAGCAGCTTCATTATATTTTAGACACTTCTCTGACTGTACCTTTAGCTGACAGTATAAATACATTCATTTTGCTGTCACATTAATTGATTTTAGCTAATTAGGAGCATTTTTTTGGGCCTTAATTTGATAAGGAAGTGTGAATGCATTTTCCCCCCACAGCAGGTTTATTATTTGCTGGGGTATTAGGAGAGTGTTAATTAGGCACAGTTCTGTCAGGTTAACAGTTCTAAACAGCATTCACCACACAGACTAAAAGGCGTAGGGCAGAAGCTGAGTTTTGGCCACCAGTGTGATTTGTCAGAATGGGTTAGCTACCTCTGGACTAGAAATCTGCCGTAGGTGAATATGTGTATGCCAGGGAAGCACCAAATCTGTTCTTTCCTTCCACAAATGCTCCTCATAGCTGAGGTCTCCCTTTTCCCCATTTAAAAATGTCTCAGGAAGCTGTCTCCCGTCAGTCACTGTCACTCTCTCCCAACCCTCCAGCAACCAGTTTTGTGTTCATCCTGGCCCTTCTTAATTTTAAGGCAAAAGTCATGGTTTTTGAAAATTCACTGGCCCTGAGGTATTTGCAGATCTTTTCAGCAGTTGGGCCCAGAGATTTCTTTGTTCGGTCTCTTCTGAAGGCAAAACAGGGCTGACTGACTGCTGTCTGCCCGGAGCAGTGAAGCAAAGGGAAACAAACAACAGAGCAGTTGAGATTTCTGCTAGGAGCTTGTTTGTAAATGGAGCCCATTCAGTGTCTTTTGTTTATTTGTGAGACTTTTCTTAGGGAATATATAAAAAGGGACTTGAAAAAAGTAACCATTTAGGAAAGGAGGAAAAGGGATGTTTGATAACATCATTTTCAATTTTGTGAGAAATGCTCATTTATATCATGTGTATTTTCTATGAAGATACAGTTGTTCTCTAAGGCATGTGCTTTGTATTTCCTTTGTTTTCTCTTGTAGCTTTACACTAACCCTTAACACATTAGTCTCCCATCCTGCTTGTGACCAATCTATAAATAATAGGAGCAAATAAAATCATCTCTGAACACCCAAAATTCTAGAATTTTGATTTCTGCAAATCAAACCTCAAATGTTAATCTCACTACCAAAAGACCTTTTTAAAACCTTCATTGCAAGTATCTGCTGTTGTCTGCTGTTTATAACTGCCTTTGAGTCATAGAATGTATGTGTCTAAAAGAGGATGAGGGCGAAACCCGTTAACAGAATGCCGAGCTCTCTGACAGAAGTTTTGATAGAGTGGAAAGAATATATTTGGAGACTCCATCCATCTGTTGGTTATGAACTTATTTACTTGGTCTTTGTGAGTCTTACTTGTCTTTGTGAAATGCAGATATTAATACCTATTCTACCATAGTTGTCATCATTAGATGTCTTTTTCTTTTGTTATCCTAGTGTTCATCATGGTCCTTGTTAATTTTTAAAACAAAAGTCACAATCATTTAACAATGGTTAGCAAATAATAGGTGTTTGTTTATGTGACTGCTCTCTGTTGTCCTCCATTACTATAAGCTCCATGAGGATGACGTATATGTCTCATTTCAACACTGTGTCCCCAGCTCCTGGCATGTGGCAGACATTCAATAAACGTTTGTATAGCTGTGAAATGTCAGCTATTATGGTACCTAATATTGATATGATTATTTTTTGTAGTTAAAATTTACTAGCTAAAATCCAGCATAAACACAAATTATATAAAAACAAAAGCAGTATTTATATTTGAAGTAAGTCTGAAAATGCATCATGTAAGCTTCCATCTCAAGAACACAAGAAAAAAGCAAATCAAAGCCAAAGAAAGTAGAAAGAAGGAAATCCTAAAAATAAGATCTGAAATCAATGAAATAGGAAACAAATATGAAATAGTGAAAATCAACAAACAAAAGATAATTTTATTAATCAAATTACTAATACAATTCCTAAATCTTTAACAAAATTGACGAAGAGAAAATAGAGAAAATGAAACATTACCAATGTGATAGATTAAAAAGTGTGGTTATTATGGGGCACCTGGGTGGCACAGTTGGTTAAGCATCCGACTCGTGGTTTCAGCTCAGGTCATGATTTCAGGGTCCTGAGATTGAGCCCTGCATCGGGCTCTGTGCTAAGCACAGAGTCTGCTTTGGATTCTTTCTTCCTTCTCCTCTGCCCCTCCTGCTCATGTGCTCTCTCTCTCTCTCTCTCTTTCTGTCTCATCCTCTCTTTCAAATAAATAGATAAATCTTAAAAAAAAAAAGGTGATTATTACATGGATACTAAAAACAATTTAAAAAGCAATATTGAGAAAACTTTAGACATCTACCATGTACATGAAATTTTAAAATTTTACAAAAAATAATTACCAAAAATGATACCATTTAATCACATATATTCTGAAGAAATTGAAAATATTATTACAAAAACCTTCCAGAAGAAAACTCCAAGACTAAATGGCTTCCTCATGAATGCTTTTTAATATTTGTAATGAGTGAGCTTGTAAGAACTGGAAGAGGAGCACTTCTTACTACATTTTATGAAGTTGGCATAACCTTGATACCAAAATTTGACCAGGACACTACAAAAAAGGGAGAATTAGCAACCAAACATAGATGCGAATAATCTGTAAAAATTAGAAAATATTAAATAACAATATATAAATCCTCATGATTTATATATATAACCCTCAATTTTAATGGGGTGAGTTAACAATGAGATATCAATGTCACAATTATGTTTATAGCAGCACTATTTTTAAGTTATATACTGGAAACAACCCAAATCTCCTTTAACAGAATAGGTATATAAATTGTAGTATGTTTATAAAATGAAATACTATACAGCTATGAGATTAAATGAACTCTAAATAAAAAAAAAAACAGGTGACTATCACAAAGGCAGTATTGAGCAAAAGAAGGCAAAATATTATAAATTAGATAATGGTTAAGGTTGGATAGAGGTAATAGTGACTGGGAAGAGGCAGGAATGAGGCTGGAAATTGTTTTTTCTTGATATGGGTGACTGTTACTTAGATGTGTTCAGTAGTGAAAATTCATTAACATATTCAATTATGATTAGTGCATCTGTATGAGTGTTTATAGTACTTCAAAAAGAAGTTCAAATGATGCACACACACAAACAAAATGTAATAATGTAGCCTAATATTTGACCTGCAAATCTTGGCATTTGTGTCCATGGTATGTGGCAGCAGACTCCCATGGTGACCACCATAGCATGAAACAAATAATATTTAGTATAAAGTAAGGGGAAAAATTAAGAACTAAGTTGATAAGATAGGAACTAAGTTGCTTAGTCTGGACAGCAGGTGCTCATATAAATGTATAAATAGATGAATCCATAATATGCATATTGCTTTTTTTGCTTATTTTTTCTCTTAAGGGTTTAAAGTGTAATCATTCTTCAGTGCTAGTAAATAAAAAAATATATTATCATTTTTTTTTTAATGTCCAAAGAGCATTTTATTACATAGATATATTAAAAGCCATTTAAAAATTACCTTTGTCCAGGGACGCCTGGTTGGCTCAGGTGGTTAAGCAACTGCCTTTGGCTCAGGTCATGATCCCGGGGTCCTGGGATTGAGCCCCGTGTCAGGCTCCTTACTCAGCAGGGAGCCTGCTTCTCCCTCTCCCTCTGCCTGCTACTCTGCCTGCTTGTGCTCTCTCTCCCTCTGTCAAATAAATAAAATTTTTAAAAAATTACCGTTGTCTGAACATTTTAGGTGGTTTTCAAATTACTGCCATTCTGAATAGTACCTAAAAGGTCTCCCTTTACAATGACTGGAGTGCTCTGCTTCTGGCAATCTATCATATACATTCCGTTTCATCATTGGTCACTGCTAGGTGCACACAATTCACATGGCAGAGAGAAAGGCTGTCCCAGTGTTCTTAATCATAACTGAACTCTTCTTTTCCAGAATGGCATCTCATAAGCCTATTCTAAAATAATGTTCCTTGAGACCACTCCTAATTAGAGATCTTAGAAGGTCTAGGTAAAGAAACAAGTCAACTTATTACCTTCAGCTCAGCTGTATTTGTTGAGGAGACTGGGATGTTATGGTGCAATTGTTCTGAAACTTTCCAATAACTAACATTTTGCACATTTTTTAACCTAAAAATGAAGTGCTCATTTTGTGAGCATATTTTAAATTCCTAGTAATGCCTCAACTTTTCAGGCTTTCTTATTTGAATAGAACCAAATTCTGCTTAAAAGAAAATGAAAGAAAAAGGAATAAAAGAATAGCTCTGAAAACATACTGTTCCTCATTTTTCTTGACACTGTATTTCCATCCAAATGAATGCACATTATACTCTCAAAGTGGTAAATAGATGCTCATAATTCATTAATCCGTAGTTCAAAAGCAAGGACAAATGTTATTTCTCTGCCACCATTTATTTAAACAAGAGTAAAAGAATGCGATTCTGACTTCATTGCAGTGAGATTATTCACAAAAGGAAAACAAAATGGCCCTTCTTCGCATGAGATACAACATCTACACGGCAAACACAGCTGACTCTTTGCAATAGCTCTCTAAGACAGAGAGAATGAGAGGAGATAAATCCATTGAGAGAGTTGCACAAAGCCAACCTGACCAGAGACTCAAATCCTGTAAAACTTGCTTTGAGTCAAGCAAGGAGGGAAACTTCCTCTTCAAAACCCATGGTTGATGGCATCTCCTTCCTTTAAAATGTTTAGGTAAGATAAGCCAGTTCATAACAATATACAGTGTCACTTTCCCAGGAAAATATGTCTTAGGGAATGACTGATTCAGTTTTCTTTCGATAAATAAACTTTAAGAGGTCTTGCATCCATTTCTTTCCCTTCAGTCTGTCACTTTACACTGGTTTATAATGAATCCAGTCTGCTTGGATGTGTAAGTAAAAATTCATAAAAACAAAGCTAGTAGACTGGGGAAATGTGCTATCATGCATTTTTATTTTTCCATGCCTTTGAGAAAAGTTCTTGTTAATTTTACTCTTAATATCAAGGTAACTTTGAGTAGCCATCATTTGAGGATAATTTGCTCTGATACTCTTGTGTACTGACCTATTTGCTGAAGAGTGTTTTTTTCTTCCCTTTAAAATTGTTGACTACATAAGATAGAGATAGAGCTGCTTCAGAATCCACAGAAAGGTGACAATATAGTAGGATAAATGCACTAATTGTTTCTCAAATAAAATCTCTGAAAAAATTTAAATGAACATCTGTTTGAAGAATAGAGCTATTAAAGGGAATGTTCTGCACAAACAATATGCCACGTAGAATAGTTGTACAATAATGCTATGAAATTCTTTAATTAACTCATAAAGGAGAGAATCTAGTACAGGAAATGTATGCAGTGCACTCTGGAGATATTTGACAATCTTTAAGAGCAGATGTGATTATGATTATAATTATTTTCGTAAATTGAACCATAATTTCTCTTTCTATTGTAAAATAAGGTGCATTATATTATGAATCCTAAGTTAAAAAAAACCTTTAAACATAAGTAATTCATGCAAATCATGACTTTTGTTAAAGCTACAGTGTGGCTATCATTACCTTTTTAAATTGAGGTTTACCTTTGTAAATACAGCTGAGAATAAGTTTTCAACATGTAATCAGGTGGAATTTTAGGTGTACTTTGTGGAAATTGGTTTCAATATTTTGTAGACATGACTTTCACCATAGATTTGGATCATAAAACTGTGTTTTTATCTTTTATTTATTATTTTTATCTTTTATCTTTTATTTATTTATTTTATCTTTTATTTATAAGATCAATTATTTACTTATTATTGATAAAATCATGGTGTGTAGTGAGTATGGAGCAATTTTATTTTATTATCAGAGAAACTCCATCAGAGACCCTATAGTACTGAACATGAAGGCTACAATAGTTTTTCTTTCCGTTTTTTTTTTAATGTGTGAGGTCAACCGGTTTGACTTGAAGGGGATTCATTGACTACCATGATATATATTATGTTTGTTTGATATTTGTTTGAATAAATAAATTTATTATATCTATGCCCTTCTATTATTTTTCACTCTTATTCATTTTAGAAATTGCATATTTATATATTCATAACTTCAGTCAGTAATTACAGGAATGTTACATTTTCTGTATATTGCCTTTATCACTTATTAACTAAAATTACTGCTAGAAGGAAATTAATCAGACAAATTACTATGCTTATTCATGAAACCTAGATTATAGTAAACCCCAAGATTAATACTAATGAAACAATTACTTATTTAATCATTATTAAAAATGAGAACATTGCTCAGATATTTGACAGTAACTGCAGCAAGCTTTGAAAGTAGACAAATGAATGTGTTTTTCTTGACTGCTCTTTCATGAAAGCAAGATTATTATCACCTGCTGGGAGTTTTGCTTTCATATTTGATATTTTCCCTAGGAAAAAAAGTCTCTCCTTACTAGAAAAAGAGAAAATTTAATTTCTCCAATAGACTTCTCTCTTTGAAACTTAAGCTATTCTGACTCTGACTTTTCAAAATTTAAGATGTATGTGAAAGTGTTCTTAAGTCAAGGCTATAGCCACTTATAGGTACAATATTTTTGCTACTTTATAAAAATAAATACCATATAGAAGTATAAATATTTACTTAAAGTATTTCTTAAAACAAATTGAAAAAATTTAGGTTAAACATGTATTAAAAAGCAAAAGGACTAATACTATAGGATTCAAAATAAAAATTCATAATCTTCTCTGTATCTACATGTTATGTCAGCAGCTTCGTGGTACCCAGTTACAATCATTTAATCATGCCTGCTTTTAGGTCTTCTAGGTGAATGCCTTAATGTACTGCTTTTCTTATTTCTCAATTTAGACATTAGCAGAAAGTTAGTGATTTTCTGCTATGATAGGTAAAGATTTTAATCACATTACTTCCCATATTTTATTCCCTCTCTCTCTAAAAAGTTCTAGGTTATTAACTTTATGAGGTACTTTTGCTAATCTAAATATTATATGAAAAATATCTATTTATTTTTGTATCAAATCCAAACACTCTCTTGATTCATAATACTGTAAGGTAAAAATTTCAGCATTCCTAACACTTCCCTGCTTTCTACCATACTTGGGTTGTTGGACAAAATGGTATATAAAATTTGAATTTTACATTTGAATTTTAAATAAACAACTAGGGGCATCTGGGTGGGTCAGTGGGTTAAAGCCTCTGCCTTCGGCTCAGGTCATGATCTCAGGGTCCTGGGATCGAGTCCGCATCGGGCTCGCCGCTCAGAGGGGAGTCTGCTTCTCTCTCTCTCTCTGCCTGCCTCTCTGCCTACTTGTGATCTCTTTCCTCTCTGTCAAATAAATAAATAAAATCTTAAAAAAAAAAATAAAAAGAATTAACCAACTGTAAATAATAAATAAATAAATAAATAAGCAACGAGTTTTTTAGTGTAAGTTTGTCCCAACTTTGTATATATTCATTTCTCAGTAGATACAGTGATACTTGATTAATTAGACTTGAGAAAGAAAAATATATTGGGGGGATACAAAAAATAAGATAATCAATTTACCTGTATAACCCCCCAAATCGTAGGAGTTTGGGGTACCAGATACTTCTGAATTGGGCTTAGGAGACAAAGCTAAAATCAGAAAGATTGGTGAAAGGAATGTTTTACCTAAGGAGTAGCTAGACTCCCAGATCATCTCCCCAAGCCATCATAGCCAGGCTAAATCCCAAGTCAGAAGAATTTCCCAGCAGAGGAAATGAAGTTTCCATTTCCGGCAAAGTTGATCTAAAGAGACTGTTAACTCAGGGACAATAAGCAAAACAAAGAATAGGGTGTAGCCCTGAATTGGAAGCAAGAAGATTGAGTGAAAATCTGTGTTCTGTACCGGGAGTCTTTCAGCCTTCTTTTCTTTTTGGCTCTCAGAATGCTGATGGCAGCACCATTGAGAAGTAACCTAAAGAGTTCCCATCCTGGGCTCAAAAGACTGGCTCAAAACAAAAGGTTTACAAAATTATCATTAAGACATCTCAAGTGAAGTAGCATTATTACTCTTGGTGAGAACTATCAATCCAATGATTTTTTCCTCCTTCAAACAGTTTTATGACCTCATATTTAAATATAAATTGCTGACTAGGGAAAATCAAACATTGGAACTCCCTAATGCAGAAGGCAAAGACCAAAATGAACAAGTAGAAAAGGGAGACTCAGAGGAAACAAAGTTGATAAAGGAAAGACAGTAAAACATAAAAAACAAAGAGCCTTTACACACTACCTGGGTAGGGGTTCATACAGCCTTGTTTTGCATTCCCATCGTAACTTAAAGGGGAACTTTGACGATGTCCAGAGTCCTCGATGTTCTGAAAATGAAGAAGGAGGATGTCCTCAAATTCCTTACAGCAGGAATCCAGTTAAGTGGCACCAACCTTGACTTCCAAATGGGACAGTACATCTATGGAAGGAAAAGTGATGACATCTACATCATAAATCTGAAGAAAACCTGGGAGAAGCTTCTATTGGAAGCTCATGTCATTGTTGCACTGAAAGCCCAGCTGATGTCACGGTCATATCATCCAGGAATACTGGTCAGTAAGCTGTGTTGAAATTTGCTGCTGCTACTGGAGCCACTCCTATGGCTGGCCGCTTCACTCCTGGAACCTTCACTAACCAGATCCAAGCAGCCTTCCAGGAGGTGAGACTTTTGGTGATTATTGATTCCAAGACTGATTATCAGTTTCTCACAGAGGAGTCTTATATTAACGTGCCTACCATAGCTGTGTAACACAGACTCTTCTCTGTACTATGTGGATACTGTTATCTCTTGCAACGACAGTGAAGCTCACTCAGTGGGTCTGATGTGGTGGATGCTGGGCCAGGAAGTTCTACACAAGCATGGCACCATTTCCTGTGAAAAACCATGGGAGGCCAGACCTGATCTCTACTTCTATAGAGATCCTGAAGAAATTGAAAAGGAAGAGCATGCCTCTGCTGAAAAGGCTGTGACCAAGGAGGAATTTCTGGATGAAATGTATTGCTCCAGCCCCTGAGTTCACTGCTGCTCAACCTGAAGTTGCAGACTGGTCTGAAGGCATGCAGGTGCCCTCTGTGCCTACTCAGCAGTTCCCTACTGAAGACTGAAATGCCCAGCCAGCCCCTGAAGACTGGTCTGCCATTCTCACTGCTCTGGCCACTGAATGGGTAGGAACAACCACTGAGTGGTCTTCAGCTGCTCTTCCACAGAGACAAACAAAATGGAAATAAAGTTAACAGAAAATAAACAGTTCCTAAAAAAAAAAAAAAAAAAAAGAAAAGAAAAGAAACCGCGAGTAAAGTTCTCAGTAAGATAAGACATTGCATTTGAAACAAGAACAGGATATTTTTGCAAGGGAGCGTCTCTTGAACAAGAAAGAACTCTTTCAAACTACAAGCAGGATAAGAATAAGCCTAAAAATCAGTAAGATGTTTGAAATATATATATTTGAGGCAGTCTTCTTAGAAGTAACATCAAATACAAAAGGTGAAAAATTGGAAGAAAAGTTAAGAAAATAATATTTTTCCAAAAGGTACAACTAGTGAATAATATGAGTTCCAAACAAGAGAACAGAACAAAGTGTAAAAGATTATGAAATAATACATATTCTAAAACTGATGACCATAAGTTTTAAGACTGAAAGATTTCGTGAAGAATCCAGGGAAAAAAATCACCAAAAAAACACTAATACTAGAGAAATGGGTAATGAAATTTCAGAATATCAGTGATGAAGAAAATAAAGGTCTGAGAAGGAGAGGGTTAGGGAGCAGAAGAGAAGAGAGGAAAAGGAGGGAGGAGAAAACCATATAGTTCAAGTATCAACCTCTTTTCAGCTTTTCAATAAAACAGTGAAAGAAAACAGTAGAGTACTGTATAAGAGTCCTGAAGGAAAATAATTTTCAACTTAGAATACTATACTCAGCTAAACTATCAATCGAATGTGAAGGCAGAAATAAAAATATTTTCAGACACACAGTGTCTCAAAAACTTACTTCCCATGAAACCGTTCTCAGGAAACCACTGAAAAATGTTCCAGTAACAAAGTGGGGTAAACTAAGGAAGAATAAAACATAGAATCTGAGATACAGAGGTGAAACAGAAGGAAGGTGAAGAGAATTTCAAGATAATGGTGCAAGACAGTCTCAGGAAAATAGTTTCTCAGCAAGTCCAAGTTGGAGAGGAGACAATGTTCTAATAGATACTGAAAGCTTACCTGATGTGTTTGACCATGTTTGAGCATATTTTTAAAGTTCTGTTTTATAATTTGAGAATGAACTAGTGTTGATTATTTATAAAGCAAAATAAATGGAATAAAAAAGATGTAATTACTAACTCCCAGAAAAACCGAATGTTTGCGATGAAGGGAACGTAATTGTAGAATACTATCTGGCTGAGCTCTAATAAATATAGTTATAATGATATATGTATTAAATATTAATTTGATAAAAAGTATGACGTACATTGAGAAGATGGTCATAAGGTAAGAGAGGGAAAGAGAGAAGTGGAGTTTTATAGAAAGACTCAAATACTCTTATATTATTCAAAGGTATTAGATATTCTAAAAAACTGAAAAATCAAGATATAGGTGTGTGATATTTTATTTACAAGTAAGAGGTGAGTAGCAGAAAAAATAATTTTAAAAAGATGAAAATGATTACTTGTGATGATCAGGACTTTGGAATAGAGAGAAATGGAGCAGAAAATAGCTTTTTTCTTTTGTTGCCTATAAAGGTATGTGTATGTATTACTTTGATGTAAGTAAATGAGCAAATAACAGTAATAAATAAACAGATAAGACTGTTAACATGTTCATTTTCTTATATAAAGGAAAAAAAGAAATAAGTTCATTAAGCCAAATGAACCCAGTAAAAGAAAGTATAAGAGTACCTGCAAGTATCGGAACATGACATTTTATAGCTTAGAGGAAAGGTGATATTATTTTTCTGGAGCAATTCACATAGTATAATTTGTAAGCTAATAAGAAACAGAAAGGAAACTGTGGCAGGGTTCCTTTTTTGTACTCACAGCCCTAAGGCCTTTGTGAAGAATGGCAGTAGGCTCATGTAATGAATTCTTGTTGGAAATGGAAAGGCAGAGATACAAGGCTGCCCCTGCTTGTAGGAGCCATAGACACTGATACTCAGAGACTTGATGCATCGCATCCTTCTCTAACTTGTTTTTTAAAAGCCTAGAAAATATGTCACCACTGAAATGAAAACTTCATTGCTACCCTTTACAGACGAAGGCAATTCTCAGAACTCTGAAGTGATAATCAAGCATCACAAAAAGACTTGGCTTTGTTTGGTGGAGTCTTGAGACAAATGAAAATAATCAGAAGGAAAGGAAGAGGAAAAGAACTTTTTTTTTTTTTATGTCTGTTATGGGATCGGCTTTAGGACTCTTCTATGTACCCTATATCATATAATTTTCCCCAAAGAAATGGGAATTAAATATAGTACTGATAACATATGGCAAAGAAAAGTCACCCTTAGATTTCCAGGAGATACCATAGCTTTGTTAAGCAGGTGCTGAGCTCAGTAGAATTCAATTTTTTATAGGGCTAGTAGGATACTACTAGCAATGCAAAGGTAGCTATACTAATAAAATTATGGAATCCAGATCAATGAAGATAATGGTTTTACTGTACTTTGTCTGGGTCATTCCACATTTGGAGTATTAAAGGATTTGGTTACATTGGAACACAGGCTGAATAAAGGAACAGTGACTGTCAGGAGAATTAAAAACAAATTGTGAGGAGAAAGCATTCACATGCATTCACATGAGGAACATTTAGAAAAACCAAGGATTTAAGGCTATAGGAAAGAAGACCTATTGGAGCACATTATGGCTCCTTTTTAAATATTCTTTTTTTTCTTTTTTTCTTATTAACATATAATGTATTATTTGCCCCAGGGGTACAGGTCTGTGAATCACCAGGCTTACACATTTCACAGCACTCACCATGGCATATACCCTCCCCAGTGTCCATAACCCAGCCACCCTATCCCTCCCCCCCAACCCCAGCAACCCTCAGTTTGTTTTGTGAGAATAAGCATCTCTTATGGTTTGTCTCCCTCCTAATCCCATCTTATTTCATTTTTTCCCTCTCTACCCCCCACTGCCCCCTGCCCTGCCTCTCAAATTCCTCGTATCAGAGAGATCATATGATAATTATCTTTCTCTGATTGACTTATTTTGCTTAGCATAATACCCTCTAGTTCCATCCACATCATTTAAAATGGTGAGACTTCATTTTTTTGATGGCTTCATAATATTCCATTGTGTGTATGTATATATATACATATATATATATGTATATATATACATTACATCTTCTTTATCCATTCATTGGTTGAGGGACATCTAGGTTCTTTCTACAGTTTGGCT
>CM052883.1:100950583-100992567 GCA_028534135.1 Potos flavus
GGGTGTTGAGTTTGAGAAGTTCTTTATATATTTTGGATACTAGCCTTTTATCTGATATGTCATTTGCAAATACCTTCTCCCATTCTGTCAGTTGTCTTTTGGTTTTGTTGACTGTTTCCTTTGCTGTGCAAAAGCTTTTGATCTTGATGAAGTCCCAATAGTTCATTTTTGCCCTTGCTTCCCTTGTTTCAGGGAAGAAGTTGCTGTGGCTGAGGTTGAAGAGGTTGCTGCCTGTGTTCTCCTCAAGGATTTTGATGGATTCCTGTCACACATTGAGGTCTTTCATCCATTTTGAGTCAATTTTTGCATGTGGTGTAAGGAAATGGTCCGGTTTCATTTTTCTGCATTTGGCTGTCCAATTCTCCCAACACCATTTGTTGAAGAGACTGTCTTTTTTCCATTGGACATTCTTTCCTGCTTTGTCAAAGATGAGTTGACCATAGAGTTGAGGGTCCATTTCTGGGCTCTCTATTCTGTTCCATTGATCTATGTGTCTGTTTTTGTGCCAGTATCATACTGTCTTGATGATTACAGCTTTGTAATAGAGCTTGAAGTCTGGAATTGTAATGCCACCAACTTTAGTTTTCTTTTTCAACATTCCTCTGGCTATTCAGAGGCTATTCTGGTTCTATTTAAATTTTAGAATTATTTATTCCATTTCTTTGAAAAAATTGATGATATTTTGATAAGGATTGCATTAAATGTGTAGATTGCTTTAGGTAGCATAGACATTTTCACAATATTTTTTCTTCCAATGTATGAGCATAGAACGTTTTTTCCATTTCTTTGTGTCTTCCTCAGTTTCTTTCATGAGTACTTTATAGTTTTATGCATACAGATCATGCAGATTCTTTGCCCCTTTGGTTAGGTTTATTCCTAGGTATCTTATGGTTTTGGGTGCGAAACTGCTAGAACTCATACAGGAATTCAATAAGGTTTCAGGATATAAAATCAATGCACAGAAATCAGTTGCTTTTTAAGTATTATTGTATAGAAGGAATGGATTTTATTTTGGATTGCTTCTAAGTCCCAATAGAAGACATACAGAAGTTATAAGAAGCACTTGATGGAGCAATTTTTAATAAATGGTGAATGGTAGACAAATAAATTCTTACAAATTATTTACTGACCCTTTGTTGGAATTGTTTAGGGAACAACCAGATGATCATCACGTTAAACACTTTGAGAGAAGATCTCCACATTGGAATAGAGACTGTACCAACTGAAATGTAAAGTCTGATCTGGTCTAAAATTATAGGTTCTTAGATGTGTCAGTTTTGATATTCAGTCTTCAAATACTGATTATTCAATAAATAAATATCAGCCATATCCAATATGTCAGGAAACAAAATAGACATTGTCCTACCTACTGCAATGTTAAATCCAGCAGAAGGGCTAATAATTAAGCAGATGATTGCAAAAATAATTAATATTAATCGTAATGAACATTACGAAGAAGTAATATAACACATGATCTAATCTAGTTTGGAAGGACAAGGAAGATTTCATTAAATAAGTGATGTTTTAAGCTGAGACTCAAAGGTTAAGTTAGACACTAGGAAACTACTCTAGATTCAGGGTTGAGGTCCAGAAAAGTGTCTTGAATTGGAAAACTATGCATACTGAAACAAAAGATTCTAACTTAGCAGTCAGCCAATCTTACAAATTGTCCTTTAGCATCTCCCTTGTTTATTGATGTGCTATTGATATTGTCTAAAGGTTGCTTTTCTGTTTTATAGGAAATCTTCTTTGCTCATAGCCTAGCTATTTTGTTTTTGGTTCATATTTTGGGAACTTTTAGTTTGATTGAGTGATTTTGTTGTCGTTGTTGTTGTTGGCTGTGACTGACACCAGGACCTACTACTCCATATTTGTAGGAACTCAGATGAGTCAGGTTCTGAATTATAGACCACAGAGGCAAATGGTATTGCTTCCCTGCCCTTGACTTTAGAGTTCAAAATACTGTGGTTTAAATGTCACCTGCATGGGGTACCTGGGTAGCTCAGGTGGTTAAGCATCTGCCTTCGGTTCAGGTCATGATCTCCAGGTCCTGGGATTGAGCCCCATGTTGGGCTCCCTGCTCAGCGGAGAGTTTGCTTCTCCCTCTCCCTCTCCTCCTGCTTATATTCGCTCTCTCTCTGTATCTCTCTGTCTCAAATGAATAAATAAAAATCTTTTAAAAAATAAATAAATGCCACCTGTGAAACAAAGAAGTGAGTGAGGAATGGCTGTAGGAATAAATGAACTCATCCTTTTCCTGAGTGTATTTCAGAAACCTACAGAGTGAAATCTTTCATCTAAATTAAAGATGGACCCTCACAAAACTTCAAAGAGTTTGATGATGTGAAAGGAGTAGCCAGGGCCTATGAAGTGCTGGTGAATAATTACAATCTGAGATTTATTGGTGACCACTCTTGTGTCATTAAAAGGTTGGCTGACCAGATGAAACCAGGCATTGGCTAGAGGGAAGACTCTTGAGCCTCTCAATCTTTTGAAATTTCTAAGGAGTTTTCCAAGGGGAAAATCAGTATTCACATGCTACATAGGAAGATCTTTACATAGACCGAATGGATTCAGCTGGCTCAGACTGCTTCATTTGACAACATCCGATTCAGTGCCTGAGAAATGTCAGTATGCTTTAGATCTTAGGGATATCCATCATGCCTGCTAAGAGTTGAATGGAACATTCTTATGTTTGTGAAGTATGTTATTGAATCTACAGTGTTGGTTAGCTTCAGATCAATTCAGCAAAAAACATTTTACTATGGCATTTGACACAGACCTTATCAAGGACTGTGTAATCAAAATTGTCACCTATAACATGATTATGTGGATGTTCTTGAGTGAGTTTTCATAGCGCTGAGTATTTCTGATAGTTTGACTCAAGTTAAGACACCCAGATAGTGGCTTTTGTTTAATACCTAGGATATTGAGATTTCTAAATGCTATGAGCACCAGGTCCTTTTAATAATACAGCTTACAGATGTGGTCTTCAAGTTATATAACTTCGTATCAAGTTGTCGTACTGAAATTGAAAGCTGAGCATTTTGTCAGTGACAACTTTTATTCTTACTCCAAAATCTTTAATTTTTGAAAGAATTGTTTGGTGGTACAACTACCCTAGAAAAGACAGTTTAGGAATGAATCAAACCGGTCACTTCAGTTTATCTTGAATAATACCAATAAGCAAGATAAAACAGGAAATGTGGAGAAAAAATTTGAAGACTCATTTATCTCAGTTATTCCAAGTCAATTATTGTTTTTTGAGCAATTCAGGCATAATCTGTAAATACCATAGGACATATGGAATAACAGATCTCACGATTGCAAAATAAAACACCTTTAAATAAACAAAATCTGGTGAAAACAATAATAAAATCAAGGTATTTATTATATAAAATATATAACTTATGTACATAATGTATATATAAACTGTGTAAAAATTATTCCCAGTTTCAGTCACTCATCCTACATTATAGACATGTATTTTTCAATATATTAAGTATATTCTTATACTTATACTTATATTATTAAAAAATAAAAATAGCTCACTATGTTCTTCGCACAGCTAAACTCTTTATATATGTCTTCTCATTTACATCCACAACAACTTTGAAAGGCAGGCACTATTGTGATTTCTATTACAGATGAAAAAACTGCTTCTTAGAGGGAAGGAAATAACCCAAGGTTATATGGCTAGTGAGTGCTAAAGACAGAATTTGGATTAAGGCTTTCTGAGTTCAGAGCCTGGCTCTTAATCACAAACTGGCTACATAGCAATACAACTGATAGAAAAACAATGAATTTAAACAACTTATCTTCTTTGTACACCCTCAAACAGCTAGTTTGCTTTTAAAGTGATTTCTTATTCTTAAAAATGCATTGTTTTTGAACTGAGTATTTTGAAATTTTGGAGACATTGTTACAAATCATACCCCCATTCACCTGAAGTAAGATCACGGTGGTGTTCCTGTGTGAGTCAGAAGATGTTGGGAATTCTGGAGGTAACATCGGGACTTTAGTGTGACATTGGTAGGCTACTTAGGACTGGAGGCTGATTCCTTTTCTTAATTGCTTTATCTTCTAGTTTATATTAGACCTGTGGACAAGGTGAATGGTGAGTTGTAACAGGTAAATGAAGAATTTAGGGGGAGAAATCATGAGCATACTTTTTAGGAACAATTGGGTAATCAAGTTAGAGTTTTTAGGATGGGGACTTACCTTTGTAACAGTTTGTCCCCTGAAATGTGCCATTCCTCAGTCTCCTTATAGCTTTCAGAAACATGGTATAATTTATTTTCAAAGGTCTGCTTGCTATGTTAGATGAGGTCAAGAGCCTTGAGAGTGAAGAATGACAGCCATGTAGACAGAGTAAAGAGAATCTGGCAGACAAAGTAGAAATTGGAGCAATAATGTGATATTTGACCATTTATATAAGTTATGCAAATTATTCCTTTTCTGGATGGGCTTTTCTTTTCCACTCTATGATTTTACAGTTTTAACTTTTTAATATATTTTTATCCAAGTGGCTTGGATCGGAAGCTTATCTGTACAGACAAGTCTAATATTAAGTATTTGCATTCTTCTGCAGTTTTGAAGTTTGGTTACCCATTGAGACAATCTTGAGATCTAAATGAATGGTTGAAGGAATAAGGCAAAGTTCTCAGTTTTCCCCCCAGATAATATTTTCTCGCCCCCCCCCCACACACACACGCTGTTTTCATTGTGGTAATATGTGGTATGCTGTCCTTGGGCAGGAAACATTTTGCCTTGATATTTCACTGGAGTAAAATAATTTTTGATTAGGTATTACTAACTTCTCAATTCTACAAGGAATTTAAATCTCACTCTTGAATTAAGTGGTGAATGACAAAATTATTTTGACATATCTGAATGAGGTTTCTGATTCAAGGACTAAATTCATGCAAAGGTTGTTATTTTGTTAATTTTTCATTACAGTGTCCAACTTGAGGGATGTGTATTAATTAACACATGATCCAAAGGCAAAAGTAAAAGTCCATATACCCAATTCTAGCTACAGCACATGCCAGTAGTAGGTGTCTGCTGTGTAGAAAGACTGGGAAAGTTTCTTAATCAAATTTCTTACAAATCTTTGATGTCTGCTTACTTATTCTCTGCAGAGCAACAGGCTCTTCACATTTGAGGTCCCAATAGCAAGAGCCTGTTTCTGTTGACTTTGATTATAGAAAGAGAGGTGTGCTTAGAGGGAACCCAGCTGGATGTATCCAGCTTGCTGTCTTAGTTTCTTTCTTCCTAGAAGAGAAAGGAGGATGAAGAGCAGATATAGAATTGGCAATTGATCTACTGGGAGAGCCGCAAATGCTATTTATTCTATTATACTCACTCGCAACTAGGAGCTTCATTTTTGTGGCATTTAGAAGGTGGATAGCATGCAAATGCTGGGATTTAACACACTGTAATGCTTCGAAACCCTGACCACTGGTCTCTGTTACATAACAGTGTTGTTTGTAGACATATTTTGCAGCTGTTACATTGGTGCTTATTTAGAACAATTTGTAAGAAAAACTAGAGAGCTATTTGGTTGTAGTTTTCTACCAAATATTTGAATAGGAGTCAGGTGACTATGAGGATGGAAGGAAAAAGTATGAAAGTTTAGGATTTGGCTATGTTTCAACAACTTAAGTTTTAACAATTCTGGTAATGTGTTCAGTCTCTTAAATGTTATGAGACTGATATTTCTTCACTTTTTTATGGGAAGAGAATTAGATTAATTGTGAGGGGATGTCACTGGGGAGCCTTTGGTTAAGGGTTACTTTTGAGTTTATTCCTGGAAAGGAATGAAACTGGCAGGGGCACGTTTTCTGTTATGTCTGATGACCATTTCCAGGAAAGTTTGGTTACCAAACCACATGGATTTTATTGTAATTTGCCAAAAGGGATATCCCCCGCCCCTTGGAAATTATTATACTTGTTTTTATAATATTGGCATCTGTAAGCTCTTCATTGTTATCTCAAGGAATAAAATCTTGAGAAGGAGTCTGAAAAGATCTATATCCTGAGATCCAGAAAATGGAAAACACTGTCCTCTACAATTGGAAAGTCTAATCATCCCTATTGTGTACACTGGATGGTGGGAGAAATCATTCCAGTAGTGAGAGAAGTTTTGTGTATTCAACCTTCTTAATGGTCTCTGATGGGAATGGACTTGATTTTAATTCATATATTGTAAATATATGCCCATTTAGGGCAGGCACTTGGGTTTCTTCCATACCTTCGCTATTATAAATAATATTGTAATAAACATAGGGGTGCATATATCTTTTCAAATTAGTGTTTTTGTTTATTTTGGGTAAATACCCAGTAGTGGAATTACTGGATAATATAGTAATTCTATTTTTAATTTTTCAAGGAACCTCCATACTATTTTCCACCGTGGCTGGACCAATTTACATTCCTACCAACAGTGTACTAGGGTTTCTTTTTTCTCTACATCCTTACCAACATTTGTTATTTCTTGTCTTTATGATTCAAGCCATTTTGACAGGTCTAAGGTGATATTTCACTGTGGTTTTGATTTGTATTTTCCCAATTATTAATTATATTGAACATCTTTTCATGTGTCTGTTGGCCAGCTTTATGTCTTCTTTGGAAAAATGTCTATTCAGTTCCTCTGCCCATTTTTTAATTGGATTGTTTGTTTTTTTGGTGTTGAGTTATATTAAGTTCTTCTTGTATTTTGCATATTAACCCCTTATCAGACATATCATTTGCAAATATTGTTTCCCTTTCAGTAGGTTGCCTTTTTGTTTGTTGATGGTTTTGTTTGTTCATGGTGTTGAAAATGGCTGAGAGAAAACTCCCATGGCAAACAGAAAACATTTTAATTAATACATTTCAAACCTTCTGTCTTTCTATTTAACCACCATATTTACCTCTTAATTTAGATAGATTTCGATTTTTTTCTTTTTCGGGGAGGGTCTGGTGATCCTGTGTCTTTATTGTATGCTCTCTCAGATCTTTTTTTAGAACAGATTACTTGTTTGTAACAGAGTTTAGTCAGGAAACAGATACCACTTGAAGTGTTTCAAATAGAGGGCATTTACTACAGATAATTAGTAACATAGGTGACAGAAGAGCTAAAAAGCCCAACAGAGAAAGGAAAAAGCCCCAAAATTCACAGCAGCAGGAAACAGCCACCATACCTTGGTTTAAAAGGATAGGATGAATGGAGAGGAGGTAGTCTGCCAGCCCTTAGATGCCAAGGTAAGTGTACCTATATGGTAGATGCTGCAGCAATGTATGCCACCTGAATTACTACTTTGGGAGAGTAAAATACCCTATTTCTCCTTTATTTCTACCATGCTATCACCCCCAGTCTGTTGCCAGTATCTCCTTTTGACCAGATCAGAAGCCAGCACACACAGGCCTGGGAAACACAGTCTGCAGGGTCAGTCTCCCTGTGACACAGCATAGAAGAAGGGTGAAGAAGGGATTTGTAAGCAGACAAGCCAAAGGAGATTTGAGTCAATCATTCGATACCAATAGTCTTTTATTTATATTTGCATTTTCCGTCAGAGAGAATAAAGTGATTAGTGCTAATTTAAAAATTAGCATTGTATACTTTGATTAGCTTTCAAAAATCTTGAAGTATCAAAAAAAAAAATCTTGAAGTATCCAGTTATCAAAAGGTAAACTGCAAGCTTTATTCACCTCCTCTTTACCATAGCATTTTGTTAGATGAATGTAAAACTCAGAGAGTGGATTACTCAGAGAACTTGTGTTGACTTTTTTCTTTTTTCCCTGAAAATATTCAGGGAAAAGTTAAAGAGATATCTGGTTAAGTTAGTATAAAAACAATTCTGCTTAGAATCTGGTAGCTCTTTATAGATGACAATTCTAGCACTATAAACTTATGTTATATCTGCTAAGTTTATAATTCTGTCATTATTAGACATTTATTTTCAGATTGAAATCAATTAGTTGGACTTAAAGGACTTAGAAGGTACTCTGGAAAATAGAGAAGTATATACAAAACCTGCCTGGATTCGGAACCTTCTTAATATGAAGTAACAGAGCAATAAGTAGGTGTTCATGTCTAGAGATTTCCAGAATGAAAAGCAGACTGTTAGAATGATCCTCAGAGCTTATTTATAAGGGGAAAAAACACCTCTTATTACTTTAACAAGAAAAGACATATCCTACAAAGCATTTGTGACATACAGAGTTTTGGTAAAATTTAAATGATTAAAATTGAACTTTGGGTGAATACCATCAAATTCAATGTGATGCTTTTTTTTTTACCCTTTTTCCATCTTCCTTTTTGCAACCTGTATATACTCTACAAAATGAATTATAATAATAATGGTGATTAAATAAAATCACCATTATTATTATAATATTGATTCTATTTAATCACCATTATTATTGATATATAATGATATATAATTTTCTTATTATGTACAGTTTCAAGGTAGTGGATAGTGACTTATTTTTCTATAGATTTCTTTGCAAAGAAAAATTATTCTGGACATTTTGTATTTTTCTATCAAATAGCAGTCCCATTCCCTAGAGAGTATAGAAATTCTTCCACTCTGGTCAGCTTGTACTATGATGAAGTAAAAATGATATCAGTGTCTACCTCATAGTGTTGCTATGATAGTTAATATTTGTGAAGAACTCAGATTAGTGCTGGACATATGGAAAATGCTGAAGAAGTTCTTGGTGAATAAATAAATGCATAAATAAATAAATCTCTCTTCTATCCATACATATTAATTCCCATCTTCATTCTAGAGCTACAATATTCTCTCTGCTTGAATTTCCACCCCTCTTTCTATTTACCTAAATCCTGTGATTGAGAACTCATTCAGGTTCTACCTCTTAGGACTTTTATGACAACTGCTGCCTCTGCTGACTTCATCTTTCTTTCTCTTATACTCTGTTGCACTCATGCACAGATAACACTGTGTGTTTTTATTTAGCCCTTACATTGGTTCTTATTCAGGACAGAGCATTGGAATTCCCTGGAGAGCTTATCTAAAATATATATTCCTGGGTCAAACCTCTAGAGTTTTTAGATTCAGTAAGTCCTCGCTGGCACCAAAAATATGCACATTTTGATTAAAGCTCTCCAGTAAAACAGATAGAAGCCCCTAGTTAAGATACACCAATATGTGATGATCTCTTGGAGTATGTGCATTTTCTTTCTCAATGAAGCTATACATTTCTTTCTTTTTTTTTTTCCCGAAGATTTTTATTTATTTATTTGACGCAGAGAGAGAGATCGAGCACAAGTAAGCAGAACGGCAGGCAGAGGGAGAGGGAGAAGCAGGCTCTCTGCTGAGCAGGGAGCCTGATGTGGGGCTCAATCCCAGGACCCTGGTGTCATGACCTGAGCTGAAGGCAGATGCTTAACCAACTGAGCCACCCAGGGTCCCTGAGACGATACATTTCTTAAGGACATGGACTGTGCTCCATGTCCTTAAGAAATGTGTGTCTTCTTGTGTGTCTTCCCAGTGCTGGAAACATGACCACTACTAAATAACACTTCTTTCTTGTTTGACTGCAAGATGTGTGAGTGTGGGACCTAGGATATGCATTGTTAAGAGATGTGGAGGGACAAACAGTTCCACAGATGGATCATTCAACTATTGCCACAATTATGCTGTGTAGTGAGTATCCACAAAACTTCAGGGACATACAATGAACGTTTAATGTTTATCTTTCTGGAATCAGCAGGAATAGGCTAGGCTCTCTGCTGAGCTTATCTGGGCTTGTTATGTGCTTGGGTGTTCCTACTTTATGGTCTGCAGATCAGTGGCTTACTTATGCATCTGTGAATTAGCTCCGTTCGACATAACTTTAATGTTCCTTCTGGGACCATTAGTCTAGTTGATGCAAATTTATCGTGGAAAAGAAGACAAGAGGACAAGCCCAGATACGTAAGCCCATTTCAAGCCTCTATTTGCAATACATTGGCCAAAGCAAGTCACATGGTAAAAGCCCATTTATAGGGAGGAGGGTATAGCACACTTACATTGCAAAAACTGTAGCTAGAATGAAGTGGGAAGAACTGATGGCATTTTTCCCAAACTACCACAGTGGGGCTCTTGTTAATGTCTCTTCTGAGCAGAGCCTACTTTAATGCCTTATTGAAGGTCTATTTTTGTTGTATATAATCACAATCAGGATGTTTTTAAAACAGTCTTACCACCCCTGAGTAAGCAAGCAAGTAATCTTATTCAGATAAAAAAAAAGTTGCAAATAAACAATCACACTAATGCCCCATCACTTGCCACTAAATAGAGAAATATCACCTTGTATTTCACAGACTTGACACCACCTGGATAATATGTCACACTTCACTAAACAAGAACACCAAATACAGAAAACAAAATATTTGTTGTTCAATGAGATTATTTACTACTTGAGCAAGGTTTGAGAAATTGTCAGCATGATGTGTTTGAATTCAGGAAATTAAACCAAGCACTGGGACTGGAAAAATCTTAAAAACACCACAAATTTGTTTTAAAACGATGCAGCATCTTTTTGTCACTTGTGATTTGACCACTGGTTCCATCTTTATTACCTGTGGTGCTGCTTAGTGAACTGTTACAAAAACACCATGCAGTCTGTCATGGAAGTTCAATTTAGTATTGCCGGAGAATCATCTTAGGTCTGAAAGAGAGTTTGTGCTAAGTGCCTCAGCTTTCAGAAAGGCCACACCATCTCCTTGTGTAAGGGACACCGTCTCCTAAAGGCCAGGAAGTTAAAACATTGCAAAGCAATTGCATAAATTATATGTATAATATATGTATTTTAACATATATATTATTCATCACCAAAATAATAACTAAGTTACTATGATCACCTTTCTAAATTAATGTGCTAATTTTCCATTTTTGATTCTTTACTTGCTCCCAAGGTAGGTACTTCAATAACTCTTGGAAGCAGGATTGATTGGCAATACAAATATTATATAAACTATAGTAAGGGAAATTGCTTTTCATTCTTGCTTTGTCCTTACTCTGTCATGGGATTTTAGGTCAATCACTTAACTAATCAGTATTCTTATCTATAAAAGCAGACAATTTGGGTAAATGAATAGCAAGGGTCCTTGCCTATGTAGCCAAATAATAGATAAAGAATCTGAAGTAGACTCTGAATTGGTCAGATAAATATCTTTGTTCATGTAGGAGAAGACTGTATAGCAGCACCTTGTGTGGGTAGACTTATATTAAAGGTGTTATGCTAAGTTTTGCTTGGTTTTCCTTTCTAGGAAGGAAGGATGTTAACTTGTAGAATAAAGAAAATATAAGACAGCATAGACAGAGACACATACTAAGATGTGGGCTTATGCGATATACCTAGTAGAATTTTGTCACCTGTACTGATGTAAATTTTAAGTCATAGCTACAGAAATAAATGAGGCAAATTTGGATTTTGATTTAAACAAAAATTTTCTTCTGCACCTAATTGCTGGAGAAGAAAAAAACTGAGAGAGGCATATAATAAACTCTTTCTCTGTTAAGTAGAGACATTTTAGAATTTTACATGAGTGTGATTGTGATGGAGCCAGAGAACAGGTCCATTTTCCTGGAAAGTCAAGAATGATAGCATTCCACAGCACTGAGGACCTTCTCCCTCTTGCACACATACAAATAGGTATGCCCAATTCAACTTTAGGCAACACAGCACTCATGGGAGCAGGCTGGTTGCAAAGCAAGTCCCTCAAGAAACTGGAGGTTTAAAGCCTCAATTTTACTTTCTTAAATAGAAAATTCTGTGGAATTGACACTGTAGCCTCTCTTTTAGCCATGAAAAAGGAGTAGTTGCTTTGGTAATTTGGAAAAAAGCTTTAGTTCCTCTGCATACGTTTTGATAGAGCTTTGTAGCTAGTGCCCTTTGCAGCAAAGAAAACTTAGTAAGCACTTGGGCAAGCTAAACTGGACTTAGAACACCATATAATTAAGTGAAGTTGGCAGGATGGTTCTACAAGAGCATGGGGAACATCACCTGGCCCTGCACTGGGACCAGCCCATATTAACCTTGGGGAAAATGAAGGTTATAGTGGGAATGAAGCCAGTAGCAGATAATTAATTATTTCAAAATGTTTATTTTCAACAGAGTTTGAATCTTGGTGCCTTGTATATAGATAAACAGGCAATGCTTGGAAAAGCACAGTGCTATGAATGTTTAATAACCAAATGATATCTTGATGTCAAAGCTACTTATATGTACATGCATTTTTAACTTGATTTGGCTGCCACAGTGAGACAAGCTAAAACTGAAGCACAGTTATTTTCAGGACTTAGAAGTTTAAAAATTCAAACTGCATGGTATTGTCTTAGGAGGAGGAATGAGGACAAAGCCATTCCTGTAAGATCAAAAAGGAAAAAGCATGGAAAAATGGATAGTTGATGTCTAGATTTATAATTCGGTACTTATGTATTACAAAGGTCATCAAGATATTCAACAAGAAAAAGGAATAACATATTTTTAGGAGATAACCTGTATATTAGAATAAGTATTCTATTTAACCTACATATAGAAAAAATTAGGGTCCTGTTTCCATAAAAAAAAATTGTGACTGAATATAGCAAGGACATTTCATTGTGTGACTAATGCTTTGGACCACCATGTCCCTATCAGAAAACTAGCCTGAGACCCATATATTGCTGGGAATGTATTTAATTGGATGACAGGTTTTAATTAGATAGGACCATTCAGCCTGTTTACTCTACATCTTTATCTCTCCATGAGCCATTTCTCCATTAGAAGGATGCAGTAGCACTAATTATTCCAGTTATCCTAAAGAGAATGTTTTAAAATACAGTAGTTATCTGTCAAAAAAAAAAAGAAGGCTAATTCCCAGTTATGAGAGCATTTTCCCAGTGGAAATCTTTCTTTCATTCCGGGTTGACATATTTGTGTGTGTTTCTAGCTTTATTGGGCTTAATTCTCTCCTTCTTGGAGAGCTAAGTTCTCTTGTAGCTGTTCAGAATTAAACAAATTCTTCAATTCCAAAAAACTTTCTAGCTGTTTTTAGCTCAGCCAAATTGTCTACATTACCTAAATAAGTACCTGAAACATGACACATATAATAAAAAATGCCCAGAAGAAACATAATGGAAAATAATTTGAAAGTATTTCCCATAATATGTGGAATTTTAATAGATGTAAGGTTAAAAAAATGAATTGTCAAATATTTGGGCAATTATGGGCTAAGTGAACAGATTTCTTTAAGAATTATCAGATTGTTTACTGATAGGCATCACACTTCCAGATCTTTCTACTTCCATTGTATTTTCATGGGAGGAGGAAGCCTGGGAGAGAGAGATTTTTCATTTGAATAATTAGTAATTTCACACTTTTATTTGGTTTTCTCTGAAACCAGGACTTGACAATATCCTCTCTCAATGTCTGCTATTAAAAAGTTCAAAAATGTTTCTATGATTCCTGCTGTAAAGGAAAAAGGAGAACTGATTTTGTATGACTGCCAGTATGTGTTGAGTTACTTGTCAAAATGAGCCAGGTACATGGGGATGCAGAATGTCTAAGTTTTGGCCCCTCAGTCTTTACTTTTTAGATAGAGATATCATAGCCCAATAGGCAAAGAATGGCTGATAAAATTTTAACATTAAAATAATTATACTTGAAAATATTGTTGCTTATTTAACATGGTACTAAAATTAGAGCATATATTATTGAACTAGCTGGTTATTTGGTGAGTGTATACTAGAAATGATAATCTAAATAATATTTGGTTTTAACTCATGTTATCATCTCATTTGCTATCTCCTAACTCCAGCTGCCATCATCTCTTTCCTTACAATTGTAATCACCTTCTGCCGATCTCCCTGCTTCTACCCATGTCCCACCACAGAATATTCCTTACCCAGTATACAGTGTGATTCATTTAAAAACATAAGCTGGATTGTATCCCTCTGCTGCTCTAAATGATGGGATAGCTCCCTGTGGTAGACAGAAGTCTTAGATGGCCCCCGAGATTCCCACCCCTTCATGTACATACTCTGTGTGATTATTTGGAAGAATAATAATAGAGTTAATTAACCCTACCTAGGCTTGACCTAATTGTATGAGCCGTTTCAAGGGGTCTAGGTCTTCTCAGAGGTTGGACAGATTTGACAAGATGCCTTCCTACTGTGCTGAAAGAAAGCAGCCATGTTGTGAGTTGGGGGGGTGGTGGGAGGAGTGTGCATTTGGCCAAGATCTATGGCCAAGATCCAGTTGCTGTGAGTAGTGTCTAGCTGACATGCAGCAAGAAATTAGAGACCTCAATACTAGAGATGAATTTTGCCAACATCCTGAATGAGGTGGGGAAAGGATCTTAAGCCTTAGATGAGTTCATAGCCCCTGCCAATATCTTACTTTCAGCATGGGAAGACTGAGCAGAGAAGCCAGCTATGGCATGCCCAGACTCCTGACTCACAAAAACTGTAAGATACTGAATTTGTGTTGTTTTAAGTTTTTAGTGTTATGTAGGAGACTAATAAACTTTCTGTCTCTCACTGAAGAAAATATAAAATGGCTTGAGTAAGGATTTTGGATTTTATTCTGGTATTTGGCCCTGACTTTGTGTATTATCATCTTCTATTCTATCCCTTCTTCACTTTACTGCCACCACATTTTTCTCTTTAGAGTTCTCAGAACATTCCTGCATGCTCCTGCCTTAGGGCCTCTGTTCTTATTGTTCCCCCTTCCTGGATCTTCTTTCCCCAGTATATCCAAAGACCTCCTGCCATGTATCATTCAGGTTCCTGTCAGAGAGCTCCTCCCTGGTTACCTAGATTAGTCAGGATAGGCTAGGTTTTGCTGCGCCAACAAACAACCCCCAAATCCCACTGACTTAAAGTAAAAGTGTGCTTTCCATTTCCCTGTATGTCTAGTTTGGATAAGGAAGAGAGTTCTGCTCATCGTAGGCATGAGGGACCCAGGCAGATGGAAATTCCAACATTTCATAGTGCCACTATTTCAGCTTTCTTTTGATTAGTATTAGCATAGGATATATATTACCCTATCCCTTTACTTCCCCCATCCCTTTACTTTTAATAGGTTTGTATTATTGTTTTTAAAGTGGATTTCTAGTAGATAATATATAGTTGGATATTATGTGTGTGTGTGTGTGTGTGTGTGTGTGTAATCTGATATGTCAGTCTGTTTTTTAATTGGTGTATTTAGGGTATTGACGGTTGAAGTGATTATTGATATAGTTGGATCAATATGTCCCATATTTGTTACTATTTTCTATTCACTATCCTTGTTCTTTGTTTTATTCTTTTAATTTATTTATTTTGGTCTTCCATCTTTTTCTTTCTTCTCAGTTTTAATGCGTGATCCTCTCTTAGCATATTAATTGCATTATTTTTAACTTTTTTTAGTGCTCAAGTTTGCAATATACATTTATAGCTAATACAAATCCACTTTGAAATAACAGTATATCATTTCAAGTACAGGTACCTTATAATAGAGTATTTTCAATTCCTCCCTCCCATATCTTATGAAATTGCTGACATTTGGAGCACCTGGGTGGCTCAGTCAGTTAAACATCTGCCTTCAGCTCAGGTCATGATCCCAGGGTTCTGGGATGGAGCCCTGCCTCAGGCTCCCTGCTCACTAGGGAGTCTGCTTCTCCCTCTGCCCCTCACCCCGCTCATGCTCTCTCTCTCACTCTTTCTCTCTCTCTCTCAAATAAATAAATCAAATCTTTAAAAAAATAACTGTCGTTCATTTCACTTATCCATAAGCTATATTACCAAATACATCGTTGCTATTATTATTTTGAAAAAACTATTATCAGATAAATTAAGAATAAGAAAAATAAGGGTACCTGGGTGGCTCAGATGGTTGGACATCTGCCTTCAGCTCGAGTCATGATCTCTAGGTCCTGGGATTGAGCCCCATGTCGGGCTCCCAGCTTGGGGGGAGCCTGCTTCTCCCTCTCCCTCTGCCTCTCCGCCTACTTGTGCTCTCTCTGTCTCTCTCAAAATGAGTAAATAAAATCCTAAAAAAAAAGAATAAGAAAAATATTTTACCTTCATTTATTCCTTCTCTAATCTGTTTCTTTCTTTATGTAGCTCTGAGTTTCTGACCTATCATTTTTCTTCTTTCTGAAGAATTTCTATTTTACATTTGTTGGAAAGCAGATTTACTGGTAACAAATGTTCTCAATTTTTGTTTAAGAAAGTCTTATTTCTCCTTCGCTTATGAAGGAAAATTTTGCCGGATACAGGTTGGATCTAGGTTGATGCTTGTTTTTTTGGCTTTTTTTAAAATATTCTAAATATTTCTTTTCACTGTTTCTTGCATGGTTTCTAAAGAAGTCTGATGTAATTCTTATTCCTGCTCCTCTATAGGTAAAGTGTTTTATTCTTTGGCTTCGTTCAAGATTTTTTTCTTTGTCTTTGATTTTCTACAGTTTGAATAGAATATGCTTAGGTATTTATTTTTTATCTATATATTCATTCTGCTTGGTATTCTCTGAGATTTCTTGATCTTGGGTTTCGTGTCCATTATTAATTTTGGAAAATTCTCAGTCATTGCTTGAAATATTTCTCGTTTCTTCCTTCTCCTTCTGATATTCCTATTATGAACATGTCATACTTTTGTGATTGTTCCACAGTTTTTGGAGATTCTGTTCTTTTTTATAACTTTTACTCTTTGTGTTTTAGTTTTAGAAGTTTCTATTGACATTTATTCATGTTTACCCATTCTTTCCTTGGCTATATCCAGTCCATTGATGAGCATATCAAAGGCATTTTTCATTTCTGTTAGTTCGGATTTCTAGCATTTCCTTTTGATTCTTTCTTCAAGCTTTTATCTCTGCTTATATAACCCATCCTTTCTTGCATGTTGTACATTTTCCCCAGTGTAACTCTTAGCATATTGATTGCAGTTGCTTTAAATTCTAGTCTAACATTCCCACATCTCTGCTATGTCTGTATCTGTTCCAGTGCTTGCTCTATCTCTTCAAACTGTGTTTTTGTCTTTTAATATGCCTGTAATAGACTTTTATTGAGTGTGAGGTTTTATGTTTATCTGGTTAGTAGTTAGGTAGTGATTATTGTTTGCTGTAGCTATTGGTAGCAGAGGCTAAAATTTCCTCTTTGGTGTCCTTGTTTTTATCTCCCCTTTTATCTTTGGGTTTCCCTAGAAACTTCCTCAATGAGTTCTGAGGCATGCAGTTCTTTTTATAGTACCCACTTATATTATACAGGAGCCCTCTTGATGTTGTGGTAGATGTGGGAAGAAGGAAAGCATTCTATAGTTCTGTACTTTGGTTTCAATCATTTAATGAGCCTGTGCTGTGCCCCTGGGCTGTGATCTTCACAACTGCTTCTCAGTCTTTCACCTCCTTAGTTAATTGACAAGGGAAGGCTAGAGGACAATGGAGTTGGGTATTTCCTTCTTCCAGATCAGTTGGGTTCTGGTAAAACTTAAGTTTATTAGGCTCTGGTAAAATAGTTCCTCTTGAAGACATGCCTTGTTAATAAAAACAGGTTGCTCTGGACATATTTCATTATGGTTCCTTTTCCTTCCTCACTTTGGAAAGCACCAGGGAATTTTTCTCTGATCTTCAATGTAAGAAGCTCACTAAAGTACAGGAGTTCTCCCAAGACTGAGCTACTTGGTTTTTTTAACTCTCAAATTTTTCCATATGAACGTTTCAGCAAATCCATCAATTACCATTTAGGTTTTCATACCTTGATACTGGTTCTGATAGAGGTTTCTACTTGTGAGTTTCTGCTCCAGTAAGTTGCAATTCTCAATATACACCTCTCTGTCTCTCTCAGTTCTTTGCCCCGTGACTTCAATGCTCTGTTGAATCTAAGAAGAGTGTGAGTTTTTAGTTTGTTCAGCTCTTTTCTTATGTGGACAGAAATGATGACTTCTAAGATTTTTACATGCCAGACTAGAAACTAGAAGTTGGCACTATTTCAACATGAGATGTGATGCTTTGCCACAGCAGGAGGACACACTTTAGAGAATTGTATGGTGGCTCCTAAATTCTCCAGCCTGACAGTGACATGTCACTTCTATTCATATTTCATTGGCCAAAGTAAATCACATGGTCACACCCAAGTTTTAAAATGTGAGGAAATAGAACCCTCCAGTGTTCTAGAAGATGAGCATTAGGAGTACTGGGGAACATTATTAATGGTGACCAAAACATTCTATATAAGATAGTATTTCCAACTCCATTTACCACTTTGCTGTCTTACCACTTCTAGCACTTTATAATGCTCTATTATAGAATACATAAGATATTATAAAGAAATCTATTATGTCTGTTTATTATTTGTTATAATAATCTGTTTATTATTTGTCTCTCCTCTGTTATAATTTGTTATAATAATCTGTTTATTATTTGTCTCTCCTCTCCTACCTCCACCAATGTGAGGATTATG
Source organism: Potos flavus (assembly GCA_028534135.1). Classification (NCBI taxonomy): domain Eukaryota; kingdom Metazoa; phylum Chordata; class Mammalia; order Carnivora; family Procyonidae; genus Potos; species Potos flavus. Next base: position 100,968,994 of record CM052883.1, read on the forward strand.
GGAACAGGAACTTTGCCTGTTCTAGTCACTTTTTATCTCCAGAACCCAGAATGTCCAGTGTTCAATACATATTTGGTAAATGAATTAATGAATATATTTTGTTTTAACCCTAGGAGCCCAGAAAAATGAATCTTTGTTTGAACCCATTACATCTGCTGAATCTGGCTCAGAAACTATCTGATAGGAATGAAGCTGCATAGCCTTGTGCAGAGCCCTTGTCAGGCTAGTTGGGCATGTCCTTTGCTATTAGACGGGAAAGAAAGAATGAAGAAGCATCAGAAGTTCCCTAGAACATGGTGCTGTTTGAAGGCAAGAGTATATACAACCTGAGGGAAAATGAGTTTGAAAATGAGCTTTAGGCTTTTAAACAATGCAGGCAGAAACTGTCAATTCCTTGAAAAATAGATAAATTCTCAGTTTAACAATCTTCTCCTCTCAGGTTTATGTTTATAATCAGGGATATGCAGTTCTCATTCCTCACTGGAAAGCAAAAAGCTAAATCACCTCTTGAATATGAAATTTAGATACAATGCTTGGAACATTCTCCTCAAAGAGCAGACCTGCCAGATCCTGTGCTGGTTGATATGTGGGCTTCCTGCTGGTTCAGGCACATTGTCTTCGTGCTTTTTTATGCTTATTGTTCACTGTGAGCTTAATGAGTGCATTCAGGCATGTAATGAAGAACAACACCATCACACAAACAATTCATTGAAGTCCAAAGATACAGTGATTTTATCAATTATATTACTCAGTAGAGTAAATTTGCAATTTATTAAAAAATACATAGATTGAGTACTGTTGACACTCAGGGTTTTTTGCAGCCATGCTATAAAACAAAGTCTCAAATTGATGGCATTTGATACAGTGTAAAGCTTTTGTCTTTCTACTTGCTAGAGGAAATAGATGAGAGCAATGCAGTTGTGGATCACAGGCCCTCTGGTGTGAAATTCATCCTAACTAAGCCAGAAACATTTGATGGCCGAAGGCACAGACTCCCATAGCAAATGATTTTCATTTTCACCTCCACTTGCTTTGGCTAATGGGATGAACACAAGCTAGAAGGCAGGTGAACCCCACTAGTTATCCAAGAGTTACTTGATATAAGCAAATAACTTGCCTTTTTTCTCTTTTTTTCTTTTTTTAAAATAAAGTGTTTTATAGTTTTCAGAGCGTGTTTATATATCTATATCTTATTTAATCTTACAACAGCTCAGCGAAGTTTGGTGGTTAAGGGTTCTCACTTGCATTTCTATGTAAGGGACACTCACTTAGAGAGTGGAATGGAAAAGAGGTCAGAGATTTTGACCCTAAGCCCAATGCTTTTTTTAATTTTTTTCATTATACAACAATGATGCTCTGGATCTCAGTTTCCTCATTTCAAACCAAGGATAAATATACTTAGTTTGTTAAGTTGTGAGGATAGCAAAAGATAGTTGAATTTTAAATGTTGTGATTAGACAAAGCCTTATGCAGTTGAAAAATTATCATCCTGCTTATGTTAAGTCCAAGGGCTCTTCCTTAGACCATAAAGCCTTCTTCTCCACATTTTTCTATAAAAAATGTCCAGCACTGATACATGTGTATAGACCCCTGGAATTTTCCATTGAAAACATTTAGGAATGAGCTGTTTTAAAGGAAGAGTGGAAAGTCATTTAAAAGCAGCCAAATAGTAACTCAGATTTGGCCCTCTGTAGGGAGAATTATCGAATTCAAAAAACATTTATGATAACTTGTTGATTTGCTTCAATGCTGTTCTGTTTATTTTCTAACTCACTGATAAGATGGTCCTCTTACTTTTGACTAAGCATTGTCATGCACTAAGCATTGACTAAGCCGCATGGAGCCATGATTTTCAAGGACAGCAGTGCAAAAATAAATAACTATTTTATATTCCAGAATATGTTATGACTGATTCTTTTTTTCAAGTATATAGTGCAGGGATTGGAAAACTTTTTCTGTAAAGGACCAGCATTTGTAGAACATATGGTTTCTGTCGCAAATACCCAACTTCACTGTTGTAGAGTACAAAAATAGCCATGAACGATATTTAAGTGGATGAACATGTTCCAATAAAGTTTTATTTATGGACATTGAAATGTGAATTTCATATAATTTTCTCATGTTATGAGATATTATCCTTTTGATTTTTTTGCAACCATTCAGAAATGGGAAAAACCATTATTAGCTCACAGGCCATACAAAAACAGGTGATCTGGTCCATGGGCCATGTTGGTTGAAAACTGACCTAAAGCACAGGACAAACATTCACTTCCACTGTAGACCTACTCTATACAAATGATTTGTCTAGTTGGAAAAGCATTTTTAGAGAGTCTGTTCTCACAGTGCAAACTTCCAGTACTGTCAGCAAAGGCAATATCTAACATAAGGGTTCTAGAAGTTAGGTAGTCATCTCTGCATAGGAAAAGTAGAAATACATCCTCATCAAAGAAGGGAAATTAATTAGCACCATTAGGTATATAGCTTTCAAAATCTTGGGCAAAGCAGTCTTGCAGGGCTAAGTACTTCACTACTCTCAATTTGGTGCTCAATAAATACCCTTTGAGTTAATTGAAATTCCCACACAAAGTTCCTAAGTTCTTTCTTACTCTGTAGAATGTAATGAACATAGACTATAATTGTCTGTTTAGAACACAAGGAGTTAATGAAATGAACCTTTTAGTAGTACTCTTTACTGCTATTTGATGAAGGGTGATTATGAAGGACTTAAATGACAGTGAGATTTTACAAAATGCTAGGCAGTGGGGCAAGGTGTGCACAATATCTAAGTGATTAGCCATTATGAGCTTGATAATACCCGTGACTAAGCTAATCTGTGGCTATAAATTGGATATCTATGGAACCTGCTAAATTCTTCTAGATCTCCAGTGTGTAATTTAATCATAATGAAGCAGCTAATTACTGGTGCGACCTATTGTCTTGGAAGTTCACACATATTCTAAAGTCCTCTGCCTGATAGTCAATGCCAAGATATGTTAGTACCTAACCTTTAGTTGGTTAAGAGCAAGACTGTGGATTCAGAGAGCTGAGGTTCAAATTCCGCTTTGATATTTACTCAGTATGAAACTTGGGATACATTATATAGTCTCTCTTTGCTCTTGGTTTATTCATTTGTAAATAATAATGATAATAATAGTATTTACCTGGTTGGGCTGGATTGCTGCACAAGCTAAATGAATCAAGGCTTGTAAGGCTCTCAGAACAATTGCTGGAATTAAGACTTCAGTAAATGCCAGCTAAAAATACACCTCTGAGTCCTAGTCTGATGCCATAAGGTGATGACTGCTCTAGTCCCTATCCCTGTATTGAACTCCACAGAAGTTTTTTCACTTGAAATACTAATGCATCTCTGCTTTGAAATAGAATATTCGTCTCAAAATTATCATGCCCACAAAACACGTTTGACTTCTTTCCCGCCCCAAATCTATTTTCCCCAAATTGAAAGAACTTTATTCTTCCAGTTTTTCAGGCTAAAAAACAAATGCAATCCTGAAGGTATCTTTGACATCTTTCTTTTTCTTATATTCCACATCCTATCCAATAGTATATTCTGTGAGTTCTAACAAAGTATGTGTAAATCCAACTAGCCCACCTTACTTATTATCCTAGTCCATGTCACAATTACCTTTTGCTTAGGCTATGCCTGCAATAGCCTCCCAACTAGTCTCTGTTTCTGTTCATGATCCCCTACTGTCTGTTCTCCATGCACCATCTGCACCATGCTGTATTCAGAACATCTACACAGTTCCTGGCACATGGTCAGTATTCAATAAGTGAACTAAACGAATGTTTGATTAAAATATTTTAAAGCTACTTGGCTTATAACCTTATGAGAGGCACTGAAAGGATTTAGTTCAAAGTGATGCAAAATTCTAAATAGTAGAAGAATTCTAAATAGAAGAATCAAATTCTTTTTAAAATCATCATAATAAATAATTCCTTTAGAAGTGAGTATAGGATGACAAGGTAGGACTGCATAATTTTGAAGTATCCATCAGACTAAAATTTTGTGAGTCTATAACTTGGTAAAAGCCATAAGGCCAAGAATAAGGCAGACAAATCAACCTGGATGAACTCTTTGTACTATTCTAGAAAAGTGTACCAGATTTAGAAAGCTTAGTTTTGTGAGCCCTGAATTTGACCCAGAAAGGTTGACTTGTGAGTCCTACATTTGTACCAGGTATATATTTTTTATATTCATACCCAGTTAATCAGGACCTACTATAGTGTGAAAAAGAAAATAAATTACCCTGGTTAAATTAGATCTTTAACTAGGAAGTAAAAGTAGAAAAATACTTTGTGTCAAATTATGACTCTCTTGCTTCTTTGGCACTACTGTTCATTTATGAAACTTTTGCTGAAAGATCTTAAAACAAGTTAAAGTGTCAAGTATAATTTCTTCAAACTGCAAAGTTGTTGTTTTTAAGGTTATGTCTAACTGTTGGAATACTAAGGTCCAGGGTGCTTTTAACGTTAGGATCTGGTTTCTCTGACTTCTCTGTAGTGATTGTGTCCAGACCAAGAGATGCTAAAAAGAGCAATTGCCAGCAGGAACATCCTCATTCTTTTGGTAGAGAACCAAAACTCTTTTGGTAGAGAACTTTTGGTGGACTACAACCTGCTGCTGAAGGCTGGTAGGTCTGTTCTCTTGGTGGGCCACTTCCCAACTATAGCATCTCTCCTATCTATCCCCATTTTTTTCTTGAACAGATGAGAGATGTACATGATTTCTGTGCCTGGAAAATTCAGAGAATCTTTTCATTATAAGCGAGAAGACAGGGGAAAATATAAAGAAAGAAGAAAAAGAAAGGGAGAAAGATAGAGAAAGGTAACCAGAAGAGAAAGGGGAAAAAGGAAAAGAGATAGGAAAGAAAATGAGGAAAGAATTCATTGATGCTTAATTTTTGAACGACGTTGAAGAAAGAAACTAATTGTGTGTGTGTGTGTGCACACTCACACGCACGCACATGTACATACTTCTGTGCGCTGGGAAGCCTTGAAGCAAACCTGCGCCAAAGGAAAGAGCACAGCAGGAACCAGGATCAGGGCTTCTTGGAGAGTTGGCTGATTCTAGAACTGGAACAGGAAAGAACAAAATAGACCTGGAGCATCTTATTGTAGCAGAACATAAGAAAGTGCCCAAAGATTGACAGAGGCATGTCAAAGTGACATTGGGGCTGCCTGAATGAGCTTCTGCTGGGCAGATTTGGGAACAATTTGAGCATCAAAATGTAATAAAAACAATAACAATAGTAATAATTGTAATCCATTATATAAGGTAAGAATTCATGAGTCTATTCTTATTTAAATTTAAAAAACCAGACAAACGGAGAAGAGAAAGCCACTCTTCTTTACAGCAGAATTATAACTAAAAAATGTAGATGGAATGATAGAGTTAGAAAATCAACAATGTGTGCTAAACCCGGTGAGTAAAATTTTGAAGAACCCGAATATTCACATAGACAAATATCTCTAAACAAATTCTGTATTAATTACAGAGAGACAAATAGCTACTTTTCACTTGAGAAAGCTGGTGGATACCAAAGTAAACATCATCAACATTGGAACCACCAGTATCAAATACCTCCAGATATGGTGCAGAGAAAGACAAGCCATCACTTCCATGGTAGAACAAATAACTTGAATTTAACCATGAGAAAACATCAGACATTCTATGAAGTAAGTGATCTATACTCTTCAAAAATGTCAAGATCATGAAAGTCAGAGAGTCAGAGGAAAGATTCCAGATAAAGATTAAAGTAACATGACAACTAAATATAATGTTTGATCCTAGGTTGGATCCTGAACTGAGGGAAATGAAACAGCCATGTAAGACATTATTGGAACAATTGACAAATTTTGAATATAGATGAGGGATTAGAATCTTAGTTTGCTTGGGCTGTCATAACAAAATACTGTAGACTGGTAGCTTAAACAACAGAAATTTTCCCACAATTCTAGAGCCTGGAAGTCCAAGATTAGGGTCCCATCATGGTCAGTTTCTGGCAAGAACTCTCCTTTTCTGTTGTAGACATCTACATTCTCACTATGTGCTCACGTAATCTCATTTGTGCACAAGGTAGGGGAGGAAGGTAGAGAAAAGTGTTTCTGGTGTCTCTTCTTAAGGGGCACTAATCCCATCAGGTTAGGACCCCACTCTCATGACCTTATCTAACCCTAATTACCTCCCAAGGGCCCCATCTCCAAATATCTTCATATTGGGGTTAGGGCTTCAACATATAAATTTGGGACCGGGAGACAAACATTCAGTCCATAACATTCTGGTATCAATGTTAAGTTTCCTGACTGTGGGAACTGTGCAGAGAATTCTGTGAGAGAATGTTCATGTTCTTGGGCAGCATACCCTAAAATGGTTAGGGGTAAAAGAACACATTGTCTCCAAATTATTGTTAAGTGGTTTCAGAAAAAAAATGCATATATACATATACAAATAGAGAGACCTACAGAATAAATCAAGTGGGGCAAACAAACAATTGTAGAATCTGGGTAATAGGTATAATGGGAATTCCTTGTACATCAAACTAAAAAAATTTTATGCAAAAGAATCCTTGGAGTTACAAGGTAGATCCTTTTTATCCTTCACCAATCAACCTATTCCTCTTCATCCAGAATTAGCAAGCTTCATCTATTAACTTATTCTATCCTGAAGAGTTGATTAGTCCTCTAACTTTCAGAGAAGAAATAAAAATCAGAGAGTCATCAGGTAAACATGTCAAAAAAATTCTCAGCATTCATAACATCAGGTTAACATCAATAATGTGACATTTCCATAAAGTGCAATTTAATAGGGAAAATACAAAGTCCCACATTTGTATTTAAAATATTAATTGTTTGGGGGCACCTGGGTGGCTCAGTTGGTTAAGTGGCTGCCTTCAGCTCGGGTCATGTTCTCAGGGTCCTGGAGTCTAGCCCTGTTTCTTGCTCCCTGCTCAGTGGGGAGTCTGCTTCTCCCTCTACCTGTTGCTCCCCCTACTTGTTCTCCCTCACTCCCATTCTCTCTCTCTCTCTCTGCCAAATAAATAAAATCTTTTAAAAAATTAATTGGAACAAAATTAAAGAAACTTAATTTAACAATTTCTAGCATAATAATGAGCAAGTACAATATAAACTTAAAATACAACTAAGAAAAAAAATTTTTTAGCTTCTCTTGAAATTGTCAGTAAGTAGCCAATTTATCCTTATGGTGATTGTTTAGCTTTAATTTCATATGGTTATTAACTTATAATCTATTCCTCATTGAAAACATAATTTTTAATGAGGCACTTTTATTCAAAGATATTAGCATTTTTTCCCTTTCTGCAGAAAGCAATAATTTACAAAAATAGAAACTGACATTGATCATTTTAAAAATCATAACTTCCTTTTTTATCATATGGAGTTTATTTTCTCTGCCTTTCCAAAATCCATGAACTTGAAATAATAAGAATGTATCCATTCTCATTTTCCATTTAAGAGAAATGTGTCACATCTTAAAATTTTGCAATATATAAAACAAAAAAATATTTATATGAGTTACAGATACCACTTTTATGCCCACATATGATAGACTACTTGAAAAGTCTCATTCCTACCTAGGAGAAGGTAGGAGCTAGGTTTCTAGATTTTTGCCTTCAGTCAATAATTTTCACATAGTGCTCTGCCATATATATTTCTGAGGCCTTGAATGCTGTGTACTCAATGCAAGGTTAGTGATTTGAGCAGGTTTGATAAATAGTGAGCTGCTTTGTGAATTGAGTGGCAAAAACCCTCGCCGTTACTCCAGATATGGGCCTGTAATGACACTGCTTTCCCTATCACCTTAATGAGTAGAGAACTGTATTCCATGGGGTTGAGACCTTGGAGACCTTGGAGGAAAGGAGAGGCAGTGAAGATTAGAAGCAGGAGTCTCTCCAGGATGGCATGATGAGTGGATCTGACAATGGTGTGAATTGTGTGGACAACAGGAGGGCAGCAGGCGCCTCCAGCATGTCCAGGCTGTCAAGGGGGAGCCCAACAAAGAGAGAGTGCTGTGTATACAACTTGCGGAAGGGTTTATAGAACAATGCTTTACAGAACAAAGAGAAGCCCCACATCCAGCTCCCTTTGTGCCATAAGGAATCATAGGGGCAGATGCTACCACTGAAGTGTTGGCCCCTCATCATTGTAAATTTCTTGCCCATTTTGCCTGATTCTTTACTAAAACATCATGTGTTTCACAGAATTAATACTTTATCTTTCAAATGCCTGTCATGGCTACTTTGCTCCTCTCCCAGAGCTTCCTCTCACACTAAACCATTCTGCTTCACTTTTTTGCAGAATCCCCTCCCCTGGACCTGTGCTGAGGCTCGTGTGAATCTCCAAGATCTCCGTCAAGGTTTGTCATGCGCGCACAGGTGCCTACCATACTGCTCCACCTTCCTTTCTGAGTACCCCGAGTAGACTGCAATTTATCAGTGTGCCAGCCTGCCCAAGCCTGCTAAAGTCCCTCTAGCACATAGATTAATTTTTCCTCAGAGAGCCAAGAAGGGGCATAAGCATTTTCCTCCTTGAAAATCTGCCAGAAATTTCAAAACAATCTAAAAGTGTTAAAGGGTATATGCAGCAAGCTTCTAACTTCTTCCTTTTGCAGAAGCTTACACCTCAACTCAGGGGCATTTTTTCACCACTTCTCCCCCTGCCCACATCCCTGTGCACACACTATTGGGCATTACCACATGCGTGTACTTCTTCCTGACTGCTGACTTAAATCCTTCCTACATTTTCAGAGTCATAGGTAGAAAGGTTTTCTCAGGAGCACTGTATGGAAGCTGGGAGAGGACAGTTATATAGGGAGGGTGACATTCTATTACACTTGTGTTTTTGTGGTCACAAGGCATCAAGACCAGATAGAAATGTAAAGAAATAAATAAATCCCTGTTAACATTAACTGTGTACAAGGGTATTCCAGAAAGATCTGAGGTGATCCAGGAAAAGGTTTGGGATGTTTTTCTTCTTCCACTGACAACAAAATCTACCATTCCTTTTTGAAATTTTTGGGAAAGAGATGGCAGGTGACAAGGTTAGAGCTAGATGTGTTTACTGCAACTGTTAACCCAAAAGCACAATTGATTTGCCACTATTGGTCTGGAAATAAAATGGGGATGATCCAAGTGAAGCCGAATGTAGGCTATAATCTCGTTTCCCTCTTTTATTACAATCTTTGGCCACCAGTGATGATTTTGCTTTTCCCTTATGGAATAGGAAAGACAGAGGAGGGATAAGACTCATTATAACATTGAAACAACAGTGCTATGGTGCTTGTGATAGCCATCTCAACATGATGTCATAAGTAGCTGGCGTTGCCTTGGCAACACTACAGTGGTAAACAAAGATGTTTTCTGGATGGCTGGAGGAAATGTGTCTTTTATACTGTCTCACACCCTTCTGACCCCAACTCCCTACCATGAGTAGAAAAGATCCTTTTGCTATAAATTTCCCACCTTTGGATAGAATAAGTGATGTGAGACACTTTTCTTCCTCTGTTTATTTTTATATTCCACAATTTTACAATGCTGGAAATTTTGTTGAAACAACCACTCAATTTAGAGAATATGATATTGCATATTGAATTCTAAAATCCCCTGTTGTGTGGCATTGCTAAGAATGCACAAGGGGATATTCTGTTATGTGAAATCTCAGGGTTATGACAAGTTTGACAAGATGAGCATGAATGACCTTACTTTATGTGGCCACACAGCCAAGTCTACTATCGAGGTTCTCAAAAATAGATAAGGCAGATGAGGAATGGCTCTCATGAGACAAACGCAGAACTGTAGTAACTGGAGTAGGAAAAATAAATCTGGGGTGTTTTAAAGCATTGTTTAACAAGTAAAATAATGTGATGTGAAGAATGATAGAGGACAGGCAAACATGTGGGTTTGTACTCTATAGGCTTCACAAAAAAGATTACAAATCATTATTGTTTTGTAAAAGCAAATATACATTTTAAAATTCAACTGGGAAAGGAGGATGGAAGGAAATAAACGTGCCAAAAAAAGCATTCATTAAAGCGTTTATTGGTGAAAAAAAAAAAGTGTTTATTGGTGACCTGTGGCTGTTTTTCATGAGCCACTGATACCTACTCTACTATATAGAAAGACAAAGACAGTCCTCAAAGGTAATGTTCTTTGAGATTTTTGCAATATTTCTCAGTTAAGAAGGGCTATCTCCCATGAAGGGAAGGGTTTCTTTATTATTTTTTTATATAAGGTTAAAAAACAGAATATAAAGCATGTCCTTTTTAGGCACATTATTGTGTATAGCTTTCTTATTTCGTATTTCCTAGGGAAAATTAGATGCTTGGTGGGATGTGGGAACAGAGGGGGCACACTTTGGGGTAGAGATTGGGAAACGATGGTTGAGACCTAGAGTTTGGGTGAAGATGAGCCTGAGTGGTCCTCATCTAACAAGCCTGGGTCAAAGCCTATGATCTAGAGGGAAACCATCCAAGGGGGAAGGAACTGGGGACCAGCACTGTTACAAAAACACTTCTGTTCAGGACAAAGCAAATTTCTCTGCTTGCTGAACCATCACCTAAAAAAATAAAGTTTAGTATTTACAAGCTCTGCTTCTCAAACTACTGAGAGCAAGTTCCAGAAATATAAAGAGAGAAAGAGAAAAGGAGATTGACTTGGCATTTGAAAACACATGACCCTCACCGACTGTCTATGGCAACTAAGAGATTATGGGGAAAATAATACAATGATGTGTAGCAGAGGGGAGGGGAGGAGTTCCATGGAGATGAGAAAAGAGAAGGGAAAAGAGAGACAAGAAATAAAGGTGGTTTCAAAATTTGATTTTTCCTTTGTCGTGTCTCCACCTACCACTTTATGATTGCTGTATGTATATAGAGTACCTTAATTTGTGAGCATCTGTTCATCCGATTTGAATTCCATATTCTCTAGGGGAAATTCTGTGATGCAATTGAACATGCAATGCGTTGCAAAGCTATTTGTCACAGCAGAGGAGGGAAGGGGGTCTCTTACCTGAAGTGCTGCTTTGAAAATGTCGCCTGATACTCCTGGCTTTCCTAATTAAGTGCCATCAACCCTGCAGATGGTAAAATGATGTATATATTTTGCTGAATTCCCTCAGCAAGGAAGCCGTCAGTGGAGGAGTATAATAAGAATGATATTCTTTGAAAAGAGAGAAAGTCCCACTGGAATCTGTAACTTAAACCAAAGTAAATAACACCTGAAAACTATTTTACAAGAGTATATGAATCTTTGACTTTACACTAAAAGATTGAGAATCATGAAAAAGAAGCATGTTTTTAAGGAGATTTAAAAGGAGGAGAAAAACTCTGAGTCTGACTCTGAAGTCCTACTCTTCTCTACCATCAGTAGCAAAAGCCAGACAAGTACATAATTCCTAAAGATTTTCAGGGGGAAAAAAATAAAAATCATACTACAGTTTTGATAAAATTTATCATCCAGAATGAGACATTTTCAAAACTCTAAGGAAGCATTTTTTTTTTTTAAAGATTTTATTTATTTTATTTAGGGGGAGAGAGAGAGAGAGAGGTGGGGGAAGGGCAGAGAGAGAAGGAGAGAGAGATTCTCAAGCAGACTCCCCACTGAGCACGGAGTCCTATTTGGGACTCGAACTCACAACCTTGAGATCATGACCTGAGCTGAAAACAAGAGTTGGATGCTTAATCCACTGAGCCACCCAGGTGCCCCTCTAAGGAGGCATTTTAAAAAATAATTATATTGAGACAACATGCTTAACCCAGGAGTATCCTCGACAAACTAGACAACTAGTAGTACTGACCAACCTTCCTATACCTCCGTCTTATAGAAATACACAGTTAGTCCTGGAACCACTGCTATAGAACCACCTCCTACAGACTGGAGGAGAAGCCGCTGTAACATTACTCATTGTGTCCCCACATTGTCAGTCAGAAAGCTGAGTCCCAAAAAAGTTAAGTAACTCTCTCATGGTCTTGTAGCAATCTATGCACCATTCTCTCTTGTCTCTTGGAAGTAGCCTTCCTATCATTCCTAGATTGCCAGGAATGTTCCTTATTGGCTCCCTGAGACTAATTAACAACCATAACTATAATACCCCAGGGACAGAGTTTCAACAGTGTGCTTTCTTTTCCTCAGCACTGAGAACTTATAAATCATACTAATTTTTCTAAGACTCAACAAATGATTGTCTGGATGCTATCATATTCATAGTGATGCTCAATTATGGAGTTATAATATTTATTTCTTGAAGAGGCAATAAACTAAATATACCTTTGAATATACTCGTGGAGATGAAGTCTTTGAACAAGCCCAAGTTAAAGGATTGTGATTGTCAGCTCATCATTTCTGGATGGTGTGTTCTTTTTCTACTTCCTCTTTTTCTTGAATGGAATTTAATTTTGTTCATGTGGGGAGAGAGGAAGGGATGTCTAACATTTAACTCTCTTTGTACTGCTAAACTTTCTCCTCCTCGTAGCAAATACCAGCACTGAACTTTTCAGAGCGGAAGCAGAATAGCAGTAGAAGCATGAGGGGCAATGCTTAAGCTAAGTGTTGAGGAACAGATTTATATCAACAAGGGCTTTAGGATGCTGTATATACAGACCAAAGCATTCAGGAGAATATGGAAAATCAGGAGTTTTTGCAGGGTGGGTAGAGTGTTTGTGGGAAATGGCACTGAAGAACCCTGCCTAATGTGCTAAGGAGCTTAACTTTATTCTGTGTCCAGTGGGGAATGATTGAAGGATTTTAAGAGAGAGAGGTATGGTATGCACCTTTTAAGAAGAAACTTAGGTGGCTTTGAAAAAGCTAGATTGTAGCAGAATGTGACACAATGCAACATAATGACTGAAGAGCAGCTAGGAGACTCTGGGAAAAGCTCTGATAAGAGAGGGAAAATCTGAGCTAAGGACCTGCCTGAGAAGATTATAAAAGTGGATGGTTCAGCAAAAGATTCCGATATTAAACTGATAGGACTAGGTTTTCAAAAACTAAAAATATGTAATGAAAAGACAGTGAACCACTTAAAGGAGGACTATATTACGAAAAACAGAAGAGGAAAGGATGGCTAACAGATTTCTGGCTATAAAAACAAGACAGTTGGGGGCATCCTAACCTGAGGTTATTACTGGAGAAAGTGGGCATATTGGTTGGGTGCCAGTAGAATAATGAGTTACAGCTAGATACATTACTTTTATGTTTTCATGGAACATCAGACTCAGATGTCCAGAAACAGTAAGTATCATCAAGTCCAACTCCCTTTTCTTTATGGGGATGCTAAGATTCAGAGTAATGAAGTAAATTTAGGAAGATCACCTCAAGTGTTACAGAGTGGAATTAAAACACCAAGCCCCTGAGATTCAGTCAAGTTTTGCTGTGTCTCTTTCTCTGAACCAAATTCTACATGTTGTGCCATTATTTATTTGGTTGGTTAAAAGGAAAGTTGGTTAAGTTAATTAACATTTTAGTTTCTCAAAAGACTTTGCCTGAGTATTGCCTTTTTCCTAAGTTACTGCCTTGCACCCTAGCTTTGTTTTGGCATTAATTGTCTGCATTAAGAAATTGCATAAATCCTGCTTGTGAAGCAAAGTTCTGTAAGAAAGATGACACATCTCTGTGATGTCAGGGGTTCCTGAGAGGGCTTTCTGAAAGTTTTTGCTGAAGGCAATAATACTCAGTCTGGGTGTCTCCATTTCCTCTTTTTGTTTTATTCTGTGCAGCTGTGTTGGAAGCAAGCAGAGGAAGTAACCAAAAGTGGATCTGGATTAGCATGATTCTCAAACTTCCCTTTCTAGCATCTGTCTTGCTATGGGACAATTCAAATAGGAGGCAACCTCACAGATAGGCCTTTGTCAGAGCTAACAGCATGTTTTCCTTCTGAGAAATGCCCTTTTGCCTAATGTGGGTTTTGAAAACTGTTGGTCATCAAAAGTGGAAGTGTTTGACCCTCATTGGGACCACTGGGGGTGGTAATGTCACTGCTCCCTCAAAGTGAAGGCAGATGTTTGCAGGAGGGGATTGATACTGAGAGAAAGTTTTTTAGGCTCACATAAGAATATCATTAATAAAAGATTAGCATTTTTTAAAAGAAAAAACTAACAACTTGTTTTTCAGGCTTCGGTGAATATTGTCTATAGGAATCCACAGGATATTTTTCACAGGATGTTTCCAAATCTATGATTCCAACAAGATATTTATTTAAAGTTACAGTAACTCTGAGAAGTTTCTTTGGTTATTTTGTTGTTTGAGCATCAGTAGAAGAAAGAACATTTGGGGGTATTAGGTTAAATTTCAATCAGTGATCTACATTTCCACAATTGAATTTTTTGCAAATATCGCAGCATTTCCCAGATATTTTCATTGGTTTCTTTTTTTTTTTTTTTTAAGATTTTATTTATTTATTCTAGAGAAAGAGAGCACAAGCAGGTGAGGGGCAGAGAGAGAGGGAGAAGGAGAAGCAGACTGTGCTGAGCAGGGAGCCCGATGTGGAACTTGATCCCAGGGCCCTGGGATTATGATCTGAGCCGAAAGCAGACACTTAACCAACTGAGCCACCCAGGCGCCCTATACATTGATTTCTTATAGTGACTTTGTTCAAGCTGAATTAACCAGATATGACTCCCACATTTTAAATACTTGCTGTGACTTTTACCTTGTAAGTCTTATCACCTGTGGCTTATTCTGAATTACTGCTTAGCCGGGAAAAATTGTGTGGTTTTTTTGGTTGTTCTTGTTTGGTTTTGCTCTGTTTTGTTGTCTATAGTCAAGGCAGAACTAAATATTTATGTTTATTTAATCCATGGCCTTGTTGTCTTTGGACAAATTATGTAGCTGAACCACTCCCCAACAAACACATATACATGAGCATATGTGAGGAATGTTATCTACTTCAGGGGGATACAGTCTTAAGCTATGACAAGTCCTCCAACTTGTGGCACCCACAATCACTGTAGTTAGGAAGTTTCCCACGATCTGTTTCAGGGCTTAGTGGTTAGGATTGTATCCATGTATTAGCTCCACTGTGAATGACACACTTGCTAAAATGTGCACCAGTGGCTTTATCACATGAAGGAGGGGAAGGAAGGAGAGAGAGGAGTTAAGCTTTGTGACTATCTGATTCCCACGAACGTTTTGCTTGTTTTGTTGTTGAAGCATTATAAAGCAAATGCTACTCAACTTCTTTCAAGAAATCCCAGCTGCAGAAGGAGTTGCTGACCACAACAGAGGTTGTTGCCAAAACACTCTATTGGAGTGCTATTGTGGCCCAGAAATAGTTGTAAATAAGCAGAAGTTCTCAGAAAAATAAAAAAGAAAATTAAAGCTCATGGATCATGGAAACATTTTAAGATAAAAAAGAGCTTTATTTCTGTGTATGTGTATATAAATGTAGTTTGTGCGTTTAGGGACTAAGTCTGAACTATTGTTCATAGTATTCAGACCCTTTTGTACAAGCAGAGTTAGGGAAATATTTCCCTTGACTTAGATGAAATCAGGTGTCAGTTGCTGGCTTTGTAATATTTTATTTAAAAAACCCACATATTATAAAAAGTAAAATATAATTAACAATTTGTTACTTTGCTTAAAGAAGATAAACTTTGATATTATAGCTGTGGGCAGAATGTACAGCTTGTTCAGTTGCTTTTGTACCATTCCATGATCCTATTTCTCTGTGTCATTGGGAAAATTCATTTACATTCATTGTCTTTGGTTTACGGTGACTCGAAGCATGTCATTAATCCTAGGCTGTAAATGGGATATGCCAATGTAGAGGAAAAAAGCATGCGGTTGGATATATCAGTATTATTGCTTCAAGCTACAGGCATGACGCTGGGGTGATGGCACTGGTGAAGATTAGGATGAAGAGCTTCTACCATAGAATGAATTATAATAAGAGAAGTTTTTGGCCATTTGGAGACTTCTGGTGAATCAAAAAATAGCACCTTTTTTTCTTTCCTGAGCTTAGAACCTAATGAAAAATAAAACAAAGGTCAAACAAAGAGAGACTGAAATAATAACTGCCTCATGAATAGGAGTGAGGTAGATAAGACAATGAGCCTACTGGGTTTAGGGGGTTAAAAATAGAGGAGAACAAGAGCAAATGGAGAATAGAGACCAGTGTTTATGGCCACTTTTATTGGTTCAGATAGACAGGGGAGAGACTGAGCAGCACATTTGACAGATTTAAAGGGCTAAAAGAACTAAGACTCCCAAGTTCAGTCGAAGGGGAGATCCTGGTGGACCTTGCTTTCCTGGATTTGGGAACCCCAAAGGGCTGCACCCTAGGAGAAAGGTAAACTGAAAGTAAACAGGTTCTCACAGAAACTGTAGCTCATTTTAGGATCCTCTTAATCCCTATAATTGAATTGAGGTTATCCCAGATTGCAGGTACTCGTAGGCACCTGTTGGAATTTATAAAAACACTTCCTGGTGGAGTATCCTATCCTAGTTCTCAATTTATTTCTACAAACAAGATTACAAATAAAATGTCTGGCACATAATTTTTAAAAATCCATATACATGAAAAGACGAGATAACATGAATAGAAATGAATGGAAGCACCAGACAATAGAAATAGGTCATCAGGGTTTCAGACACTGGTGTTTTCAGACATGGGCCCTTAAAATAGCTATACTTTCTATTGTTCAGAGAGAAAAGAGACAAAAGTGAGAATTCTGGCACACACACACACAAAAAGAAACTTTAAAATCTAACCATACTGAATTTCTAAATTTAATACTACAGTAACCCAAATTAAGAACTCAGTGGATGGGTTTAATTGCATATTAGATAGAACTAAAGGAAGAATTGGCAAAATGAAATATAGATCAGAAGATGATATATAGAATGAAGTATGGAGAGACTAAAGAAATGGCATATACAGAAAGGAGCACAAGAAAATACACAATGAGGGGTGACTGGGTGGCTCAATTAAGCGTCTGTCTTTGGCTCAGATCATGATCCCCAGGGTTCTGGGATCACGCCCCAGGATCAAGCCTCATGTCAGGCTTCCTGCTCAGTGGGGAGCCTGCTTCTCTCTTTCCCTCTGCCTCCCCGCATGGTTTGTGCTCTCTCTCGCTCACTCTCTAAGACAAAAAAAAACAGAGAGAAGACACAATGAGAAAGTGGAACATATTGAGATCCCAAAAGAAAAGGAGAGAGAATACAGGGCAAAAGCAATATTTGAAAAGAGAATAGCTGAGAACTTTTGAAAACTGATGAAAGTACATAAAATAGCCTGACAATCTTATGCAGCATAAATTTTTTAAAAAGCATATCTACATATAGAAAAGTAAAATTATCAAATAAAAAAGACAAAGAAAAATTTTTAAAATCATCTGTGGATAGCACTATTATTGGTAGTGACAAGACAAAGTAAATGTAAAGAATCAACAATAAGACTGAGAGCTGATCTCTTAACAGAAACAGTGGTAGCCAGGAGGAATGAGATATTCCAAACCATGATAGCTGCTTGAAAAACAAAACAAAACAAAAAAAAACACAACAACAACCAGTAAATCAATACCTTGTGGAAAAATGCTTAGAAAATGAAGGTGAAGTAAAAACTTTTTCAATCAAACAAAATCGATGTTTCGTCACCAGCAGATCCACAATGAAAACAATAGCAGTCTTTAGGCAGAAGAAAAAGGACTCCTTGCGGAAGCTCAAAGATGCTTCCAAGAGAAACAAGAAGGCTAAATAATTATTATATAATTAATAAATTAGTATTGTCTGTATAAAATAATAAAATTTTATGTCATATAGGGGCACCTGGGTGGCTCAGTCTTTAAGCGTCTACCTTTGGCTCAGGTCATGAACCCAGGGTCCTGGGATTGAGCCCCACATTGGGCTCCCTGCTCAATGGAGAGCCTGCTTCTCCTCTCCCTCTGCTGCTCCCCTTGCTTGTACTCTCTCTCCCTCTGTCTCTCTCTGTCAAATAAACAAACAAAATCTTTAAAAAAATTTTTTTGCCATATAGAGAAAATTAAACATATAGAGACAAAAAAACAAAACAAAAAACAAAACAAAACAAAACAAACAAAACAAAAAACAATAAAACAAAAAAAACATTTTTTGTCATATAGAGAAAATTTGTAACAATGGTGCAGAAGTTGGGAAAATGAAACAAAGTATTTTAAAATTATTACATTTTCTATGATGAGAATAAAATAACAGTTGATATAATTTTTTATAAGTCTCTAGAGAAGTATTGAAAAATGTGTAAAAAAAAAAAAAGCATATAACTTCCACATAAGGGGTCATGTGTTAAAGTAATAGAAAATATCCCAAAAGAAAAAAGTAAAGAAGCAAATAAATAACTAAATAAACAAAACAAAACAAAGACATAGAACAGGTGGGATAAATAGTTAAAAAAAAAGAGAAATATAGTGGATTTAAATTTTACATGGTAATGTAAAGTTGAATAGCTCAAACAATTTTGATAAAGAATAATGTGAGAGAATCATTCTGTCTAATTTAAAAACTTATTATATAGCTATAATAAAGACTGTGGTATTGACAGAGGAATGGACATTTAGATCAATGGAATAGAATAGCGAACCCAGAAATAGCTCCACACCAGTACTGCCAGCTGATTTTTGACAAAGGTCAAAAGCAATTCAATGGGTGAAAGATAATCTTTTTAACAAACGGTGCTGGCTAATTGAATATCCATATCCCACTCCATAAAAAAAGAACCTAAACCTCATGCAAAAATTAACTAAAGATGGATCATAGATTTAAATGTAAAACATAAAACCATAAAGCTGATAGAAGATAGCATAGAATAAGATCTTGAGAACTTAGGGCTTGGTGAAATGTTCTTAGACATGACACAAAAGCAAGATCCATAAAGAAAAAATACTGATAAATAACATTTTATCACAATTAAAAACTTCTGCTGTGCAGAAAACCATGTGAAGAGGATTGAAAGACAAGCTATGGACCAGGAGAAAATATTTACAAACTATATATCTTACAGAGAATTCATATCTAGAATATAGAAGAATCAAGAGTAAAACACTCCAGTTAGAAAACAAGCAAGAGATATGAAGAGACATTTCATCAAAGAGGATATATGAGTGGCAAATAGGACACATGGAAAGATGTTCAGCATGATTGGCCTTTAGGGAAATCAAATTAAGGACCAGAGTGGGACATTACTACATACGTATTAGAATTTCTAAGATGAAAAGTGACAATGCCAAATGCTGGCAAGTACGTAGAGAAATGGAATCTCTCGTTAACAGTAAGGTAATATGGTACAGTCACTCTGGAAAATCATTTGGCAATTAAAAAAAATTAAACATATCCTTACCATACCTAGTATCAATTGCATTGGCAGGCATTTATTCCAGAGAAATGAAAATGTATTTTCACACAAAAAGCTATACTTGATTTTTCATAGCATTTTTGTTTGTAATAACCCCAAACTGGAAACAACCAAAATATTTTTCAGTGGGTGAATGGTTAAACAAATGGTGGTACATCTATACCATGGAATACTGCTCAGCTGTAAAAAGCAAGAAACTATTAAAACATTCAACAACTTACATAGATCAAGAGCATTGTGTTTACTGGGGGAAAAAGTCTCAGGTTACATACTGTATGATTCCACTTATATAACATTCTCAAGATGATAGAGTTATAAAGATAGAAAACAGATTAGTGTTTACTATGGGTTAGGGCTAGTTTAGTGGGGTGAAGGATGGCTGTGACTATAAAGGGGTAGCATGAGAGAAATCTTTGTGGTGATGGAATAGTTGATTGCAGTTGTGGTTGCACAAACCACACATGTAATAAAGTTACATAGCATGCACACACATTGTAATCATGTCAAATTCTTGGCTTGAATATTATACTATAATTACATAAGACATAAACTGAATAAAGGGTACAGGGATCCTTCCTGTACCATCTTCACAACTTCCTGTGAATCTATAATTATTTCAAAATTTAAAGTTAAAAAAGCTGCAAATTTATCAATATTTACATTAAATATAAATGGATTAAATGTTCCAATTATAAGACAAAGATTACCAGGCTAGATTTTGTTTTCTTAAAGCCAAATCCTGTTTATAAGGGATATTTTTGAAAGATAAGGATACAGAAGGTTTTACTGTGTGGATTTCAATCAGTAAATAACCAAAGAAAAATGGTATAACCATATTTTTATCAAAATAGTTTGAAGCAAATACTACTTATTGAATAATCATGTGTTTTTGAAGATCTGTTCTTTTATTATTTGGTGTTCTAGATTAGCCAGACCATCTCACACACACACACACACACACACACACACACACACACACACACACCATGTTGTGATAACTTACTTTACATTCAACTTAATTTTTAAATAGCTTAAAAAAATTGGTAGTACATTGTGGTGGTTCATCTGATGACTATTTCAAACTTTCTAACCAAGTTAGTCTATACACATGGTTTTAGGTTTTTGTTTTGTTTTGTTGGTTTTTGTTTGTTTGTTTTTTTGTTGTTTGGTTCTGTTTCTACTTGCCGAATGGGCTCACTGTTCAGGATCTTTTGGGAATAGTATATATCCTATTGTTTTATGTTTGCTTGTTTATTCTCTCATTTTATTAGTAGCCACGTCTGGATTTCATAAATATCTCTATTGATTTTATACTTCAACTTCCCAGTATCATAAAACTGTTCAGAAAACAGCAGTGTTATTAAAATGCAGAAAGTAAATGGATCTCTCTGGAAGGAGAAATATACAGTGAGCATCTAGAAAAGGAGAGTCTTTGTAACCATACATAAAAATAGCCATTTTTCATGTTAAAATCAGCTTATTCCACTTCGATGGACTTTTTTTTTTTAACACTCAGAAACTCTTTAATAATGATCCATCATAAAGAAATCCTATTTGAAAATGAAAGAACAATGTGTTCCTCTAAGATTTAGATGCCACGTACACTTATTTTTATGCTAATCCTGCTTAAATACTAATAACTATTTGCCCAACTCAGGGGCAAAGTATTTGTTATTATTGCTATTATTAATATAATTAACTTTGAAATAATGATTAATTTGGCTATTTTATGTTCATATAAACTTTTATATTACACAAGGCAATTATAATAAACAGTTTTATATTTGACCTTCACAACTGTGCTAAATCATTCATGACAGTGGTTATTATTCCCATTTTCAGAAAAGGAAACTGAGGCTTGGGAGTTTCATGATTAACCCAAACCACAAAACTATTCAATGGCAGAGCATGGTCTCAAACCCAGGCTTCATAACTTCTAGCCCAGAGCTATTTTTACCTCGTCACACTGCCTTCCTTCCTTTATTGATTGAAGTGCTGTAAATCCTGCTTGTGAAACGGGTATATTCTTCATTCTGTGTTCTACTTCAGGATCCCCTTTCCCTGGAGTCTGGCTAGTGCATGAGGACCAGGCTGCTGTAATCTGCTTGCTGTGAATTTGTATTTCCTCAGCAAATTTATATGGTTGTTGCTGCAACAGCGTGTGGTCCCATGGCAAATTCTTGGCAGGCTGATTGCTGGTTTTCCTGCCTCCCAATGTCGGTTAAAGCCAAAGTGATTAAATAAAATCCAAATCAGGCAGAGTACAGTGCCAGGCATAGCCCACATGAAAAGCCCCAACTTTGGAAATGAGATTGTCAGTGTTACAAGTATTGAGTATTCTGATAAAATTTTACTGATGAAATGCTGTTAAAGACTGCTGAAGAAGAGAAATGAAAACAAAGCATTGGTTTTATCCTCAATTAAAAAAAAAAGACAACTTTTTTGGATTCACATAGTAGTCTAATTATTGATTTCAAAACCACAAATGAAAAACAAAAGGACTATAAAGAAGTTAAGAGCCAACAAAAACATAGCAAAAAAGTAGAGAGAGTGGAAGGAATATAGAGAAATTGTATACAGGAATATAAAGAACAGCCACCTTCAGAAGAGCTTTATGTAACTAGGAAAGATAGAGTCTGCAATCGCTTGCATCTTAAAAGTTTCTGTGCATTCAAAGTGCCTGTCTTGAAATGAGTTTGAGAATTGTACAGTGGCTGGGATGTAGCTAAGCTATTTGTGGATGATGGGATTCATCTGGCTTGGTAGAGTGGCCTTATGCACATGAAATCATTTGAAATCATTTTTTCTCTAATGTGTAACATTAAAAATAAACTGCCTTAAAAGGCTTTCCTTTTATGATGACTTTTGGAGTGTCTGCTGTTTTAATCAACCATAGCAGAATCTACTCTGTCATGTACGAAGTCAGCCTTAATTATTTAGAACTTAGACTAAGTCAGTCTGAGAACTCCAAAGAAGACAATCAGGAAAGAAATTTAAGAAAGTAGGGAATAAGCTTTAATAAAGTAAGTTGAGACTTTTTTGAAGGGGAATTTAAGAAGATTTGATCGTGGGAGTATGATGAAGAGTGGGTTAGACTAACCACTGAACTGGCCACTGACCAGATTCCTTCAGTTGGTCTGTGTTTCCCAAACTTCATTTTCAAAAACGTGTTCTTGATTTTTTTCATATCAACCTTCAACTGTTCAATTTTTAAATTATTATTTAAATTATGTTTTTAAAAACAATTATATGTCAAATATCATAAACGGAAAACCAGTAACACCTTATATACATAGAAAGAAATGTAAAATTTAAACAATTTCATTAAATTCTAGCAGTATGCTATTGTTTGCCCTAAATTCTAAGCTTGAAGCTGCACCTTTTTGTTGGTACTAGAAAGGGAGCTCAACATGTGTTACAGGAGTTTTAAAGTTAAGTCATTATTAAATGGATTCTGGTTTTTTTATGGTTTATTTATTTATTTGAAAGAGAGAGAATGGGGGGAAGGGCAGAGGGAGAGAATCTCCAAGCAGACTCTCTGCTGAGCGGGGAGCCCAGTGCAGGGCTCAATCCCTCGACCCATGAGATCACCACCTGAGCCGAAACCAAGAGTTGATGCTCAACGAACTGTGCCACCCAGGCACCCAAACTGATTGTTTCTTTTTGATGTGGTCATTTTAAAGGAAAATTATAAATTAATCATATTCTTATTTTGTGAATAAATACTGTTGTTACTGTTTGTTTTTGTTTTGTTTTGTTTTTTATTGCAAGCAACAAAAACCAATATTGGGAGAACATGAAATAGATAATGTGAACTGATTACTGGAAAGTTGTTTCTGAATCAGTTCCACTGTCCACCACTCCATATACAAAATTTGTACCTCCCTGGTCAAGACTGAAAGATTCAGAACAGGAAATCCAATTGGCTTAGAGAATATTTCCATTCCTTCAATAGTGAGGGCAACGAAGTTGAGCAATAATTCTACAAAACTATATGCAATGGGAATGTGACAGTTAATTTTGTGTGTCAACTTGACTGTTCTATGGGTTGTTCAGGTATCTAGTTAAAGATTATCTCTGTGTGTCTGTGAGGATGTTTCTGAAAGAGATTAGCATTTGAATTGGTGGATTGCATAAAGCAGATGGCCTTCTTCAGTGTGGGTGGGCATTATCCAATCTGGTGAGGGTCTGAATAGAACAAAAGACTAAGGAAGGTTG